>JAUNZO010003325.1:0-336366 GCA_031894775.1 Chloris gayana | reverse complement strand
CGGCCACGTGCGCCGCGAGGAGGCCTCGGGCCTCGCCGTGCGGTTCGTCCACCTCCCCGCCGTGGCCCCGCCCACGGACTACGTCGGCGTCGAGGAGTTCGTGTCCCGGTTCGTGCAGGCGCACGCGCCGCACGTGAGGGCGGCCCTCGCCGCGCTGTCGTGCCCCGTGGCGGCGCTCGTGGTGGACTTCTTCTGCACCACCGTCTTCGACGTGGCGCGGGAGCTCGCGCTGCCGGCCTACGTGTACTTCACCTCCAACGCGGCCATGCTCGCGCTGTTCCTGCGGCTGCCGGCGCTGCACGAGGAGGTGGAGGTGGAGTTTGATGAGGTGGAGGGCCACGTGGACGTGCCCGGGCTGCCGCCCGTCCCGCCGGGGTGCTTCCCGACGACGGTGATGGACAAGAAGAACCCGAACTACACGTGGTTCGTGTACCACGGCAGGCGGTTCCCGGAGGCCGACGGGATCATCGTCAACACGGCCGCCGAGCTCGAGCGGAGCGTGCTCGCCGCCGTCGCCGCCGGGAAGTGCCACGGAGGAGACCGCGCTCCGCCGGCGATCTACCCGATCGGCCCGGTCATCCCGTTCATCGAGGTGCCGCCGGAGCAGAAAGAGCAGGAGCCGCATGAGTGTGTGCGGTGGCTGGACGCGCAGCCTTCGGGATCCGTGGTGTTCCTCTGCTTCGGGAGCATGGGCAACTTTGCGGCGACGCAGGCCCGCGAGATGGCCCACGGGCTGGAGCGCAGCGGGCACCGGTTTCTGTGGGTGCTGCGCGGACCGCCGAAGCCCGGGCAGCGGTTCCCCACGGACGCTGACTTCGACGAGCTGCTCCCGGAAGGATTCCTCGAGCGGATCAAGGACAGGGGGCTGGTGTGGCCCACGCGCGCGCCGCAGAAGGAGATCCTGGCCCACCCGGCAGTGGGCGGCTTCGTGACGCACTGCGGGTGGAACTCGACGCTCGAGAGCCTGTGGCACGGCGTGCCCACGGTGCCGTGGCCACTCTACGCGGAGCAGCACCTCAACGCGTTCCTGCTGGTGGACTACCTGGGCGTCGCCGTGGCGATGAAGTTTGACAGGAAGCGGAACAACTTCGTGGAGGCGGCGGAGCTGGAGCGCGCGGTGAAGGCGCTGATGGGCGACGATGAGGAGGGGAGGAAGGCGAGGGAGAAGGCCGTAGAGATGAAGGCTGCGTGCCGGAATGCCCTAGAGGTTGGTGGCTCGTCGTACGCGGCGCTGCAGAGGCTTTCCAAGGACCTGCAAAAGGGGGCGGCGGCTGATGTGCACAAGTGAGGCTGACGGACGCACCTTGTTCTCTCTTCCTGAGTATGTCATCCTGCTTGGACAACACACCTTGTTGTGTCCATTTCTTTGTCTTCTGCTTTCTTATCCTGTGCTGACAAAGTGGGAGTTCTCTTGTCAACAAGGTTGACATATTATAGCAACCTCCGATAAATGATGGTACTAGAAAATGTCGCGCAGCAATGCCGCGCGTCCATTGTGTCGTCCACATTGTGTCATTGTCGCGCGTCCATTGTGTCGTCCACATTGCGTAGCCCAATTGTGTCGTCCATCTTGTAGATAATCGTAGGCATGCATGCTGATGAAGCGTGTGTACAGGTTTTGGGAAGGAAAGAGTGATGTAGTAGGAGCTTTAGACTCTGTTTCCTCTGTGGGTTGTACCAGAGAAGTGAGAATTATATATATATTGCGTTCTTTTCTAAGGCAAAAATCCTTGTTTAAGTATCGTATGCAAGTATGCTAGGCTATTTTGTTTCTGCATGATATACTTTGTTTGAATTCGATAATCTTCACAATCTGAAAAACACAATTGAAAGGAAGACACAATATATTACTCACACTTTAATGTTCAAATAACATATCACTCGCACTTTCCATGTACCAAGTACCACTAACGTATATCACTGGAGTCTAAGAGCATCTCCAAGAGTTTTCTTAAAAATACCTTTCTAAAAGAATACTAGTATTTTAAAGAGGAATCAATTTGTATTGAGATCAAATTCTTACCTTCTCTCCAACAGCTCCCTCATAATTGGATCCCAATATTTTAAAACTGACCACGTCATTTGAGATTGATTCAGTATTTTACTTTACAGCCCGCCCTTACCCGGCGCCCTTGCCCCGACCAGCGCCCTTGTCCGACGACTGGAACGCCTGCCTCCATATGATAGGTAGTTGAAACGGTTGCGCCCAGGACCGGAGCTGCTGGCTCCGCCTCCTACGATCAATCCCACCCGCAGCTGGTTGTTGCTTCGGCGTGCAAGTTCTCCTTGCTGCCTTGTTTGATTTTGAGTGCGAGCCTTGTGCTGAATCACCTACAAGCAGGAGGGAAGGCCATGAGCAGCCATGGGAAGCCAAATAGGTCTCGGTAACTTACCAAACAGATGTGACACGACTATCACTACTATGATTCAACCTTGTAATATTGGATATTTTGGGCCTATAAAATCGAGCATTCAGGCTGTTACTAGACACACGTTATTGCAGGGTCGGACATTTAATTGCGGCCAGGACAACCTGCTATTGCAGGAAACCTAGCAATATTGGACGGCTGACATCGGGCAGATGATGTCACGCAGCCTGATATTGTTGTATAACCCTGCAATATAGGGCAAGTGACATCACAATGCAAGTTTTTGCTGTGTTTTTTTACAATATCGTGCATGATGATGTCACCAAGTCAATATTGTCTAACACAACAATATTGGCTTGGTGACATCATCAGACAACAATGGTTTGGTCACATCATCATGCATGATATTACTGACATTTTTCGAACTGACATAATTTTTGCTATTTATTTCATTTCATAGGTCACAAATTCAACTTTATTTCAAAACAGAAAATAGATTCACATTATATATACACAAGACTATAGAAGCAACCATTAAAGCATTACATATACACAAGACATAATTTTCATCCATTTCAGTATTCACATACACAATTCATACATTCCAATATTCATATACACTTGCAGCATCATTGTCGCAAAAAAAGCAACTTGCAGCATCTTGTGACTGCCTGTTCCGCCGGTCAAATGCAGACCGGCCCATGTTAACTGACGAATGACGATCAGGAATGCTTACTAGTATGTCATTTCCGTTCCAAGAAAAAAAATAATGTTTACAAGTACAGTATGGAATCCAACACATATAACTTATGGAGTATTTACGGATCTTAATTAGACAGTCCATCATGAACCAGTATATTATTGAGGTATCATGTCCAATAGTAGCTGCTATAAAAATGAGGCCCTACTTTGCTGTTGTGATAGCAGCAGTACACACTGCACAAATCTCATTCCTTGTTCCTTCACTATTGACACACCTTCCTCCTGTTCTTAAGGCCTTCATCCACCACTCGATCGAACTCGCTTCCAGCAGGGAGAAAAATGGCTTCAGGCTCGATGTCCGCACCTAAAGTGGTTGCCTTCTGCATGCTGATCCTGCTCTCTGGGCAGCGGCTGATATATACCCCGGCTATGGAGGACAGGCGCCTCCTTCAGTTCATTAGGGTGGCGATTCCACAAATTGCAGATAATTCTTGCACAACAGATGTGAATTGCTTGTGCTATGAAAAATGCCAAGCCGATTGCAGTGCCAAGAGGTACGTGCGATCTACTAGTGCCGAATTGCCGATAGTGAGTTTTGGACCTGTGCAAGACCAAGTGCCCCACCACAGTGACCGGTATGTCGATCTCGTCGCATGCCTCTGCCAAATCTGTCCGCTGGATCCTGTGAACGGCCAGATCTATTTTTGTACAAGTGCATACTGACATGTATGAACCCTTGTTTTACACCGGGAGCACGTCTTATTAGCGTGATTCTAAAAGACACATCTTATTAGCGTGATTCTAAAACAACGAGTCAGAAAATATCAAAATATTCGATAATTTCCTTATAAACAGAGATAAACCTGGATGATAGCATCAACAAGACTGTTTTGAATTTATTTCTTGATGAGATAAACATGTGAATCCACCGGTTTGATGTCCAGAGACACGGAAGCAACAACTGAAAACAGAGCGCACGGAAGTAGACGGCAACAAAGCTTTGCCCGCATCAACCTTTTGGGGGCTGCTCTGTTCCATTGAGGAGCGCGTCGCAGAGCCTCTGCAGCGAGGCGCACGACGACCCGCCTTCCTCCACGGCAGCCCGGCACGCGGCCTTGATCTCCGCCGTCCTCCTCCGCACCTTCCTCGCGACCTCGCCGTCGCCCATCAGCGCCCTCACCGCGCGCTCCAGCTCCGCCGCTTCCACGAAGTTACCCCTCTTCCTGTCCACCTCCATCGCCACGGCGGCGCCCATCTCCGCCACCATCGTGAACGCGTTGTAGTGCTGCTCGGCGGCCGACGGCCACGGCACCATGGGCACGCCGAACCACAGGCTCTCGAGCACCGAGTTCCAGCCGCAGTGCGTCACGAACCCGCCCACTGCCGGGTGGGCCAGGACGTCCTTCTGCGGCGCCCGTTTCGGCCACACCAGCCCTCTGCCCCTCGTCCTTTCCAGGAAACCCGGCGGCAGCAGCGCGTCGAGGTCCCCGTCCGTGGGCGTCCTGGACGGCGGCTCCGGCGGCCCGCGCAGCACGCACAGGAAGCGGTGCCCGCTGCGCTCCAGCGCGCGCGCGATCTCGTGCGCCTGTTTTGGGCCGAAGAAGCCGCTGCCTCCGTAGCAGAGGAACGCCACGGAGGCCGGGGGCTGCGCGTCGAGCCACCGCACGCACTCGTGCTCGTGGCCCGCCGCCGCTGCGGTGTCCGGGATCACGGGTCCGATCGGGTACACGGGTGGGGCGCGGACTCCGCGCGTGCACCGCCCGTCCGCGACGGCGGCCAGCACGCGCGGCTCCAGCTCGGCCACGGTGTTGATGATGATGCCGCTGGTCTCCATGTACCGCCTGCCGGTGTACACGAACCAGTTGTAAGTCGGGATCTTCCTGTTCTCCAGCCCCGTGGGGAGGCAGGACGGCGGCACGGGCGGCAACCCCGGCACGTCCACGTCAGCCTCGAACTCGCCGGCGGCCACCTCCTCGTCGAGCGCCGGCGACCGCAGCATCAGCGCGCACATGGCCGCGCTGGAGATCATGTACACGTAGGCCGGCACGCCGAGCTCGTTCGTCGCGTCCAGCAGCGGCGTGCAGAACAGGTCGAAGACCACCGCGGCCACCGGGCACGTCAGGTTCGAGATGGCCGCCTTCACGTGGGCCGTGTACATCTGCACGTAGCGGGAGACGAACTCCTCCGGGCCCGTGCAGTCCGTCGGGGGCGCCACGAACGGGACGCGGACGGAACGGATGTCCGGGTCGCCGGCTTCCGCCTGCCGCATGTGCCCGTCAATCTCGGACGCCACGTTCGGCGTCGGCGCCGGCATGATGACCACGGTGACGGCGAGCCGGCGGCCGCTGCGTGCGAGCAGACGCTTGCCGACCTCGAGCATGGGCCTGAAGTGCCCGTAGCCCCAGACGGGCACCAGCACCACCGCGGGTTTCGCCATTAGCGATTGGGACAAAAAAAGATAGGACGACACAAGTGGTGTATCCGCCGACCGAGCGAATTTAAGGTTGCTGCGTCGTGTTTGGCTGAACTTCAGAGAGGCACGCAATGAGACGAGGATCCACACGTTGTAGTGTGATACGGTTGGGATTAGTTGGAGTTAGGTGCGATCGACGGTGCTGCTCACTCTTGCGCGCTGCTGATTGATTGTCCCTGTCGCCTGCCCGATTCCGTCCACACGATATCATCCGGATAGTGGTCACGTGACTTTCCTCGCTTTTATTTTCATATCACAATTTCATTTCATGTGACGAGATATTGAACGACGGTTGAAATCTCAGGAAAATAATGTCATATATGGACATTGGACCATGTCTGCAGTCTGCATCGTGTAACGTACGTTTCGCTTGAAAACTCTCAAAATTTTGCGGCGTTTGTAGTGCCCTAAGAAACTGCACGAACAAAGCATTGGGAGCAAGTATTTCATTTCACATGTAACTCCATTAAATCATTTGAAACAATTAAATTCTATAGCAGTCTAGGGAACATAAAAAAATAAAACTCTGCATTGAAGTAGTGTGTTTCGATGCTCTATGTGATGTGGCACTAAATTACTCCACGGAGAATAGCCTTATGAGTCATAACTAAATTAGTAAAAGTAGGATGGCAACAGGGTAGGTTTGAGGCGGGTGGAGCAAAAGCCCAACCCGCGATGAGATATGCAGGAATTTCGCACCTGCACCCACACCTGCGGGTGAAAATTGATACTCGCATCCGTTGGGTTTTGGGTGGGTGAAAGGTCTCCTACGGGTCTTCAATGTACATATCAAAATAAATAATAAACATATATATATATATATATATATATATAAAATTAAAATCAACACATAACTAAAGTATATTATTTATCTAACATAAGAAAAGTTCAAGAAGTAAATAAATTATACAAAATATGTATATATTTGAGTGTCCACCTCGCCATTTTGTGGGATGGGTGCGGGTTAGCCCCGTGGGTGAAAAAGTCCACCCTCACCCGACCCCATCGAGGCCCCGGACCCGGGACATAGATTGCCATCCCTAATAAAAGAAATCATCATGTACTTTGGTATGGAGGTATTATTACATTATCCACGTGGTTCCTTTTGGGACTATTTTTAGAGTAAATTTCATAATACCCTAGGTTTTATGGTCCTTGTATCACAAATCCCCATGTATTATGGTCGGTGTCACATAACCTCGGCCTTTTTGGTCATATTGTTTCATATAACCCCACCCCTATCGAAGTAGTATGAATATTAGAGGTGTATCTACTTTCATGTGAGAAGATAAATTTGTCATGTATTCAACTTGATGATTTCGTTGATTAATTCGACCATAACACATATGTCATGCAAGAAAAAGTTAGAACCCACAAGCCATATTCGCAGTTAATTCTGGATAGAGGTGAGGTTTTGTGAAACAATATGACCATAAAACATGTGGTTATGTGACACGAGCCATAATATCCGGGTTTTATGACAAAAGGACCACAAAATCTGGGGTTTTGTGAAATTTACTCTTATTTTTATTGCTACTTCTTTCCTTTATTCTATTTATTTATGTTGTCTACAAATGAAAAGGTACTATTCATACTTAAAATTGTTTCGCATTTTAGCCGTGAACATTTAGAATACTTAAGTCAATAATTACTATAACCTAGTTCAAAACTAAAATTGTTAATTTGTATTGTTGAAACAATATAAAATGGTTTTTGAATAATATATTCTTATGTTTTCTTTAACATTCCTTTTCCGTCAATATATTAATTTTGTCAACTTTGTTAGCTCCACAATAAACTGGAAAAATAATTCTAAAGCTATCAAATAAAATGAGAGGGTGTATCTTCAGTGATACTTTATTCAATAGATAAATAATAATATACCACACGTTGGTATTTATTGTATAGGATAAGCATTTACGACAATAACAATAACAAAGTCTTTTGTTCCAACAAAGTTGTGGTATGCTTGATATAGATGTAATCTTTAAAACTCAAGAACAAGAGAAACATAACAAAAAGATCACAAGACATACCTAGTTCAAAGATAAATGCATTTAATGTCCAACATGACCTGGAATCACATTCCCTAGCTTTTTTAGGGCAATCAAATGCCCTAGCTAAAAATGCCACAAAGTAACTTATCTGAATCCATTACGGATTATGTGTAGGAATTCACACGTACGAAGTTATAATGGGCTTCCTCGCAAAACAAAGAAGAAGAAATACCAACATGCCGTTGAGGGTCCAAGTACAATCATATCTTATCTTATATTTACTAATTGGAGGCTCCTTTTGAGGCCTTCACATTAATCGGAGAAGATCCGACCGTCAAATCAAACTCTTGACAAATCTTAACCAATCAATTGGACATGATTAATTTCCCTGGGGATTCGTCATACCTATTTCATTTCGGTAGTGATTTGCTTTCTATAAGTTGGTTTTTGAATTGCTACATTCATATGTCATTAAGTGTCATGTTAGTTCCCTTCTCATCTGTCCTACAGTTGAGAAGAAAAATGTACTTAGGCCTTAGCATACCACTTCTAATAGTATTTATTGTCATGTAACAATAGTTTTTCTCATCTGCTTTTGATCTTGTGCAGGCAGTAGCAAGAAATAAAAGGAGAAGAAGATGGGTTCACATTCTTGCCATGCTGTCATATCTATTGAAGCTTTATTAATCAATAAATGGTAAGTCTTATAACTGAATATGTTACATTTATTATAATTGAATAATATTCCATCGAAGCTAGGTTGTTCAGTATAATTATGTAGTTAAGTAGATACGGCTTAATCCATAGATATGATATTCTAGTTGCATAAGACTAGAATTACCTGTCACACGGTATTGTTTAGTTTGCTAGAACATTAGAGGTACTTTTTTCAGTAAATTTCATGAGCTCTAAAGAATCTTAGAAGCACTTTTTCAGTAAATATCATGAGCTCTAAAGAACATTAGAAGTGCTTTCTTCAGTAAACTGTAAAATAACAAGTGCAGAGTGATTTTGACTTAAGCATGGTCTTGTTTGTGGCCTACTGTTTATTTCAAGTTATTGCGACTAATTATAAAGCGCTTTTGCATAAAAAAACTAATCTGCTACATTCCTTTCTCCATAATTGATTCAGGGACTTCAAGCTAAATTGGAAGAAAGTTTGAAATTGTGTGGCTGAATTCTACGGAATAATTACTTCCTACATCTCCCGTTTGTATTTTGGACTTGACTATGAAATTGTTGATATGTATGACTGAATTCTGACCTTTGACATGTGAAATTATGGATGTGAATGCCATATTCTTGTAATTGCAGAATTATGGTTTGTAATGTTTGTCATTATAATTATGAAACTGTAGATTAGGAAAAAATATTGGTACATTTTAAGTGTGTGTTCGAAATTTTTGCTTTTTTGTGATGGGCCTGAAATCTTAATTTGGTTTTGTCCATGGCATGAAATTGGCCTATCGCACACAATTAAATGGATTTAGCCCACATCATGAAATGGGCCTAGTCTGTAACATGAAATAAATTGTGTTTGCAATAACAATTGGGCTTAATTCACATTACTAAATGGGTTTGGTCTATGCCACAGATTGGGTTTAGCCCACAATGTAAAATGGGCTTAGCCCATATTAGCTTACCCATGCATGTATTCTATGACGTTTTGAAATCTAATAGCGACGAAAAAATAGTGTCACTAATTTGTGACGAAGCAAGAATCATCGTGAAAAAATTACGACAAAAATAAATTAAAACGTCGTTGAATGTCTTTTACAACGGACTATAGGCGACGAATTTATTTTCGTCACGCTTACGTTGCAGATTGTATACTATGACGTAATTTTATGCTTTTGCAATAAAAGTAAATCGTCGTATAATGTCAAATCTCTTGTAGTGCTCATATCTAACTGTACATGGCATGGAGATACACTGGTATATGAACATGGAAAATGCTGGCCAAATAAGGGAAAAAACATCACGTGAGTTCAATTTTTGTGTATAAAGCCCCGTTCGGATACAAGAGCTCCTACACATATACGTAAAGAACACGGACAACATGATTTCCTACCTTATATACGTGATGATGAGAAAACGTCGATGGCCGACCGAAAAGGACGTATTCCTTCGATGACTGTCGTTGCAAGAGGAGGAACAATTGTGTTCTGGGCTAGAGAAGATGTACATGCACGCTTCGCCTGTCCTGGATGCCACGCAGATAATACTCTTTCGTATATGCAATGGCTAGCAATGCGCAAGCTCGCTGCTGCACAGATGTGAGCTCACGCTACCATAGAATGAGGCCATGGAGAAGCATCTGAAGTGTCAAGAACGAGAAGGAGAACAAGGATCTACGCTATTACAATAACTAGATCTCCATCTGTTAATCATCACACAGCCTGTTTGTCTGGATCAAATTCATGGTACCGCACAAGCCAAGTACCCAGCGGATTGGAACAACAGAAAATAAAGATCAATATTTGTGATCTCAATCGCATCAAGTTTCCAGGTATTTTCTGACATGGTAAAGAAGAAGTCTATGTTTCTTTCAAACTTGCATTAGCGTGTAAGAATTGCTATCAGTTGTGCCAATAGTACGTCTATGTGAATGACCTGTATATCAATAAAACATCTGTTATTTACATAGTTTACCATAATCATTTACATGAATTTCCTTTTAGTCTGTTGATGCATTGATGCATGTATTTTGTCAAGCTTTCTTTCTCGGGTCATAAGTACATCAACTGTCAAGAAGAATAACTGATTCATCAACAAACCAATATGATAGTAATCAATTTCAACACCTCTTTAAACAATACGTTGGCTTATGAACAAATCATCGGTCACTGGACAAATAGGAATACGTCGGACGAATCATCTAATGCTCGGTGCTGCCTGTTAATTAAGGTGTTAATTTTTCCTAAAGCTCTTCAAACATTGTGGCCAGGTTGTTAGAAATTATTAAAATAATTTATAGTTTTCAAAATGTTGAGGTAAGGTCATGTTCAATACTTGCAACATGTCCCGTGGAACATGCTCGAGGTGTCTTCGGCAAGCAATCAGATTTCCTTCAAGTTAGACTCGGAGGCGCATACTCTTTTCTTCTAAGCAATCCAATGCAATTAGGTCCTTTCTCACTACCGGAGTTCAGGCGCTTCCTAAAGCTGTTCAATAATTTCTCTCTGAGCCAATGCAAATTGTAACGTTATGCACCAAGTATTCCAATATGATTAGTTAGTTACAGAGGAAACCTGATACTCTTCCAGTTTTCTGTTATATGGTCATAGGGATCCTTTAGTGGTTCCGCCATTCTCTCTGCATTTTAATAATAATGTGCGGCAACATAGCCGAGGAAAAACTGAGGTGAGCACTATTTTCTGAATTATCAAATATCCAGTTTACAGATTGCTAAAATAACTCATAGCATAATGCTTATGATGGACTCAAATCACTTGAAAACATTTGCTAAGATATATAGTATGTTGCACTGGATTCATAAATTTAAGTATTCAAGATATAAGTTCAATGTCAATACATTAAAGCCAAATTACAATGAAAAAAATATTGCATACAACAATGGAAATAACAGTTGACTATGGCAAGAAAATGTATGAAACATGCTAAATAAAATGAATGAGGATGTGCAAATTTTTTTGATTTAGACAAACATCAAACGAATGGTTATCCGCAAAAGAATGCAGAAACAACAAAGAAATATTGAGCACACTATTTACTAATTTTCTACATTACTTAATAGCCCTTGAGTTTAGTTCTATTCCATTGCAAAATTATATTGGTTAATTATGTTAAATAATTATTTTTTATAATGATATATATGATATTTTAAATGAAAAGACATTTTCCAAGTGTAAGTTCTAGTCATTGAAGATTATAATTAAGTTGTTCCATTTGCTATTTTAAAACTGCCGACCCGTGCAATGCACGGGTTGATAGACAAGTTACATAAACTAAACTCCCCTTTCAAGTTCCAACGAATAGCAGCGGCTACGATTGAAGAATGGTAATAGAGAATAATTTTCATTCGTGAACTCTATCGACACTCGTCGGTCACCACACACGTACTGCGTTTGAGATGTGTGCCAGTGTGGAAATGTATATTTGGTGTACGCTTTACTCCGGCTTTGGTACTCCGATCCCTTCCTCAGTAAATTAATCTATTTACTTTTAATGAAAAAAACTTGATCACAGATGAGATCATCCTACAATTTTCTTTTAATAGAGAAGCTCAATCTGCTCCGATCAAGAAAAGCTTTTGAAACCTTACATTATCCTATAGAATCATACCTGGGCTTGACGCGGTTGATCCTGCTAGTGATTGTTGCAAACTTGCAAACATCCTTATAACTAGCCAGATTTCAAACTCGTCGTTGCTACTATATATATTTCAAAGTCTCAACGAAAGAGTTTTTTTTAAATTTTCATATATATATTCGTGCACACTATGATTTGAATAATAATTAGAGAGTTAACTCACAACTAGAGACACCTTTGGATACAATTTATTTTTGGAGTTTTGAAAGAATACTACAGTTTTGTAAAATACTTTGGTTTTAGGAGGTGTTGAGGTGTTTAGATATAACAAATTTTACAGTTTAAAAAATCATGGTATTGCTAAAAGTGCAACTATTTGGAGTTTCATAAACTCCACTCCTAATCTTTTTTGCTAAACCATGGTTTTTCTTGACAATGGCACAGGAGCGAAGCTACGTGGACGGAATGGTGTCACCTGACACCTACGACCTCTGCCAAATACAATAGAGAATTAGTACTACTTAGGACTGCTCACAAGCTTAGACTCCGTTGGAAATGTTTGCTGACACCGATGGCTTTGGCCGCTGGCTTCACCCCTGCAATGGCACACATGGGCACTGAACTTCATTGGGATGATTTATGTATTTCTCTAAGCAAGTTATGAATTTTTTTCATATAACATGGTACATGGTCATTAGGATGATTTATTCTTTTGTGCGAAAATATAACTCGGCGTGTAGTACCGATTGATTGGGATGAATTTATTCTGAACAAATTATAGAACGCACTTTAGTTTGAGTAGTACATACTCCCTCCGTCCCTAAATATAGGGCTTTCTAGGATTCAAACAACAAAATAGTCAATGTGTCAAAAGACTATCATACCACTTTATTTTTACGTTCATCTTCCCACCCATTAACTCTCCCATCAACCCCAAAGTTTATCCTATCTGTAAAACGCCCTGCATTTAGGAAAAATTTCAAACTTCAAAACGCCCTATATTTAGGAACAGAGAGAGTATTCAATAGGCAAGTTATACTGTTTGGTACAGAAGCATGAAGGGACCAACCTCTACAACAAATGCAACTCGAACATTTTTAGAGACTTGTTTATGTCTTGTACTAATCAAATTAAAAGATAATTTCTCGTATCACGGTGGATTCAAAATTGGAACACAACTGCTGGTAGCATGGTGTTGGATGGCGTGTTCTCAATTTTTGTTCTCACGCATGGTGGTTCTTGTTCAAATTTTGAAATAAGGTACTGTTACCTACATCACTTGTCTCTTTGTAGGAAAAAAGTACGGATGGGTCCTATGAATATCCTTTTTATTTCTACTCTAACCCACCAGCAACAAGTCCCATTGAATTAGATGGACCCGCAAATCAAATCAACACACTTTCCGATGGTGCCACCTCTGCTATATATAATCTGATAGGAAGTAAATAAATAAATAAATATACAAGAAATGCTAGGACCGTTTATAGCCGGTACAGATTGTACCGATATATAGGAGATTTTCCGATGAACTTAGAGTCCACGTCCACACGTTCTCGGGAGCTACACGCCATCGTGGACATGGAATTAAAAATCGTTGAAAACCGGCCCATAGGTTGCGCCACCTCCCAGATTTGCCGGCCGGAGTGAGGGAGCCGCGCCCCATCTGCCCCGCCGTCGGCTAGCCACCCGACCTGCTCGATTTACCGAGCAAATCGCTTGATTCAATGGATGAGTACACCGATTGTATGCAACCACCATGATCTTCAGTGTAATATGCATAATATATTTATTGTAATATGCATAACATATTCTAGCTTGTATAATTATTTGTTCAAAAACTATGTATTGTAATGGATAATTTATTTGAACCATACGTAGTATGGATTATGTCTTGTGAGTTTATGTGATTTTTAATGGACAATTTATTTGAACCATATAAAGTATGGATTATGTCTTGTGAATTTATGTGATTTTCACTGTTGTAACAAATATGCAAAGGCCATGCAAAATTTCATAATTTTTCCTTTTTTTTTTGCCTATTTTCTCTCTTTCCCAAGCACGGTGCAGGAACCAACCGATAAACCGCTTAGAGCAACTCCAGAGTAGCACCTCTAAATGCCTCTCTACTCTAAAATTTAGAGCGCCTCAATCAAAAACCTCATTCCAGCAGGCGCTCCAAAAGGTCCTCTATTTTACATACCCCTCCGAATGTCACCTCCAAACCTCTATTCCTGGAGTCTCTGTTCCCCTCTCCAGAACGTGGGACCCACCATTTTTTTATTTCTTTTCTGAGGGCGGAGGCGAGTGGTGCGGCGGCGGTCGGCATGCCGGACGCGACGTCGGGGCTGCTCGTGGCGGCGGCGGGGAAGGACAAGGACAAGGAGGAACGCCGCCGTTGGGTGGTCAGGTGCGCCTTCGCCGTCGCCGGCATCATGAGCACCTTCGTCGTCTACTGCGTCCTCCAGGTGCCCCATCCCCTTCCGACGGACTTCTTCCCTCCCCATTCGTCCACCGAGAGAGCGACAAAGGGAATCGCTATTTGATCTGCCGTGTTCGTTCCCTCTTCCTTCTCCCCACCGACGGAACCCACGGTGGGCAGCAAAGGAGTTGATTTCCCCACCGGCGGAACTCGCGTTCGGGATTTGCTTGCTCCCCTTCCATCTACTTCCACCAAATGCGATTCTGGACCAACTCGCTCGGTTGTGGCACTCTGCAACTGCACTTGCAGTTTTAATTAGCTCCATCACGATCCACTGAAATTGCGATTCAGATTCACCGGAAGAGCTAGCAGGAATTGCGCGACTTCTGTTCATGTCCTGCTGCCTCCTAATCCCCACCCGCTCCGAGTAGAACTGTAGAGGAAGAACAATACAAACTTGTATCTGATGGAGACCATTCTGTTCTGTTCTGTTCTGTTCATGTTCTGATTCTGATTCTGTGCTCCGAGTAGAACTGTAGAACAATACGTAGTATAGGTCCTGCCTGAATCGGTGGGTGAAAAGGACAGATGGAGGAACGCAAAGCAATGGGATATTTTACCTCGGAGAGCGACAGAACTTGAGGAATCGGGGCGATGCGCACCGGCGGTAGGAGCTGGACGAAAGGCAGCTACACTCGGGTGCCCACGGGCAGGAGCCGGACCCGGAGCGGCGGCCGCGCGCACCGGCGGGCAAGAGCGGAGGAACGAGCTGCACGCAATCCGCCGCGCACGCGCAGGGTCGGGACCCGGAGCGGCGGCGCCGCGCACCGGTGCGCAGGTGCGGGAGCGTGACGGCGGCGTGATCCTGACTCGATGCCAGAAAAGAAGTTGTTTTCTTTTATTTCGCTGACAGGCATGGCCCACCAAAATGGAGGCCTAGTTTCGATACTGTTGCTGGAGTTGGCACCTTCAAATTGGACCTCTATTTTTATAGGCCGACGTGCAAAGTCCCAAATAGAGGATTAAAAATAGAGGTTGGGCTGAAGTTGCTCTTATATAGAGTGTTTTATGGACAAAACCAGTCGATAAATCGGTACACTGATCGAGCCGACCTCGTTTCGAACTAAATTATCAAACCCACCGGTTTGTCGAAAACAACGAAAACCGACTATGCTCCGGTGCGGTTTCTACCATACGAACAATATTTGATTCCTTGATCGTGGAGCGCCACACATAGCCTCTGCAGCGACTTGTACGATGACCCGCCCTCCTCCAAGGCCATCCGGCTAGCCCCTTCATCTCCTCGGCCATCTCCCTCACCTTCTTCCCCTCTTCGCCATCCATGAGAGCTTTGATAGCTCTCTCCAGCTCGGCCGCCTCCACAAAGTTGTTGTTCTTCCGGTCCACCTTCATCGCGACAGCGACGCCCATGCTGACCACGAGCGTGAACGCGTTGTAGTGCTGCTCGGCGGAAGCTGGCCACGGCACCATGGGCACGCCGAACCACAGGCTCTCGAGGATCGAGTTCCACCCGCCGTGCGTCACGAAGCCTTCCACTGCGGCGTGCGCCAGAACCTGCTTCTGCGGCGCCCGTTTCGGCCACACGAGTCCTCTGCCGCTTGTCCTCTCGACGAAACCCGGCGGGAGCAGCTCGGCGAGGTTCCCGTCCGTGGGCTGCTTCGTTCCCGGCGCGGGGCGCCCGCGCAGCACCCAGAGGAAGCGCTGCCCGCTTCGTTCCAGGGCGCGGGCGATCTCGTGCGCCTGAGGCGCGGTGGAATACCCGCCGCCCCCGGAGCAGAGGAACAGTACGGACGCTGGCGGCTGCGAGTCGAGCCACCGCACGCACTCGTGTTCGTGCTCCGTGGTGGCGGGTGGCGTGGATGGGAATGGGATGGCCGGCCCGATGGTGTACACCGGCGGGGGCTGATTCCGCGCGTGCACCGGCCGTCGGCGATGGCCGCGAGCACGCGCGGCTCGAGCTCGGCGAAGGTGTTGATGATGATGCCGCTGGTTTCCATGTACCGCCCGCCGGTGTACACGAACCAGTTGTAAGTCGGGATGTTCCTGTTCTCCAGTCCCGTGGGGAGGCAGGACGGCGGCACCGGCGGGAGCCCGGGCACGTCCACGTCCTCCTCGAACTCGCCGGCGGCCACCTCCTCGTCCAGCGCCGGCGACCGCAGCATCAGCGCGCACATGGCCGCGCTGGAGATCATGTACACGTAGGCCGGCACGCCGAGCTCGTGGGTCGCGTCCAGCAGCGGCGCGCAGAAGAGATCGAAGACCACCGCAGCCACCGGGCAGGTCGAAGCCAGGCCGGAAACGGGCGTCTCCACGTGGGGCGTGTACATCTGCACGTAGCGTGAGACGAACTCCTCGATGCCCGAGCAGTTGGTCGGAGGCGCGACGAAGGGCACCTGGACCGAGCGGATGTCGGGGTCGGCGGCTTCGGCCTGCCGCATGTGCTCGGCGAGCTCTGACGCCACCTTCGTTGTCGGCGCCGGCATGATGACCACCGTGATGGTGAGGCGGCGGCCGCTGCCATCGAGCAGCCGTTTGCCGGCCTCGAGCATGGGAACAAAGTGGCCGACGCCCCACACGGGCACCAAGACCACCGTCGGCTTTGACATTATTGGTGACCTTTGGAGCAAGCTCGTCCGTGTGTCCGCTCACAAGTTGTATGACGAGACTCTTGGTATCCGAGGAATGCTCCGAGCGGATTGAGACAAAGGCAAGCCACTCAATCGATTCTGGGACCAAAATATGCAAATGATGCTGTACTAGGTTGTTGCGATCGATGGTCGTGATCACTGCTGTTCAATTGTCGCTGTTGATAAAGGACATTGATTTCCCACCTAATTTTGCCAGACATCGGCCATTTATGATGCGTTATTAGTCTGGTAAGATTAATTTTACCACGCATTCTTACCTACATGACTAAGGTTATACTAGCTAGTACGCTTTTATGGCAAGAAAATTGACCAACTAAACTTAGGTAAAATGTGGTCAGAAAATTCTATTTATGACACGTGTTTGGTTTGGTTGCTGTGAAAAAGCTTCTATAAGCGATTAATTGTGGAATAAACAGAAAGTCGTTTGGCTAGAATGATTGTGAGCTGTGAGTTGTGTGAAAGCTATGGAAACGTCTGTGATACACTGAATGTCTTTGTAATAATTTATATCGAAATTTATTGCAAAACATTTATCATGTTTATAGATTAATCTGTAAGCTGTTGGTTCATCATAGATTTTTCTAAAATTCTCCTTAGTTCATGGGGTTTAGTAAAAATATAGCTAAGCCACTAAAATATTATAAAGAATTACAGGTTTGACAGGGTCTCTTTGCAAAAATGTGTTTCAATCGTGTTCCACTTCCAGTCTGCCATTGGCCCGCCATTGACAACCTTTGGAAGCTCAAATCCACACATGAAAAAAAAAGGAAAAGTGGTCAGGAAGTGGGGGAATCGAATCCCCGAGCTCTTCTATTTGATGCGGGATTTCGGGCCAAATTAGTGAGGATGACATTTGATTTAGGAGTTCGATGGAACCCAAGCTTGGTGAGGATGAGCGAGAGGCAGGTGCTCGGGCTTCTTCTCACTCGACGGCATGACATGAGACTCCTTTTGTGCCTCCTTGCTCGTCGTCAATGACGTCCCCCGGCGGCCGAGCTATTGGTGGAGCTCAGCATCACCCCAACATCGTGGGCAAGCGGCAGGCAGGGCAGGGGAGGGCTGGCGCGGCAAGGACGGGGCGGTGCAGCAATTCGGCCGGCAAGGACAAGGTGGCGTAGCAACGGAGGGGCGGCACATTGGGATACTAGCGACGCGGCTGGAGAATTCTAACCTTGCGCGCATGTTCTTGCGGGCGGAGAAGGGAAAAGAAGAAAAGAACGAACGGTTCTATCCGTTGTAATACCCCCAAAATCTCAAAAATCACAACAAATTTAATTTTTTAGAGTATAAATTACAAATTATGTATTTGCAAAAAAGCCAAACCTCATTAATTAATTAAAGTGGAGAAAATTAAAATTTTGAAAAAGTAATAATGAAATTAACCTTGATAGTGTTTGATTACTTTCTTTTCTTCTATTTAATTATTGGAGTGTTGCTCCATTTGAAACCCCAACTTCTTTCGAATTTAATCTGCATTCAAATACCAAAATTTAGGAAAAAGAATGATTTTTCCCTTTCCCTCTCCTCTCTTGGCCATCTTCCCTCCTCCTTCATCCGCCGGCCCAGCCCAACCGTTCCTCTCATCCCCCTTCCGTCCCTCGCGCGGCCTACGAGCCGACCCACTCACCGCCAAATTTCCTCGTCGCCGGCGAGACCCCCACCTCTCCATCTCCGCTCCGAGTTCCACCGCCACCTACTCAACCTTCCCCGCACGCCCTTGAGCCAGCTCTAGCCCCGCAGAGACCTCTCGCACCATGTGCGACCCCCCCCCACCGTCGCGCTCCCTCGACGCCGGCCGCCACCGGCACTTCCCTCGCGCACGTCCCCGACCCCTCCAACCCCCTTGCTCCCCGCGAGTGCAAGTAACCGCGCCAACACCACCACCTCACTCCGCCTCCGGCCACCTCGCTCATCCACACCATGCACTCCGCCCATCGACACCCCCACACCAAGCTGCGCGCAACTCGAGTACACTCGGTGAGCACGCTGCTTGCCCCTCCGACCGCTGTAGCATTCACCGGTGAATTCTCCGGCAAGCCTCGACCCCCCGCCCTGTCCTAGCCACCGCGCGCCGCCTTGAATCGCCCCAGCACCTCCACAACCTCCCGATCTCCACCGTGCGGCCACGATTTGATTGGGTTATACCCCTTCTCCAATGGCCCGGATCGCCCGAGCATTCGTAAACCCATGAACCAACTCCATGAACCCGGTCCACGAAACAAGTATACCTAGTCCATGGATTTTTCAAGACAAAAATAAATCCAAAAATCACAGGAAATCTCATCCTTGCCTTCTTGTAGAAAGGTCCATGATCTATATTACTATTATGTTTAGGTCCCTAGATTTTTTCAGAAAGACCCCTAAACTTTCTGAAAATTATCTTTTTGGTCCTTGACATTTTACAAAAAGGACCCTCCATACTTTTATGACCTTAAAAGTACTTAGAAGAAGGTCCCTTGATTTCCGAAACTCATATCTTTCGATCTGGAACGTTTTGGGTGATAGATGAATGAAAAGTGTTGATTCATGTCACTTTAAGGTTTATTTACATGCATGAGGTGCCAACACTCGAGAATCAAAAATGACGGAAAAATATTGGTGTGCAGTGCAAATATAAAATCCCTTCAAGTAGCTGACAAACTCAGTTCACTCCTATATCTGCCGCGACACTACAAGGATTCATTTATTATTGCAACAAACAACGAGCTGAATTAAAACCTAGCCATCTAAAATATAGAAGTGAACACACACTTGCTTCTAGAAAAAGAAAATTTAATTTTCAATTTCAGAAAGAACAACGTAAATATGGATTAGGAGTGATTGTGTGAATATTAGTTGAACAGCCAAAATGATTAAAGTTTCAAATAGCCAGCAGCGGGACAAAAATAGTAGCAGTACATAGAACGAGTCTATTATTCTCAAACCCTTTTATTATGGACAAGACCATAATCACTAGCCTATAGTACATTTCTGTAACGAATAGATATTTTTTGCGAAAGTACCAAATAGATATTTAGAATTAAATAAACCAAGAAAAGTAAATACAAATTCAAACGTGGCTCTTGGAGACGGTATGGTTTGGATTGAAATCCCGGTCGGAATCCGGCCGGTTTTCACGGATTTCGGGAATTCCGGTCCGGACCGGGACGACTAGGATTTCGGACGAAACGGGACCTGGATACTCGTAGCAATCCGGGATTCTGCCCGAAAAGCCCGAGATTTCGGTCCAGTTTCATCGGGATTTTTTTCCACTATATTTTGGGATTTCAATCCATGCTCCCTACACAGTTCTAATAGAATCTACAAGTATATGAAAGGGCACAAAAAATATTCAAGCCTAGAAAAAGAATAACCAATAGTGTAGAAAAATATATTGCAAGTTGGGTGTAGTGTTTGGGACAACATTGCAACGCTATATCATATAGCGACCAATCCAAAATAGTTGAGCAGTGGCCAACTGCTTAGTAGTACTTATTGGCACAAAGTGATATCAGCTCTCGCTCTAACCTTGATGATTGAATCGAAATTGTTGGACCAGAGGATTCTTGTAACAATCAACTATCCGAACCTTTAAAACAAATTTTACATGGATTATTTTGTTGCAAGTAGTGGGTGCAAATATGCCGTGCAAACTAGGCCAAAATGGAGCAGTATTATACTATTAGGGCAACCCCAATGTGAAATGCCAATGCAGTCTAAATGAGTGAGTCTCACAGTTAGGTGTGTGTAACTATTAACCGGTTCATAATGGTGAAGGTGTAAAGGTAGCTGTAAGATGGGGTCAAGTGAAAAAATATAATCAATCGCCTACGGCTGCTCCCGCTATCTCGGCTCGAGACACAATAATACCTCATTGTTTATTATATATGAACAGTTCACTCTAAAAGTAATATTAGTTGATGGCATCTAGCCAGTCCATAGGCTTAGGTTGGCTTTTGCTTCAATCCCTCTATTGACTATTTTCACAATTCTATTGACTATCTTAAATAATATTATAATATCTATTAACTGCTTTAGCCTAACATTGTGGGTGTCCTTAGTTATATCAAGTTACTCTCTCCGTCCCTTAATATATAACGTTTTTGACTTTCAGATATTGACCATTCATCTTATTCAAAATGTTTGTAAACATATTAATTTTTTTATCATTTGTTTTATCACCATGTTTATTTTAGCTTTTATATTTTATAAATATTTAGAATAAAACGAATGATCAAAGTTGAGTCAAAAATATTTTACATTAAAGGACAGATGAGTACTATAATGTGTCAACCTCTTATTGACAAGAACTCCACTTGGTGAGACGATAGGATAAGTAAGCAGCATGACAGAGATAACACAACAAGGTGCGATTGATCAAAAAAGAAAAAAACACAACAAGGTTCGTTGTCCGAGCAAGATGACTAGTGACTAGTCTCGTATACTCATGAACAGACAGAGGTGGACCGGGAACCGTCAGCCTCACTTGTGCCCACCTGCCGCCGTCCCCTTTTGCAGCTCCTCGGAAAGCCTCTGCAGGGCCGCGTACGACGAGCCACCAACCTCGACGGCATCCCGGCACGCAGCCTTCATCTCCGCGGTCTTCTCCCTCGCCTTCCTCCCCTCCTCGCCGTCGTCCATCAACGCCTTCACCGCGCGCTCCAGCTCCGCCGCCTCCACGAAGTTGTTCCGCTTCCTGTCGAACTTCATAGCCACGGCGACGCCCGGGTAGTCCACGAGCAGGAACGCGTTGAGGTGCTGCTCCGCGTAGAGCGGCCACGGCACCATGGGCACGCCGTGCCACAGGCTCTCGAGCGCCGAGTTCCACCCGCAGTGCGTCACGAATCCGCCGATCGCAGCGTGACCAAGGATGTCCTTCTGCGGCGCCCACTTGGGCCACACGAGGCCCCTGCCCTTGGTCCGCTCCAAGAACCCTTCTGGGAGCATCTCTCCGACGTTGGCGTCGGTCGGGTACGGCGACATGGGAGGCGGCGGACCGCGCAGCACCCACAGGAAGCGGTGCCCGTTGACGATGATCCTGGCCGCCTCCATGAACCGGTTGCCGTGGTACACGAACCAAGTGTAGTTCACGTCCTTCTTCAGCAACGGCGTCGGCATGAGCGCCGCCGGCACCGGCGGCATCCCGGGGATGTCCACCGTTCCGTCCACCTCGCCCAGGTTGCCCTCCACCTCCGCGTCAAGCGCCGGCAGCCGCAGCATGAGCGCGAGCATGGACGCTGCGGAGGTGAAGTACACGTAGGCCGGCAGCTCCAGCTCGCGCGTGACGTCGAAGAGCGTGGTGCAGAACAGGTCCACCACGACGGCGGCGACCGGGGAGGCCAGGCCGGAGACGACGGCCTTGACGTGCGGCGCGTGGAGCTGGACGAAGCGGCTGATGAAGTCCTCGACGCCCTGCCAGACGGGCGGCTCCACGGCGGGGAGGTGGTGGAACCGGATGTCGAAACCGGACTCCGCTTCTTCTTCCCGGCGGATGAGGTCGGCAACTTCGGACATATTGTTTCCCATCCATGTGATCTGCGTGATGAGCACCGTGAGCGACATGGCGTGCCTGCCGCTGCTGTTGAGCAGCCGCTTGCCGGTCTCCAGAATGGACGTGAGGTGCCCCGGGACACAGAACGGAATGAGCACGACGGTCGGCTTCGCCATTGTCAGGCTCTGCGAATCCCTCGTTCGTCTGAGTACTAGAGATCAACGAAATGTTCTTTGAAACCAAATGGACGCTGCTGGCTATATGATTGCATCCCTTTCTATCCTCTGCCTGTAGGAGCCGTGTAGGTACGTTGTCACCGTTTCAGCATTCAAACGCTGTTCCCACGTTGGCAGGTAGATCTCACCAAGCCTAAAATGCAGTGGGGGCATACGTAGTAGGTTTGAAAGGACCAATGTTGAGAAAACAAGGGTGGAAGGTGAGCCAACCTGCTCCTCCGCCGATGACCATCTCTCAAGAACCAGGAATTGTAAAATCGAAAGTAGAATTCTTCATCTCATCTCTAATGTACTTAATTTAACCGTGTTTCTCTCACTAATTGTTACCCCGTATGCTCTGTCGTCAAGATTTTCCAAGATCATACATTGCACGTTCTGTATTAAAACCGGGTAACACATGAAACACACATGGCCAGCGCAGACCACCACCTAAGACACTAGACCACGACCTGAACAACTTGAATGTGGAAGCACACAACCCGACAGAAGACGATGGACACCACCCGACAAGCCTGCTACCAAATGACCAAAGTCCTCTGCCGGCACCCGTCCAAATCCAGGGGGCAGCACCATCGTGCCGCCGTGACAATACGCCGCCGACGGCCATCACAACCATCAGCCACAAACCGCCATCGTTAACCTGTGTCAGCCTCCGTGCACCCCGTCGCCCATACAACGCATCGAGCCTTCGCGCCCTCCTCCATGGAGGTTAAATTAATCTACCGTGTGCCAGCACCCCCCCCGACCTGTCCAAGGTGGTCTCTCCGCTGGTCCACGACACGCGTTGCAACCCACCATGGAGTCTGCAAGCACCACTGCGCCAAGGGCCCCTGCTCCCGCACTGAAGAAGTCGTAACATGCCGTTGCCACCGCATGCAGAGCATCGAGCAACGCGTCTCCACCAAGGAGGCCACCAAATCTGCCTTCAAGATGATGTAGAAATGGCACTGAATGTGAAAATTATGTTGTACCTTTATGAATCAATGTCTGGGTTGAAAATCAATTTTCAAAAGAGTGAAATCTTAACTCTCCAACATGATGATCAAAAAACATTTTCTATGCTGAGCTATTCAACTGTGCCATTGGTGAATGGCCTAGGTATTGTGCCTGTGTCATACGCTAGGCTGCATGTTGTGGACTGGACAATGGTGGAAAGTAAATTGGATAAAAGTTTGGATGGTTGGCAAGGAGGCTCCCTAACGCTTGGGGGCAGAAACATGCTTATAAACACAAGTCTTTACAGCATACCAACCTATCATATGTCCATGTATCTCCTTCCAAAGATTAACATCAAAAGGATGGATAAAATAAGAAAAAGATTCTTTTGGCAAGGAGGATCTTTTAAGAGAAAGTATCACTTGGTTAGATGGGATAAAATCTGTTTACCCAAGAAAAAAAGTAGTGTTGACACCAATTTTGGCACATCCAAACTTGGGCCAAATAGTTCAAATTATACTATCAAATTAAAATTTAAGATATTAAATAAATATAGATATTGGACCTTCTCTTGTGCCATGAAAAAGATATGCATAATAAATAAATCTTAAATAATGCCAATTGCACAAATATCATATTCCTGATAAAAAAAATGGACAAAACGCAAACTTTTAAGGTACACAAAATGCATGTACCTTAATATATGAACACTTGCGTTTATATCCAAATTCATTCATATAGCAACTAATGGGCCAAAGAAAGGAGTTAGCTAATAAAAGCATGCTCGTGAGTACGTATATTCATGGCCCATTTACCTAAATGGCCGGAAGCTAATTAGGCATTTTCCTTAATCAGGTAATTAGCCCATAGAACAACGGCCCAAAATACAGCCAGTACGAACGTTCAATCGTCAACGCCCCATTTGTAGTCTCGCGTGCGACTCGGAGTCTCTTTGACTTGTCATACAGGCATGAGAGCAAAAGGGCTTCTCGGCCAAGAAACATGAGCGCCCAGGTCCCTGCACAGGCCGCTCAGGGCGCACGCACGACGCGTTTGCTCAGCGAAAATTGCTTGGCGCGCGCGCTCCGCTGCTGCCGCTGCACGATCGAAGAGAAAGGACTGGAATCAGAGAAGCAGCTTCACGGCCAAGTTTCCCTGCTCCATAAATATAAATACAAGGCAAGGATCACGGTGAAAATCCTCTCGACTCTCGCATTCACAAATCCTGCCCAACGCCCTGATTCCCAACTCTGGTGCTCTTACGCAACCACTGTCAGGCTGCAGGAGGAGAGCTCGCAAAGCATCGGCATTAGGCTGCTGAAGCGCCGCTGCGTCGTTAGGCTGCCGGAGTGAAGCTTCCGCCGTCTACGTCTCGCCAGCAAGCAATCGGGATAGCAGCGATCATCTTCGGCATCTTCTGCTCGTTGTTCATCACCAACAAACCATCGACGACTCGGCATCAAGCAATCGTGTTCGTCTGCAAGTTCCATCTTCGACAAGCACCATCTGCAAAAAGCTTGTCGTAGAAAGTTCTGTGAAGGTGAGAAGCTCACATGCCTCCTCGCCAGTGATTAGGCCTGCTTAAGGTTAATCACGAATTTATTATTTTTTCTTCCTACGTGAATCATGTCTCCTGATTTGGTCTAGTTAGTAGATACAAGTCAGGCTCTGAGTGACTTATGTCTCCATCCATGATTTGGTCTCTACAATGATACAAATCCTGATGTGCATGAGAAAATCTCGCCATTCATACTTGTTTCTCTATACTAGATTCGAGTTTTTTTATAAAATTATTATATTCTCTTATCGTTTGTGGTCAAATAAGAAATCACTATGCCTCTTGATCCGGTCTTGTCGACCGATACAAATCAGATCATGACAAACTTTGTTGAGCCATGATTTGGTCCCCGCGTTGATACGGAATTATGGTGAGCATAAGGATTATGGCTTGATTCTCCATATTAGATTCAAGTTTCTTTAAATTTTCTTTATAATTTGCAAGTTTATACTCAAATATGATGATGCTATGCCCCTTGATTCGGTCTCGTTGGTAGATACAAGTCAGGCCATGACTTTTGTCTTGGATAATGATCTGGTCACTACATTGATACGAATTATGGTGTGCATGATCCATTATCAAATTCATGCATTTGGTCCTTATATCTTTCATGTGTGTGAAATTAAGATATCCAACTGATTCCTGATTTCTTTTATCGCACTCATAGTCGTGATATGTTAGTAACAACATGTGTAAAGAAATAAAAACACCTCTCTGTACTGTACTATACGTGCAGTTAGTTTTATATTGTATCCTTTATGCTATAGTCATTTTGCATCAAACAAATAAACCGAAAGTTCTATAGGCTGCATTATAGTCCGTTGTCGTGATAGAGCCTTCGATCTTCCGTATTTCATTCCAAAGGAAAATAATTTATTCCGGCCAATTAGCATATGATGCCAGCTTCAGATGTTGGTAGTCGTCAAACATAAACCAAACACGGTCTTCATATAGGCTATACTCTTGCATATACATATATATTCAAGTGGTTAACACCATCATGGGCAAATGAATCACACATAGCCAAAATTAAATTATTTCGCCGTCGTTATCTCCGGCCAGTTTGCACTTAAACTATTAAACTAACTATGACCTCAAGTTGTGATCTTGTCTGGCATATAGGCAAAATACTTCTACGCTGATCATGCAAAAGTGTGCCATCAATTGGCTAAATATCTACTAAAATTATTCACGCTAACCTGTTTCCTTTATAAGAAGCATTAAATTAGTTGGTCTTACACATTCACCACTGGTGGCTAATTGAAATATGAATATAAAATAAATAAATAAATGGTCATTGCATATAGGCAAACCAAAATATGTTATAGCGCTATCGTGTATGGAATAGTTAAATACTTTCCCATACCGTTGGCTCGTTTTAAATATGTTTAATGTTCTAAATATAAAAGGCTGCATGCTAGCTATGAAAGAATACCATATTGGTATATGTTTAAAATTCAAATTAAATATATGATCGCCGTTTTGTATATGAAATCCTACGGCGCTGTTTTGATAGAATTAAAATACTCTATTCATGAATACGAGTAATAATACTTAAATTGTGTCTGTCAGAAACTTAGGGAGGTCTATATCTCCAATACCAAGATGGAGATGAAATAGATTTGTACTTTTGTACCTACCATGACAATAGAAATATTGTGCTTGGGTCTCATATGCCTGCACTGCACTACCCATGGGACAAATCAAATACATGTTGGGTGTACAAACGTCAAAATCACTCAGTCATATCTGATCCTCGTGTAAAAGGTATATCATGCATAAGTATTAAGGAAAGCTCATGTGCGTCATTATTTATGTGTGTACGAACATAAAAAGCAAGTCAAGATTTCTTCATTAAGCCTATTCGGCCATGGAGTCAAGATCAAAGATTCTAGTTTCCCTTTTCTTTCATAGTTTGTAATAGGAAACTACATGATGTAACCATAGTGTAATTTTATCTTTATGTTGGAATTCTTAATCAGGGGTTTTCTCTATGGAGATGTAATTAACATAATTTTTATGTATATGTAAGAATTATGGAAGTATGAGCTCGCAATACCTGAACTATTTTCTTTTATGCATTAAATTAAATTAAAATTCAAACTTGTCTCTTTTGACGGGGGTGCGCGTCACCTCGACCGTTTTCCCGTCATCAAGGAGGTTTAGGAATTAAAAACCTAGAGAAACAAAACATCAGTCTCCTCTGTAAATGGTGGTGGAAACTGGAAAGTGGGGAAGGTATGTGGCAAGAAATAGTTAAGAAAAAATACATTAAAAAGCAATGTGTTACCCAAGTAAAACACAAACAGACAGACTCTCCAGTCTGGGCTGACCTGGTGAAGGTGAAAGATTACTACCTAGCAGGAAGGAAAATGGAAATAGGAAACAGAGAGTCAACTGACTTCTGGAATGACAAATGGTGTCGAGATTTCTCCCTTCGTGAGAAATTCCACAATATTTATGAGGTTTGCAGGGAGCAGAATGTTAAAGTGGCTGCTCTAGCTGCAAAATGTTGGAGTCTCACATTTAGGAGATGGTTATCAGAAGATATGCAAATGGAAATGAGGAAACTTAATGACACAATACTAACAATAGGGCTATCTAACCAAAGAGACTGTCCAATCTGGCATCTAGAAAAGAGTGGTAAATTCTCTGTAAAATCAGTGTATGAACTCCTCTGTAGTTCAACCACCAACTGCCTAAACACGTGCATTTGGAAGGCCAAAATACCCTTGAAAATCAAGATTTTTATGAGGCTGGTGAAACAAGGAGCTATCCTAACAAAGGACAATTTGGTAAGAAAGAAATGGAAAGGCAACAAGAATTGTGCTTTCTGTGAGGAATAGGAAACGATCGAGCATCTCTTTTTCAAATGCAACGTTAGTAAATATGTATGGAGCATAGTAGCATGGACAGTGGGGGCGAATTGCAGACCGGAATCGTATGACCAATACTTAGTTTGGGCGAGTCATTTCTTACCAAATGCAGTAAAATTTCACTCTATTGGCCTTGCAGCAATCTGCTGGGCGATCTGGAAACTATGTAATAGAATGTGTTTTGAAAGAAAGCTGTTAACATCTCCTACTGAGATTGTATGTTATGCTTGTGTATTTCTTATGTACCGGGCATGCCTACTAAAGGAGGAGGATAAACAAAAACTGGAAGCTGGAGCCAAGATGCTGCAACAAAATGCAGTAAGGGTGCATCCTAAACAAAGCAAGAATGGAAGTCAAACGATGGCGATCACAGACTCTTGAGGGAAGCAGGAGGGCAAAACTTGTAGGGAGAAGCTGCAACCACTGGAACTTCTGGCTCATGCCCCGTGTTTTTCTTGCTGTAATGGGTTCTACTAGTTTTGAGTTCTTTGTGAAACTTGAATCTTTGGTAGCGATTTCAGATGGTGAACCAGGGGTCTCTAGTTTTGTTTTTAGTCTAGTGTGGTGGAAGGATTTTGTTCTGGCTAAGACAGTTGTAATTTCATTACTTTGGTAATGAAATTCTAGGGGCAACCCTGTTCTGCAAAAGGGAGCCACCAAATCTACCCGCAAATAACCTGCGCCGACCACCCCTAAGGATCTACAACTCATGGCCAGTGAGGAAAACGCGCCGGGGTCCTCATGATTTGTGCGACCAAGTGGGGGAAGGATGTGACACTCCGTGTCCTAATTTTTTCGAGTTAGTATTTTTAAAACTAACCTCCGGTCTGGATTAGCCCACCCAAGAAAACAAATTGACATGCAAAGTGTTTTGGGCAGGAAATAAATTCAAATACACTTTGGTTTGAACTACAACTCAAATTTCTACCATACAAGTATGGGCAACCAAAAATATATGTTGTAGGGCATGTCAAATGAAAAATCTAGGACAAAACCCCACTTGATTTCATCAAGGTTTGATACCCCAAATAAATCAGACAAGCTTAGCATTTAAGCCTTTTCTCTGGATTTTCAGAATTAATCCAGAAAGGATTTTGGAGTAAACTCTTCGTGCATGTCACTTTCTAGAGATATACTTTTCGACAAAATTATCTCCTTTAATGTGAAGGCCATGCTTTTGATTTTTCAAAATCGGATCAAGCCACGAGTTGGAAATTCGGGAAAAAGAGAAAGATGCCGGGGGAATATACCGCGGGGCCCACCCGGCAGTGGCCCAACGCCGCACCCCGCGCCCGACCGGCACCGTACGCCGGCGCCGCATGACGGCGCCCCCGGCCGCGACCCCACCTGGTCGGAGGGACAAAGGGGAGACATCCCCGGTCGGAACCCCCCTCTTCCCCATTTCCTCTTCCCCTCCCTTGCTCTCCACACCCGCCACCATTGCCGCCGCCCTTGGAGCTCGCCGCCCCGCCAACTCCGGTCGCCGCAGCTCGGACCAAGCACGCCGCGGGAACCGCCTCACCCCTACCTTGCTCCACGACCAAAATTCCCCAAAAATGGCGAGCTAAATCAATTCGATTTCGAAGAAGTCCGCGACGAGCTCTCCCCGGCCGCCATTGCCGTTGCGACCAAAATTACTCCCCTCCGGTGAGTTTTTCTTCCCCATTCTTGCGCCGGTGCGTGTGCACGTTGACGGAGCACCCTCTCAAACCCTAACCTCCCTCCCTTGCCTCCCTAGGCCGCCGGAATCTCCATTTTTTCCGGCCGCGGAGCTCCGGCCGCCGCCACCCTCACGTCGACGGCCGTCCACGGTCGAGCTCATCCCCAACCAAGGACGTGCCGGGAAAGCCCGTGTTCCAGGGAAGCTCCACGGCCAAGCCGCCCCTCCTTCCGTGCCCCCTCCGCGACGAGCACCCCCGCCGGACCACCTCCCTCCGCCACCCGCCGTCGCGCCGCCCCTCCGGTGAGCCTCCGGCCGCGTGGAGTTTTCCGTCGAGTCCGTCGTGTCGTGCGGTGCACTTTGGGGCCCTTGCGGGGTTGCGCGCGGGCCATGGCCGTCGCTCCGGCTATCGCGCCGCCGCCTCCCGGCCGCGCGACGGCGAGGCCACAGGGCGGGCCACACGGCCCGGATCCCGTGTGGCCACAGCCACACGCGGATCCGGAACCCTGTGGTCCTCGGTGTGGCACGGAGCGTGGAGATTTAAATTTAAATCTCGAATGGCATTTTCGTAAATAGTTCCGAAATTCATTTAAACTTAGAAAATTCATATCTAGAGTTCTAGACCTCCAAAAATTGCAAACTAAATTTTGTTGGACTCCTAGAGACATGTACTATTTTATGGTGCATTCAGTTGGCATTTTCAGGAGCAAATTATTTAGGTCAAAATTCTTTTTAAGAGATTTTAATTAAATGCTTAGTTAATTAATTAATTGCCCCAAATTATGAAGCTTAAGTTAATTATTATCTATATCATGTGCCTAAGGACCAGGAGCAATTTAATTGCTATTTTACCTAGTTTTGCTAGGATTAATGGATTAATTTTTTGCACATGTGATAATGATTTAAATGCTTCATGAGAGTTGATGAAGGAGATAAATTAGATAATCACCTTAAATCATTTTCACCCTGCTGGACACCACGTTAATTTATACTCATGAATTAAATGTATTTGATGAAATCCGCACGTATTCCGTAAAATATTCAATGTCATGTTTTCATCAAAATTTACACATCACCTTTGCATCATGTAGCTGCGGTGGTGAACATGGTAACCGGCGAGGAGGCGCCGAAGCTGCTGCTGCTGTTGACCCAGCTGCTTAGGGTCAAGCTCAAGGCAAGCCCCGGTGCATAACCTTTTAAATTAAGTATTTTATTTTCATCACTATGCTTGTAGGTCCGTATTGTGCATTAGGTCTACGGGAGTTGTGATGAAAACCCTAGCATGCAGTAGGATCCTCGTTTATCCTGGTTCGATCACCCTACGCTAGATGCTTGCTTAATTAGGGCGATGATCCGCCGAGTGGTACGGAGACAACTCGTAGATAGGACAATCACTTTTGGACACGATGCTAAGTATTGAGAAGAGAATGGAAATTGGAGGTCGGACGGGCAACTACGTGGAAAGTGAAGGACCGAAAGAGTCTTCAAGGTTGTAGCCCCGTCTCGTGCACACAAGGACCGCGTCGTGTCCGGCCCATGTGGACTAAGTTTGAACGTACTCGCTTGCATGCTGGAGTTAATGGGCCCGATAAACCAACGTACCGATGGTGGCTCGTATGTTAGAGAGATACCCTACTCCCTTGGTTACTTGGCAGGAATTTGGAAGGAGAGAAGGGAGCACTCTACTCACGGATGACGTCCGGGACGGCATCGCGTGGGGACCCTTCTCGGGGAGCTAGGCCCGACTAACACTACAGTGCCGGCTGGGAAATGTTGTCTCATGCGGCTTCCGGGAAGCGCGTATGTGACGTGCGATCAGGTTTCTCCTGCAGGATGTAAATCGATTCGAATCGCTGTCCCTCACGATAACGAGTACCACTTGTCCCTGCGCCGGAACGTAGTAAGAAGATAAAGATGATGATGGTTGTGATTAATTTGCTGTATTGCTTAATTACTTGCTTGGAAACATGTAATGCAGTAGCTTAGTGCAAATTAAATTTATTCTTTCTTGCAACTTAATTAAACTGCTAAAAGATGAAAGTAAGGATTCACTTGTAGGCCAGCTTAGTGCTTAAATGTATCCTGTCCCCCTGGCCTTTGCATGTCTAGGAGTCGGCTGTAGATGGCCACTTTGACGGGTCGGTCTTGCTGAGCTCTAGTTGCTCGGGGCTTTGCTCTATGTGGTTTTCGAGAGGACCCCATGGGACAGGACTTCGACGTCGGCGATGACGTCCGGCAGGAGGAGACTCCGGGTGACGGCCACTACACTTGGGAGTGGTGCGGCCCGGACGAATAGAGGAGTTGACGTGCCGGTAAGATGTTCTAGGGCAGGAACATCCGTCTCTGCCGGGTGCCCGTGATGTATCGCCGAGAGAGCGATTGTATCTTATTTGCTTCCTCTGTTTAGTTGTTTTCCAAACTTATTAGCTTCCGATGCTTTCGAGACTCGATGTACATTTGTACTCGGGATGAATGTAAGAGACTTGTACTTATATTCATTGTGCTATGCTTATGTTTGTATGTTGTAATATCGGATATCACGGCGCGTGATGCCACCCATGATGATCCTGGAGATGGAAACACCTCTTCATGAGGTGGGTCCGTCACAGCGTGGTATCGGAGCCAGGTTGGGATATTACAACACCTCAAACAGCCTATTTTCGAAAACTAGGGCGTTATCGTGTGAGGACGTGCCCGTAAGGACTATATTAGTCGTAACAGTGGCAAAGCTAACCCTGGGTTATGATTGTTTAATTACTTGCATCTACGGCCGTGGCTCGGTATGTCCGCATTTAAATTAGCGGTCCGTGCCCGCGGACGGAGAATACGGGACAATGTTGGCTCGTGGCATACCACGAGGCGATCCTTCCTATGGATCGTTACTTGTAGAACTGTGCTTATTTTTGTAGTTTCTTTTGAATTTGATGTACTGTTTCTGAAATGAATCTTCTGCAGGTACATAACAACGCTAGTAGGTGTGAGTCGATAATTTAGACTGACTTACGTGATTGAGTGCGGGTTGCCAACCCGAAATTCGTACACCGTTGAGACGGTATATTTATTTGTTTCTCTCGTGGTAAGGACGTATAGGTTGAATAAGGTGTATTCATGATAAAAATGGCCAAACCTAAAAGTTGAAGTTTTATAACCTCAGAAATTTCAGAAACTCGGTAAGCTAAAAAAAATCCGTAACTTTTTGCTCGAACCTCCGATTCGAGTAATTCCAGATGTTCTGGAAACCTTAGGAAGCCAACTAATTTTTGGACGTGGTTTGGTGCTGTTTGGATCTAGAGGGAGGGAGTTATGCTCTGCTTGGTTCAGAGGTACTGTTTCTGTTTTTCAGAACGACAGCCTGGTTGGTTTTCCCCATAACTCCCCGCTCGATTGTCGGAATAAAGCAAATGAGCACTTTCTGGAAAGTTTGAATCACGAGCTACAACTTTGGTAGTCTGAGGAAAGGCTGGTTTTGAGGTTGCAGGGTCGAGAATCTCAGATTCCTCCCTCTGAACTGAAACTGATTCGGATTTGTTTTCAGAATCGTATGTCGGTACCGTTTTGACCATATCTTTGTGCTCATGAGTTGGGTACTGGTGATATTGTACTCGTTGGAAAGGTTGAAACTTCGGTCATGACTTTTGTATTCATTTGGAGGACCAGTTTCGAACCAATCTGGCCGTTTTGGTCAGCTACTACTCGCTGTACAGATTGCCGTTCAGACTGGACAGTCTGTCGAGTAACACTCATAATTTTTCGCTCGCTTGGCGGAATGGGGTGATCAAATACTCGATGGAAAGCTGAGTTGTTAAGCTAAATTATTGCTAGTATGAGGAAGGATCAATTCCGTCATTTTCTGGGATAAAATGCACAGTTTTGTTGACTGTACTGCGTTGGATCGCCGGGACAGGATTTGATCTAATGGAGAATAATTTACCCTTTGTTAATCGTTATCATTTGTTTGCTCACATGATGCTCTTGGTTAAGCATCCTCTCTTTCAGTGCGTCATGCTTACGTGGTAAAATTTGTTTCTTACCCTTCGCAGATGCCGTCCGACAGTGAGCCCGACCACGGTCACGCCGACAGCACGTGGTCCGTCGGGGAGGAGGCTTTGACGGAGACTTCCCCTGGTTTGCTGTGGGCGCTGTTGGAGACTCTTGGACACACTCAGCCCCCGCTGTATTTCACACAGCGCAGCCGAGTTTCTGGGGTCGTCTATCACAAGGTGAAGGCGGAGGTTGTTAACCACCCCGACGAGCAGGAAGAGTTCACGGAGTACCAAGTGTTCTCCAAGGACACCCACCAGGGCCGAGCTAAGATAGCTCAGCTCATTCTGTCGGAGTTTGTTACCTCTCACGGAGACTCCTTGTCGGGCACCCCCTTCGAGCTAATCCCGACACTTGACTACTTCGACGAGGTAGTCGAACGCCGTCTCAGGAGGATTGCCCGCACGGAGTTGGGATACCACGGCGTTGCTCGCTACGCTCGCGAGGCGTTCTGGATACACCGGGACGCGGACGCACCGGCTACGCGCCTCCGGGACCAGGTGACCGAGTTGTCCCTAGTCCGTCGCGAGCGGAGGGAGCGCTTGGACATCCTTGCGCAGGAGCCCTCCGACGCGATCCAGGGTCTGCAGAGCAAGACCCGGGAGGTCGCGAGAGTCGCGGACGAGCGTGACGACCTCGCCCGCGAGAGGGATGCCCTGTTGGTGCAGCGTAACCTCTTGCTGGAGGAGCGAGACGAGCTTCGGCAGGAGAGGGACGACCGCACCCGAGAGCGCGATGAGGCACGCCAGCAGTTGGTGGGCCGCAACGCGCGAGTGGCTCAGCAGGAGCACTATATCCACCACCTCCGGACCAACTTGATGGTTGCCCAGCAGTTGGAGTAGGAGCAGCACCATGACATTCAGACCTTGGAGCAGCAGGTCGCGCAGTTGCAGCAGCAACTGCAGGCTGCCCTGGCACCACCTCCACCACACGACGACGCGTCCGACGTCGACGACCCGTAGGAGTGACCTCCTTCGGCAGGAGGGTGTTAGGAGTAGATTGACTGGCAGCTGGTAGCAGATTATTTTGATGCTCGATAGCTAGACTAAATCGAGTAGTACCATCTAGTGAGGGATATTTGGAGGTGTGAGTGTATTTGTATGGCTAGTTGGCAATGGATGTATGAACTATGAATGTTATGGAAATTGTGGCATGTTTGTGCTAGATTGTGATTTTTCGTTGCACTTAATTTCCGTATTAAAACATTCCTCACGTTTTTATTCCATGATCGCAAGTCTGTTGTTGATGTTGGAAATTTTATCTCGTTACGGATGGGTGATGAAGTTGAGGTTTTGGACAACGGATGGATGTGGTCCGATTGCTTGTATCGCGGGGGTTTTCCCGTGATGCTGTGGCAGGCGATGCAATCGCTAGGCTACACCGAGCCCCTGCCTATGTAGGGAAGGAGTTTGTGGAGCGAGGGATGATCACTTGTACCATGCACGTGGCTGTGCCGGGCAAGGCGATACCCCCACGCCAGGAGTCGTGGACGGTGACCACGACAAGCCTCGCGATTTACAGCGCATGGGACGCAGCAGCGTTGGAGGCTTTCACCAGGTTTTGTGAGCTTCACGCCGCCGACCTTGTAGGGACGTCGTACTTGTACCTACCAGTCAGCGACCCCTACGATCGCCGCTGGAGACGTCGCTTGGCGGTGTTGTGTGACCCCACCACACCTCACTACAGCCCCATGTTGGCAAACACCGCGTGCTATGCCGACGAGCTATACCGTCAGCATGAGTTTCGGAGCAGAGAGGTGGACATCCTCATAGGAGCCATGCGAGGGAATGAGGCTAGAGATGTCCGGAGGGACCAGCAGGTCACCTCACTCACCGCGGAGAACGCGGCACTCCGTGAGCAGCTCCAGCAGCAGCAGACCCTCGTGGCAAATCTGCAGCAGGAGGTGCAGGCTACAGCTCGGGCCCGAGACGAGGCAGCAGCGTCGCGAGACGCAGCCGACGCCCGCTACTTACGTTTCCTCACCGCGTACGGTCCACGTGGACCAGGACCTCGGGTGACCTTGTTCCTCCGTCGGGGAGAGCAGCTTGAGGACCCCGACGATGCAGAGGAGGATTGAGCGGCACATTAGTGCGCGTTGTAGGGAATTGCGGCCAATCTCCCTACTTGTATCTTGTTTTCCCTTTTGTTGTAATCGGAACTTGTTTAGCGGAAACGTGATCGTACTGTGGTGTTAACGATTATGTATTAAACTATGGTGTAATCTTCGAACTATGTTAATGCAATGTAATGTGTTGGATGACGATGTTTCTCATTCTGTAAAATTTCGCATTACTACATTGGTTTTTGCTACTGCTGTTGGTTTATTTAATTGCGCATTAGGTTACCCTATGACAATGTGTATTCTTTTGCGAATCAACTGGATTAATGGATTTCGCGATTTTGCTTGGCAGAATGGTGAGAACGCGCAACACCAACGATCTCCATGGCGAGAGGCCCGAGAGCTCGGCCCAAGGTGCGGGAGACGAAGCACCACCGCCGCCACCTGTCCCTAACCCTATGGACATGATGGCCCAGTTTCTCGCGGCCATGCGAGACAACCGAGTAGCAGCAGAACGAGTTCCTGCGGGAACTCCGACAGCAGGTACCTGCCGGGAACGGCAACCGTGGACGCGTGAACCGCGACGTGGCGCCGCGGGAGGCCACGTACCAGGAGTTCCTGGGCACCCAGCCCCCGAGGTACGACGCCTCCGACGAGCCGATGAGGGCGGAAGACTTCATCCGTCTCACCGAGTCCAAGTTTGGACTGCTCCACCGCACGGAAGCCCGGAAGACGCTCTTCGCAGCGCAGCAGCCGGAGGGCGCCGCTAGTGCTTGGTGGGCTACCCACCTGGCCACTCGGCCGCCGGCACGCAGACCACCCGGGAGGACTTCAAGAGGGTCTTCCGCGCTCACTTCATACCGGCGGGTGTGATGCGCCGGAAGGCGAGAGAGTTCATGGCTCTCACCCGGGGAGGCCGCAGCGTCCACGAGTACACCCGGCAGTTCAACCGGCCGGCGCTTTACGCCCCGAGCCGGTGGACACGGATCGGAAGCGCAAGGACCGCTTCATGGAGGGACTCGGCGCTGAGTTGCAGGACCGTCTTACCCTCAATATGGCGGGTAGCTTCTCGGAGTTCGTGAACAATGCCATCCTCGCCGAGACGGGCTATCGCAGGGTCCGAGGCGGAGAAGAAGAGATCCGCGAGTACTACGGGGCCATCCAACCCACCCTCGGCAAAGTACCGCATGATCTACACCGACCCCTCCGGGCAGCGCTACCGCTCTCGGCCTATGGTGGCGCCGCGTCAATCGGCACCCCCACGGAGGCCCCTACCGCAGCAGAGGCCCCCGCAGCAGCAGCGAGGTGGGACAGCGTGCTCCAGCACCCCGTCCCGCCCGAATACTGCAGGGAACCGTCCACCACCACCCGGAGCCCCTTGCTTTGGGTGTGGCCGTCCGAGACACTTCGTTAGGGATTGCCCCTATCAGCAGCGGGGCAATACTCCTAACCAGCAGCGCGGGAACAACAACCGAGTCCCGGCGAAGACAGGGCGAGTGAACTACACGTCCACCGAGGAGATCCCGGACGACGCCCCTGTGATGGCTGGTATGTTTTCTGTTCGAGACCATCCCGCTCTTATATTATTTGATTCCGGAGCATCACATAACTTCATCGATAGCATGTTCGTGGAGAAATTTGGGTTATGCCGTAGCACGATGAGATCTTCATACTTGATAAAATCAGCTAGTGGTCGGATCACAGCTAGAGATGAGGTTAGATGGGCACCGGTTACCTTGCGGACTAAAGTATACCCCACAGATTGCATCGTCCTTCCAAGCGAGTAACATAGATGTGATATTGGGCATGATGTGGATGAAATACCACAAGGCCGTATTGGACATAGATGCTTTCACCGTCAGCTTGAATTCCCCATTGCATGGTCGGGACGTTCTCCGACCGACCTATCCTAAGAATTGTACTCTAGCGAGTGCACCAAGCTATTGTCGAGGGTCCGACCGATATCCCGGTTGTCCGTGAGTTTCCTGATGTGTTCCCCGAGGATCTTCCTGGAATGCCTCCGGACAGGGACATTGAGTTCAAAATTGAGTTGCAGCCGGTACGGCTCCGATCTCAAAGAGACCATACAAAATGGCACCTAAGGAATTGGCCGAATTGAAAGAGCAATTAAAGGAACTATTGGACAAAGGTTACATCGGACCTAGTTCCTCACCTTGGGGATGTCCGGCTCTATTTGTCAAGAAGAAGGACAAGACTTTGCGCTTATGTGTGGATTACCGGCCCCTCAATGCAGTCACGATCAAGAACAAGTATCCATTGCCTCGCATTGATATTTTGTTTGATCAGCTTGATGGGAGCTAAGGTATTTTCGAAGATTGATTTGCGCTCGAGCTATCACCGGATCAAGATCGTGGCTGAAGATGTGCCTAAGACAGCCTTCTCTACACGGTACGGCCTGTTTGAGTATTTGGTGATGTCTTTTGGGTTGACCAATGCACCGGCACACTTCATGTATCTTATGAATTCGGTATTCATGCCCGAGCTTGACAAGTTTGTGATAGTCTTTATTGATGACATCCTGGTGTATTCCAAGTCCGAGGAAGAGCATGCCGAGCATCTTCGCATTGTTCTCCAAAGATTGCGAGATCACCGGTTGTATGCTAAATTCAGCAAATGCGAATTCGGCTTAAGGAAGTTCCATTCTTGGGTCACATCATTTCGGAGGAGGGCATCTCCGTGGATCCAAGCAAGGTGCAGGACGTACTCAAATGGGAAGCTCCTAAGTCCGTACCACGGATTCGCAGCTTCCTAGGCTTGGTCGGCTATTATCGGAGGTTCATTCCGAACTTCTCCAAAATTTCTAAACCTATGACCGAGCTTTTGAAGAAAGAGAAGAAATTTGAGTGGAGTCGGGCTTGTCGGAAACCTTTGAGACTTTGAAGAAATTGTTGACATCTCGCCCAGTGCTAGCACAACCGGACCTTGAGAAGCCTTTTGATGTTTTCCGTGATGCATCGGGCGGAGGTTTGGGCGGAGTTCTCATGCAGGAGGGTCGAGTTGTTGCTTATACCTCTCGGCAGCTCCGGAAGCACGAGCAGAACTACCCTACTCATGATCTCGAGTTAGCAGCAGCTTGTACTCGCTCCGAAGGTGTGGAGACATTATTTGTTGGGCAATCTCGTTCGCATCTACACCGATCACAAGAGCTTGAAGTACATTTTCACTCGGGATGATCTGAATATGAGACAGCCGTTGGTTGGAGTTGATTAAGGATTATGAGTTGGAAGTGCACTACCACCCCGGTAAAGCTAATGTCGTTGCCGATGCGCTTAGCAGAAAGCACATTGCAACCTTCTTCAGAGCCACTCGGTCAGTCCAGGATGGGCACTACATCCGGGTTGTACCCCACGGGTCACTCTACAACTTGGCTTTGATACCCACCTTGCGAGAAGAAGTGGTAGAAGCACGAAAGCCGATACTTGCATTGCTCACCTCAGGAGAAGGATAAAAGAAGGAGATAAGCAAGTGGCATGTTTCCGTGAGGACGATGCGGGAGTTGTCCGGTTCAAAGACCGCATCGTGGTGCCGAAAGTTCCCGAGCTACGTAAGAAAATATTGGATGAGGCTCACCTAGCCAAGTATGCTATGCATCCCGGCAGCAATAAGATGTACCATGATCTTAGGACGAGGTATTGGTGGACAAGGATGAAAAGAGAGATTGCTCGTTACGTCGCCGAGTGTGACACTTGTCGTCGGGTCAAGGCTGATCATTTGAGACCCGCCGGGCCGTTGCAGCCACTCAGCGTACCATCTTGGAAATGGGATGACATCAGCATGGATTTCATTGTTGGCTTGCCCTCCACAGTTCGGAAGTTTGATTCTATTTGGGTAATTGTTGATCGTTTGACCAAAGTGGCACATTTCGTCCCCGTGAGCACCCGGTTCACGACTCGGAAGTATGCCCGGTTATACATCGAGCGGATCTTATGTTTGCATGGTGTGTCGAGGACAATCATTTCCGATCGAGGAACACAGTTTGTGGGACGTTTACGGGAGCAACTGCATGCTTCCCTAGGAACGAAATTGATTCAAAGCTCAGCTTACCACCCACAGACCGACGGTCAAACGGAAAGAGTAAACCAAATATTGGAGGACATGTTGAGAGCTTATGTTACTGGATCACGACAAGAAATGGGATGAAAGCTTACCTTTGGCGAGTTTGCTTACAACAATAGCTACCAAGAGAGCATTAAGATGGCACCGTTTGAGCCTCTCTATGGCCGCCGATGTCGTACTCCACTCAGCTGGTCCGAGTCCGGAGAAAGAACCATCTTTGGGCTAGAACTTGTGCAACAAGGCGAGGAGCGAGTGTTGGAAATACAAGCAAACCTCAAGGCAGCAAAATCAAGACAAAAGAGCTATGCGGATAAAAGACGCCGACCACTTGAGTTCAAAGTGGGTGATCTTGTATACCTTCGAGTCTCACCGACTAAGGGTGTACAAAGGTTTGGCGTGAGAGGCAAGATCTCACCCCGCTACATCGGACCCTACCCCATTGAGGCCCGATGTGGCGCCGTGGCTTATAGGCTTGAATTACCCGACACGCTCGCCGGTGTGCATGACGTCTTCCATGTCTCGCAACTGAAAAAGTGTCTCAAAGCACCCGCTGATCGCGTGTTGGATAAAGTGGTACCATTGCAGCCCGACTTGACCTATTCCGAGCGGCCAGTCAAGATTGTCGATACCAAGGAAAGAGTTATCCGAAATGGCACTCGGAAATTTTTCAAGGTCCAGTGAAGCCATCACTCCGCAAGGTAGGCTACGTGAGAGTCTGAAGATTTTCTTCGCACCCACTACCCGAAGTTCCCGCTTCAGCTTAGAGGTACGCAACTCACCTCCTCCATGTTTAATTGTAATCTCGGGACGAGATTTCTTCAAGGGGAGGGCTGTGACACTCCGTGTCCTAATTTTTTCGAGTTAGCATTTTTAAAACTAACCTCCGGTCTGGATTAGCCCACCCAAGAAAATTCATTGACATGCAAAGTGTTTTGGGCAGGAAATAAATTCAAAAACACTTTGGTTTGAACTACAACTCAAATTTCTACCGTACAAGTATGGGCAACCAAACATATATGTTGTAGGGCATGTCAAATGAAAAATCTAGGACAAAACCCCACTAGATTTCATCAAGGTTTGATACCCCAAATAAATCAGACAAGCTTAGCATTTAAGCCTTTTCTCTGGATTTTCAGAATTAATCCAGAAAGGATTTTGGAGTAAACTCTTGGTGCATGTCACTTTCTAGAGCTATACTTTTCGACAAAATTATCTCCTTTAATGTTTGAGCTCGGGAAGGCCATGCTTTTGATTTTTCAAAATCGGATCAAGCCACAGTTGGAAATTCGGGAAAAAGGGAAAGATGCCAGGGGAATATACCGCGGGGCCCACCCGGCAGTGGCCCAACGCCGCGCCCCGCGCCCGACCGGCACCGTACGTCGGCGCCGCGTGGACGGCGCCCTCGGCCGCGACCCCACCTGGTCGGAGGGACAAAGGGGAGATATCCCCGGTCGGAACACCCCCTCTTCCCCATTTCCTCTTCCCCTCCCTTGCTCTCCACACCCGCCACCATTGCCGCCGCCCTTGGAGCTCGCCGCCCCGCCAACTCCGGCCGCCGCAGCTCGGACAAAGCACGCCGCGGGAGCCGCCTCACCCCTACCTTGCTCCACGACCAAAAATCCCCAAAAATGGCGAGCTAAATCAATTCGATTTCGAAGAAGTCCGCGAGGAGCTCTCCCCGGCCGCCATTGCCGTCGCGACCAAAATAACTCCCCTCCGGTGAATTTTTCTTCCCCATTCTTGCGCCGGTGCGTGCGCACGTTGATGGAGCACCCTCTCAAACCCTAACCTCCCTCCCTTGCCTCCCTAGGCCGCCGGAATCTCCATTTTCCCGGCCGCCGCCACCCTCACGTCGACGGCCGTCCACGGTCGAGCTCATCCCCAACCAAGGACGTGCCGGGAAAGCCCGTGTTCCAGGGAAGCTCGGCGGCCAAGCCGCCCCTCCTTCCGTGCCCCCTCCGCGACGAGCACCCCCGCCGGACCACCTCCCTCCGCCACCCGCCGTCGCGCCGCCCCTCCGATGAGCCTCCGGCCGCGTGGAGTTTTCCGTCGAGTCCGTCGTGTCGTGCGGTGCACTTTGGGGCCCTTGCAGGGTTGCGCGCGGGCCATGGCCGTCGCTCCGGCCGTCGCGCCGCCGCCTCCCGGCCGCGCGCCGGCGAGGCCACGAGGCGGGCCACACGGCCCGGATCCCGTGTGGCCACAGCCACACGCGGATCCGAACCCTGTGGTCCTCGGTGTGGCACGGAGCGCGGAGATTTAAATTTAAACCTCGAATGGCATTTTCGTAAATAGTTTTGAAATTCATTTAAACTTAGAAAATTCATATCTAGAGTTCTAGACCTCCAAAAATTGCAAACTAAATTTTGTTGGACTCCTTGAGACATGTACTATTTTATGGTGCATTCAGTTGGCATTTTCAGGAGCAATTTATTTAGGTCAAAATTCTTTTTAGGAGACTTAAGTTAAATGCTTAGTTAATTAATTAATTACCCCAAATTATGAAGCTTAAGTTAATTATTATCTATATCATGTGCCTAAGGACCAGGAGCAATTAATTGCTATTTTTACCTAGTTTTGCTAGGATTAATGGATTATTTTTCTTGCACATGTGATAATGATTTAAATGCTTCATGGGAGTTGATGAAGGAGATAAATTAGATAATCACCTTAAATCATTTTCACCCTGCTGGACACCACGTTAATTTATACTCATGAATTAAATGTATTTGATGAAATCCGCACGTATTCCGTAAAATATTCAATGTCATGTTTTCATCAAAATTTACACATCACCTTTGCATCATGTAGCTGCGGTGGTGAACGTGGTAACCGGCGAGGAGGCGCCGTAAGCTGCTGCTGCTGTTGACCCAGCTGCTCGGGGTCAAGCTCAAGGCAAGCCCCGGTGCACAACCTTTTAAATTAAGTATTTTATTTTCATCACTATGCTTGTAGGTCCGTATTATGCATTAGGTCTACGAGGAGTTGTGATGAAAACCCTAGCATGCGGTAGGATCCCGTTTATCCCGGTTCGATCACCCTATGCTAGATGCTTGCTTAATTAGGGCGATGATCCGCCGAGTGGTACGGAGACCACTCGTAGATAGGACAATCACTTTTGGACACGATGCTAAGTATTGAGAAGAGAATGGAAATTGGAGGCCGGACGGGCAACTAGGTGGAAAGTGAAGGACTCGAAAGAGTCTTCAAGGTTGTAGCCCCGTCCGTACACACAAGGACCGCGTCGTGTCCGGCCCATGTGGACTAAGTTTGAACGTACTGCTTGCATGCTAGAGTTAATGGGCCCGATAAACCGACGTACGGATGGTGGCTGTATGTTAGAGAGATACCCTACTCCCTTGGTTACTTGGCAGGAATTTGGGAGGAGAGAAGGGAGCACTCTACTCACGGATGACGTCCGGGACGGCATCGCGTGGGGACCCTTCTCGGGGAGCTAGGCCCGACTAACACTACGAGTGCCGGCTGGGAAAGGTTGTCTCATGCGGCTTCGGGAAGCGCGTATGTGACGTGCAGTCAGGTTTCTCCTGCAGGATGTAAATCGATTCGAATCGCTGCCCCTCACGATAACGAGTACCACTTGTCCCTGCGCCGGAACGTAGTAAGAAGATAAAGATGATGATGGTTGTGATTAATTTGCTGTATTGCTTAATTACTTGTTTGGAAACATGTAATGCAGTAGCTTAGTGCAAATTAAAGTTATTCTTTCTTGCAACTTAATTAAACTGCTAAAAGATGAAAGTAAGGATTCACTTGTAGGCCAGCTTAGTGCTTAAATGTATCCTGTCCCCCCGGCCTTTGCATGTCTAGGAGTCGGCTGTAGATGGCCACTTTGACGGGTCGGTCTTGCCGAGCTCTAGTTGCTCGGGGCTTTGCTCTATGTGGTTTTCGAGAGGACCCCATGGGACAGGACTTCGACGTCGGCGATGACGTCCGGCAGGAGGAGACTCCGGGTGACGGCCACTACACTTGGGAGTGGTGCGGCCCGGACGAATAGAGGAGTTGACGTGCCGGTAAGATGTTCTAGGGCAGGAACATCCGTCTCTGCCGGGTGCCCATGATGTATCGCCGAGAGAGCGATTGTATCTTATTTGCTTCCGCTCGTTTAGTTGTTTTCCAAACTTATTAGCTTCCGATGCTTTCGAGACTCGATGTACATTTGTACTGGGATGAATGTAAGAGACTTGTACTTATATTCATTGTGCTATGCTTATGTTTGTATGTTGTAATATCGGGTATCACAGACGCGTGATGCTACCCATGATGATCCCGGAGATGGAAACACCTCTTCGTGAGGTGGGTCCGTCACAAAGGAACACCCCATCGCCACCGTCCTCACACCCACCGACATTTGGCTGCACGACGTGGTGCGCCGGTGGTAGCAAGGCAAAGGAGAGGGCGATAGGCGCTAGGGTTCCTCCCATGCTGCCCTCGGGTGGGCGACGTGGGGGAGAGGGGGCCTCTTCCCGCGATTTCTGTCTATGACCTTCCGTCGCCAAGATCGACCAGCGCATGGGCTAACCACCCGGCTCCGAGGTCCATCGACCGAGTCGCCACCGCTTTGCTCTCCCTTCCACCAATCAAACCACAAGCTCTAATGCTTCTTCGGTTCTGCCTCAAATCCTTCCCCGAAGGCTACTCGGTTTCTTCCTCTCTCCCTCCACGAATTGTGTAGGTGAGTGGCTGGTAAGGCATCGAGGCTCCACATGTCTCATCCTCGACTACAAGAGGACAAGGGGCGCGACCAAACAACTTTCAACGGTGAGATCCTTATAAAAAAAAACAGTGAGATCCTTATCAAAAATTAAAAAAAAAAAAATCAACGGTGAGATCCGAGAAGTCCTCGACGATGGCATATGTTGGTTATAGTATGTGTAAGCGTTGGATTGGCGAAGGGGTCTCTCCGGGCTCCCACGGATTCTTTGTGCTCGAGAGTAGTAATCCGGGATTCCGCCCGGAAAGCCCGAGATTCCGGTCCAGTTTCATCGGGATTTTTTCCACTATATTTTGGGATTTCAATCCATGCTCCCTAGTCCCTACACAGTTCTAATAGAATCTACAAGTATATGAAAGGGCACAAAAAAATATTCAAGCCTAGAAAAAGAATAACCAATAGTGTAGAAAAATATATTGCAAGTTGGGTGTAGTGTTTGGAACAACATTGCAACGCTATATCATATAGCGACCAATCCAAAATAGTTGAGCAGTGGCCAACTGCTTAGTAGTACTTATTGGCACAGAGTGATATCAGCTCTCGCTCTAACCTTGATGATTGAATCGAAATTGTTGGACCAGAGGATTCTTGTAACAATCAACTATCCGAACCTTTAAAACAAATTTTACATGGACTATTTTGTTGTAAGTAGTGGGTGCAAATATGCGGTGCAAACTAGGCTAAAATGGAGCAGTATTGTACTATTAGGGCAACCCCAATGTGAAATGGCAATGCGGTCTAAATGAGTGAGTCTCGCAGTTAGGTTAGGTGTGTGTAACTATTAACCAGTTCATAAATGTGAAGGTGTAAAGGTAGCTGTAAGATGGGGTCAAGTGAAAAAAATATAATCAATCGCCTACGGCTGCTCCCGCTATCTCGGCTCGAGACACAATAATACCTCATTGTTTATTATATATGAACAGTTCACTCTAAAAGTAATATTAGTTGATGGCATCTAGCCAGTCCATAGGCTTAGGTTGGCTTTTGCTTCAATCCTTCTATTGACTATTTTCACAATTCTATTGACTATCTTAAATAATATTATAATATCTATTAACTGCTTTAGCCTAACATTGTGGGTGTCCTTAGTTATATCAAGTTACTCTCTCCGTCCCTTAATATATAACGTTTTTGACTTTCAGATATTGACCATTCATCTTATTCAAAATGTTTGTAAACATATTAATTTTTTTATCATTTGTTTTATCACCATGTTTATTTTAGCTTTTATATTTTATAAATATTTAGAATAAAACGAATGATCAAAGTTGAGTCAAAAATATTTTACATTAAAGGACAGATGAGTACTATAATGTGTCAACCTCTTATTGACAAGAACTCCACTTGGTGAGACGATAGGATAAGTAAGCAGCATGACAGAGATAACACAACAAGGTGCGATTGATCAAAAAAGAAAAAAAACACAACAAGGTTCGTTGTCCGAGCAAGATGACTAGTGACTAGTCTCGTATACTCATGAACAGACAGAGGTGGACCGGGAACCGTCAGCCTCACTTGTGCCCACCTGCCGCCGTCCCCTTTTGCAGCTCCTCGGAAAGCCTCTGCAGGGCCGCGTACGACGAGCCACCAACCTCGACGGCATCCCGGCACGCAGCCTTCATCTCCGCGGTCTTCTCCCTCGCCTTCCTCCCCTCCTCGCCGTCGTCCATCAACGCCTTCACCGCGCGCTCCAGCTCCGCCGCCTCCACGAAGTTGTTCCGCTTCCTGTCGAACTTCATAGCCACGGCGACGCCCAGGTAGTCCACGAGCAGGAACGCGTTGAGGTGCTGCTCCGCGTAGAGCGGCCACGGCACCATGGGCACGCCGTGCCACAGGCTCTCGAGCGTCGAGTTCCACCCGCAGTGCGTCACGAAGCCGCCCACCGCCGGGTGGGCCAGGATCTCCTTCTGCGGCGCCCGCGTGGGCCATATTAGTCCCCTGTCCTTGGTCCGCTCGAGGAACCCCTCCGGGAGCAGCTCGTCGAAGTCGGCGTCCGTGGGGCCCCGCTGCCCGGGCTTCGGCGGGCCGCGCAGCACCCACAGAAACCGGTGCCCGCTGCGCTCCAGCCCGTGGGCCATCTCGCGGGCCTGCGTCGCCGCAAAGTTGCCCATGCTCCCGAAGCAGAGGAACACCACGGATCCCGAAGGCTGCGCGTCCAGCCACCGCACGCACTCATGCGGCTCCTGCTCTTTCTGCTCCGGCAGCGCCTCGATGAACGGGATGACCGGGCCGATCGGGTAGATCGCCGGCGGGGCGCGGTCTCCTCCGTGGCACTTCCCGGCGGCGACGGCGGCGAGCACGCTCCGCTCGAGCTCGGCGGCCGTGTTGACGATGATCCCGTCGGCCTCCGCGAACCGCCTGCCGTGGTACACGAACCACGTGTAGTTCGGGTTCTTCTTGTCCATGACCGGCGTCGGGAGGCACCCCGGCGGGACGGGCGGCAGCCCAGGCACGTCCACGTGGCCCTCCACCGCCTCGAACTCCGCCTCCACCTCCTCGTGCAGCGCCGGCAGCCGCAGGAACAGCGCGAGCATGGCCGCGTTGGAGGTGAAGTACACGTAGGCCGGCAGCGCGAGCTCCCGCGCCACGTCGAAGACGGTGGTGCAGAAGAAGTCCACCACGAGCGCCGCCACGGGGCACGCCAGCGCGGCGAGGGCCGCCCTCACGTGCGGCGCGTGCGCCTGCACGAACCGGGACACGAACTCCTCGATGCCGACGAAGTCCGCGGGCGGGGCCACGGCGGGGAGGTGGACGAACCGCACGGCGAGGCCCGAGGCCTCCTCGCGGCGTACGTGGCCGGCGAGCTCGGCCGCGTGCTGCTCCGTGGGTGGCTGCATCACTAGCACGGTGAGGGAGAACGCGCCGCCGCTGTGCGCGAGAAGGCGCTTCCCGGCCTCCAGCATGGACATGAGGTGGCCGACGCCCCACACGGGGAGGAGCACCACCGTCGGGGTTGCCGCCGCCATGGATGGGATGGATCAGCACCAACGACTTTCCGGCGGGGCTCTTGATTTCTCTTTCTCCAACACGCTTTTCTGAATATGTTTGTTTGGGATAATGGAGGGTGCGGTGAGCTGGCTTTCTTCCAATTATTGTAAGCACGAAGCACCGTGGTGACAAACGAGATGTCGCTTTCTTGGGTGTCTTCCACCTGGCCCGCCTGAAACACGAGCATCATGGAATACATGATCGGTCACGGTGAGCCGGTGTCGACTCTGCGTGCGGGCCATGGTTGTATCACAAGAAAATGGGATTCCGCGCGTGGGCGAGCACCCCTTTCCCGCATTCAGGATGGACATGAGATGGCCGACGCCATGGATGGAGGGACGGAGGACCGACCTTTTTGCTGCGCTCTGCCCGCCGGACTGCTTGAATTCTTCTTTTTTCTCGAACGAGCTCTCTTGAGCTGTTGGAACAGGGTAGTAGTTCTCAAATAATGGAAAGCACAGAATTTTGTTGTGAGATGTACATTTCCAATTTCGAACCACCAGCTATGGTGACAAACGAGATGTTTTCTTATAGTGTCCGAGATGTTTTCTTATAGTGTCCACTGTCCACCTGTGTGCTAGGTACTCCCTCCGTCCAAGAATATAAAAGGACTTTGTTGATTTTTTCACTCCTCGTTTGACCATTTGTCTTATTTAAAATATTTATATAAATATAAAAATAAAGAAGATGTACTTAACACATATCTAAAAATAAAATAAATTCTAACAAAATAAATAAATTTTTAATAATTTTAAATAAGACGAGTGGTCAAATATTATATCTAAAAGTCAACAAATACTTATATTTCTGGACGGAGGTAGTACGAAACAGGAACAATCGACATGGCTGTTTTTGGCTTACGATCATTGTAGCAACAAGAGTAGTACAGTGGCCACTATCAAAAGGAAATGAATTCGGTGTTGACTATTGAGGCGCTGTGTTGTCACTTGTCAGGTCACAGGACCACCCGACCTCAACAGCTTTACCATAGGTCAACCAAAAGTTTAAATTACCATGAGGAATGGCACGTCAGTCGTGTTTCACCCCCATAAAATGGCACGTCAGTCGTGTTTCAACCTGGTAACTCTGGAAACAACAATCTGTATTTCTGGTACTGCAAAGCCTCTGAAATCTAATCAGGACCTGCATTCCAAAGATCTCAACATAGGTAATGAAACAACCATATTAATCGTTTCTGCATCAGGGTCGCAAGTAGGGATGAAAACAGATCCGATACGGACGGATATTACTCCTGTATCCTATCCCACGTTCTTTTCTCGGAACCAAGATTGGATACCGATAGTGGCTGATACAAATACAAATGTGGATATTCTCGGTTTCATGCAATGTTGGACACAAATATTTGTTCGGATATTCAGTAAAAGCAACATGCCTTTCCGAAACACTTAAGGTTTGCCTCTTATACTGGAGACATTAAATAGATAAATAAAGAACATTTAAGTTTGACAACATCACTCACACTTTTTTATGATGGATTTGGCATCAAATCATCTGTGGAAAGTGCCAATAGTCATATCGTGACCTGTTACAAAGAATGTATTGATTTATGCCATCTGTGACAATACTGTCTATAAAAATAATTCAAAGTTAAAAATATTTTTTATTTTATTCTTTATTTTATATACTCTAGTTACTTTGTCTAAAAACCTTATGTTGGAATCTATATATGTGAATTATTGTAAAAAAGCAATCACTACTAGAATAAAGCTCTATAGCGGCGGACGTCATTTTTGTCACGGTAACAGTCCCGTGAAGTGTCCGACACTAAATGGGTGTACAAAGCTATGTCCGCGACTAAGGGTGGAAAGTAGTCGCAGACACAGCGGACCCGCGGCAAAGGTGGCCCAAGGTCCGGGCCTAAGCTGCGCGCGGCGGATGCGAACCCTATCAAGCCCGCAGCTAAGGCCCACGAAGCACAATTAGCTACGGGCCCGACAGGTCGGCCCGCTGTAGCCGATCGCACCCTCCTACAAATAGATGGGTGGGCAGCGCCGCAATGCCTTATCCGCGTCGCACCGCCACCTGTAGGGTTAGGGTTAGGGGCGAGGTCACCTCTCTTCCTTCTCCTCCACCTCCTCCTCCGGCATGGGTCACCCGCCGGGGTCGTGCCGAGCTCCACCGACGGTCTTAGGCCTAGCGGGCGTTGGTCCTCGACAACGCCCCACCGAGCTGCCCCGCATCGGCGGCGGCGCCTCCTCCCTGCTCCCCTGTCGCGGACGCCATCGGGCGGCGGCGAAGGCAGCGCCGGCTCCGACTCATCCTCCTCCTCCTCCTCCCGCAACGGCAACTCCTCCTCCACCTCCTCCTCCTTCTCCCCCACGGCGAATCCGGCGGCCGCGGCACCGGAGGCGGCGACAGGTCCTCCTCCAGCGGTGGCGGTGGGCCCTCCTCCACATCCGCGTGCCGCAGCACGGGCCGCGTGAGGCAGCGGAACGGGAACGGCGTGCGGCAGCGGGACGGGAACGGTGCACCGGACGGCGACGTCTAGGGCGGGTCCCACTAGGGGCCCGTCTTCATTTGTTAGTAGGTTAGTGGCGCCGGTCGCGGTCCCTAGATCTGCCACCGGCGCCTTATTAGTCTAATCCGCTCGACGGGCAGTCGCGGTCCTAGGGCCACGACTAATTTTTCATGTAAATAGTGCCGGCACCTCGGTGGCGTTTAATACGTCCGCCACTAGAGCCCTTTTTAGCCCGCCGCCACGAGCTATATTGTAGTAGTGAATGATCAATGGCAAAAGGAGTAAATCTCCGGTGACTTTCTCTCCTCTCTCGACAATCCAACCTGCAGTTAATAGATTTCCGTGATGAAAAGAAAATTAGGATGTGTTTGGCACAACTTATACTTAAAGTGCTTATACTACTTATTATGCTTATTTGGTCAAAACACTGCTTATAGTGCTTATATTGTAGCATACGCAGTCAACCCGTTTGGCAAAAACTGAGTATACTTAGAGCATCTCCAAGAGAGTAGCTAAAAATAGGTAGCTAAAATCCTAATTTAACTATTATGTAAAATGAAATTGCTAACAAAAAAATTGATCAAATCCAACAGCTGCTCTAAATTATAACCCTCTCTATATTCAAATGGAGTGAATCAGAGTCGACTGATGGTATGTTGCACTGCCATTCCTAATGTTATTTCATCTCTGATCTTGTTTGCACTTATCTTGTTGTAGCTCAGTGCAAGGTAGAGCCATAGCATGAAGTTAAAACCTGTTGTTGAATCTGTTCGACGTTGGTCTCTCTCTTTGTTGTCAGTCTCTCATCGTCTTCTTTCCCGTTCCTCAATCTTCATCGTACGACTCATTTTCTGGCCCTATCTTGTTCTTAATACATGTGCTATAGAACTATAGAACAGGAATGCCCTAGTTGCCAGTGACGTGGACAACCAGTTCGCGAGCAGCTCACTACCACTACGACAAAAAGCTCTTGTAGTGTCACTTTTCTAGCGAAAGTCTTCAATTTGCCTCTATATTTTTCACTAGAGGCATTTTTTGTGGCACTTGAGGATATGCCTCAAACATAGAGACACAATTTAATAAAATTTAGAAAAATAATGTCTCAAATGGATTGTAGAGGCACTCTTTAAGTCACTTTTTAAAGTGTCCCTACATAAGTAATACAAAGACACTTAAACGACATATTAAATTGCCTATACCACGTAACGACACTAGTAGAGACATTTACTTGTACTATAGAGGCACTATTTTCTAGTATAATGAACGTGTTATAACAATAAACTGTGAAAAATACACACAAAGTGATTAGTCGATGAGTTGGCTAGCAAGGCCCAATTCTATCCATGAGGTCTTGAGTTCAAGTCTTCCTAACCATGTATTTTTGTTCATATTATTTACTATTACTTAATGCCTCTATATTTGTTGAGGCACTGTGTAATGCCTCTATCAAAGCTGACACTATATTTAATAGAGACGATTTGCATAGTGCCTCTATTTTCATAGAGTCAAAGCATGGCAAGGCACTTATGAGGCATTTTTGAAAATGTCTCTACACTTGTCTAGAGACATGAAAACAATATCTCTACTATATTAAAAATACGCCTCTACGAGCCAAATGTCTTGTAGTGTACTGCAGCCGGCTCATGCATTATCTTTGAGCCATCTCCTGCTGAGCCGTCCGCCCAGTGTTGCACGAAAACGTTTACGAGTTCATCCTGTTGTCGTGTTCTGACTGTGTAGAAATACACCGGGCACACATCGTGGGTGACCACACTTCTTAAGGTGAGAAACAATTACGGCACCCGACCAATTAGACCTGTGGCAGAACCTCTTCCTATTCCTTCCTCTGAATGAGTTGGTTCCGGATCTTGCAATCCATGCGGGACCTGATGGATTGGGAAGACCGTGCAATAGCTTCTTGGAATCCAATTGAACAGCCAATGCAGCACAGGGACGCGGCTAGGCTGTGCATGACACCTATGATGGCAGCGACGCTCGAACCTGGCTATGGTGATTTGATGACGAGTGGGCCAAATCATACAGGATTTGGTGCTGGGATCGCGGAGGGTGGCGGCGCACCATGGAGCAGGCGATATGAGGGAGGGGGAAAATTCTCGCGGGAAAGAGAGCGCGGGAGCACAATGAGGGAGATGGCGAACGGCGCACCCGCGTCAAAGATGGAGTGCGGAGAAGCCGGGATACCGAGCAACAAAAGTTACAGAGCGCGATGCCGGTTCTGTTGGATCGTATTTTCTCTGATTATTTTCGATTTTTAGCTAACCAGTCCGTTTTACAAGAGCTGTTGGAGGGGAGTGGATAATCCACGCACGCGCGTGAGCAGGGTTCGTAGCAAATCTCCGGACAGGATGGAACTTTCTTTTTTTGGAAAGTTTTACATCCCACAAACTTTCTGAAAATGGAAAGTTTTCTCTAAACTTTTTAGAAAACTAAAGTCGGGTAAAGTTTTATAGAAAGTTTTGTTGAAAGTTAGATCGAAAAAAGTTTCATAGAAAAGTTTCATCAAAACTTTGCGAACCAAACTTCGATCCAAAACTTTGAATCACAAACTCAACCGAAAAGTTTCGTGTCTCCTGAGAGTTTCTATTTTAGAAAGTTTTTTTACAAAACTTTAAAAAATAAAATTGCTAGTGAAAACTTTTAAACAAACTTCGATTCAAAACTTCTCACCGAAACTAATAAGCAGAAACTTTGGGTCAAAGCTTCTAAGAAAACTTTGAAATAAAATTTTTTGCAAAAAAGTTTCGAAGTATGAATAAAATGTACGAAACCGAAGATTGACACAACTTTGAAAATAAAGTTCGAAGAAAAGTTTTAAACCAAAGTTTGAAATCAAAGTTTCGTCGAGAAAAAGTTTCAAGTCAAAGTTTTGTGAAAAAATTTAAATCAAAACTTAAGTCAAGCTTTGTGTCTGAAGCGGTTTGCGCGGTGTGCTGCCAGCGCACGCCCGCGTATAAGGATTCCAGCTGTTGGAGATGCTCTTATCTATCAAATTGTTTATTCTCACCCATAAAAACTATAAGTTGTGTTTTGCTGCTTCCAAAGTGCTTATGGCTATTACAAAATAGTAAAATGCTTATACTTTATAAACACTTTGTTGTTTCGCCGGCAGTACAAACTGCTTATTGGGCATAAACGCTTTGCTAAGATGTGCTACCCTTACTGATCTGATTTCTCCGTCCTCCCTTGCGCACGACCACATGGCTGAGACCACTGCCACCTCGCACGGTCCCACCTTGGTCTGCTTCTCCCATGAGATTTTGAGGTTTGATTGATAGTTTCCTCCTCTCCGGAGCGGAGGCACGATGGCCAGGCCACCAATGTCGCTGCTTGAGGCTCGACACATGACTGGCAGCGCACAAGCCATGCCCCATGGTGGCGCAGACCCGACCACAAGCATTAGCGTTCACCAGATCACAAAAGCTCAAGCGTACGAGCCATTGTTTCCGCGCGGTAACAGTTCCAAATCCCTTTTTGCGAACAAACGCTAAACATTGTCCAATTTAGAGGGCTTTCACTTATCTTTTTATCAGCTATGTGGAAATTAAATGTTCCCCCACGAATACGCATTGAGATCTGAATGCGCATTTCACGCTAAGTCTGTTGGCTTCCACCGTGAAATACGGCATTCAGATCAATTTGAAATGACTCTAATGCCCTTGCCTTTGCCCTATGTTGAATTTTACAAAAAAGAAAAAACAAACAAACATCCTCACGGTAACTACCAGCGAGGGTGAACGCATCCCATCACAGCTCCTTGGCCCATTGCATCGTCCTCTCGCTCCAAGCTGAGCACAACAATGGAAGTGCCTCTTGATCTATTCCGTCCTCTCCAAGAAACCTGACATCAAATTGAATCTCAATCTGTGAGTAATGGAAGGAATTCCCAGAGAAGTCACTGTCGGGCACTCTTGCCGCCAGTGTGCAATTCGTTGTTTCCGGTGAGCCGCATCATTTCTTCTTTTGTTCCAATCTATGCACCGTCCTATGCAGTACTACCTCATTGACTATTTGTTTTCTTGGAATCTTTGACGAGGTGGTGCCAATCGGAGCTTTTAACGCCGTCATTCACTCCATCTGTTGAGCCGTTGTCGACCGCGCCAAGTCCTCACCGTCCGCAAAGCCACCCTCATTGATGAGGACATATCCCAAAACACTCCATTGAAAAATATAGAATAAGATCCTCAGTCTCACAGTTACGTCTATATATGAGAAACCAATAACTCGGGCTAATTCAAAACAGCTACAACATGAGGTGAATCTTTTCCTTAATGATTGTGAGCATGTCTCTCTTAAGAATTGTGTACTATCTAATGAAGGTACATTACTTGTTCTCAGGTTTGAAACATGTGTTTAAGGCGTGGAGGACATTTGGCATCTAAAGAAGAGCAAGTTGAAGTCGATGGGCTGACGCACATATTTTGTCCTCCAAATGTCGAACCAATTCTGTATCATTCTGGAAGAGACCACCCCATGTATTATATATGGATAGAAAGCTACCAAAGTTTGTTTTCAAATGTAGCAAATGACATGTCAATTGGAGCTTTGTGGAGAGAGTTATGACCATTTAATTGAAGACTGCTCCAGGCCCACGAGTTTTCAGACTGGGCTTGTTTGAAAGGCCCCAAGCCCAACTAGGAGGGATGTTCCTAGTATAAATAACCTTTATACTTCCGGTGGAAACCCTAACTATGAATTGAACTCGAAAAATAGAGAAGCCAAGTTCACTTGTCCTTAGGGTTGTGCATTGTTGCCCCCTTGAGAATTAGGAGTTTTCTCTACCACTTGTTCTTGTGTTTCCTTGTGATTTGCAAGAGCATTACCTCTACCTTGTGTGGTTCAGGTTAGGCATCAACCTAAGCGTGTAGTTGGGCGAAATCATTTGTCACAGGTGGTTGTTCTAGCAGCTGTTGGTGCCATCGATTCGTCAGAGTTGCATGGTTCACCGTCGTCCGCAATCATTCATACCACGTCAAGTCATTTGTTATCGGTCGTCGTCGATGTCGTACCAAACTGCCATCATCCGCTAAGCCGCCATCATCCGCAGAACTTTGGACCGCTGTTGTTCGTGCCACATGCTGGCCGATCAGGATCCCATGCTCACCACTTAAATAGGCCTGTCGTGGCTCCCAAGCTGTGGGACCTACATGCATCACCAGATCTAAGGGGCACAAGGAGAGGGAGAGAGGAAGGGGCGGCATGGAGAGAGGAGTAAGGTGAGGAAGAAGAAGGGGGCAAGGGTAAAACAGTCTTTTGGTTCCTGAGTTAACACCATTAGCCCACAAAACTGACGGAAGGGCCAAGTAAGGAATCAAAGATCTTTTTTTGTCCATATAGAGAACTTCAATCCAAAAAAGGTCAAGGAAGGAAGCCAGAACTTTTTTTGTCCATTACAGGTACTCTGTTTTTGTATTATTGACGTTAGGATAAAGAAACTAGTTCATTTTTGAACTGTAATCTTTTTCCTAACGTCAACAAAATAAAAATGGAGGGAGTAGTGCAGGAAGTGATATTGCAATTGGGATGCGTCACAACCAGCTGATCATACTATTGAACATAGATTGTATGGTCACACACTCTCATGCAGGCACTTTCACTTGGGGAGCACGACGTTATAGTGCAGCGCGGCGCCGTAGTACAGCGCTGCGGAGAGCCACTGTAGCGCAACATATGATGACCTGCCAATCTCCACGGCCTTCGTGCAGACGACCATCATCTCATGTGCCTTCAGTGGCGAAGCTACCACTATGCGAGCCATGACGCCCGCCATAGCTCACGCCGGCGAGACGACCCCCCCCTCCCTCGGCCCGGCGCTACCCAGCGTGTTGCGTCCGTGCTCAATTCCTTTGACTGCCTGCAGCAGTGCCGCAAGTTCCGTCGTTCAAGCGAATGGAGGAAGAAGAAATAGACTGAAACGTTATGGACATCATTTATGGGCCTGTTGTTATATGAGCCTATTGCTAATTGGACTGGCAATTAACGATGGCGATTATGGTTGCCATAACTAAACTAATAGCATGATCGTGATCTCGGCATCTCGCCTCCGCCGCCGCGCCTCCCTGTGAGACTCCGTGCCTTCCTCAACATCGGCGCCACACGGCGCCACACGAAGGTGTGTTGTGACTGCGAATGACGACGAATGGCGGAGACACGAACAGGGAGCAACCTCAGGCCTCTCCATCGCGGTCTTTTTCTCAAGTTCATGATGAGCACCAGCAAAAGCGGCCAAATTCAGATGGCGGCGGGATTAGGAAAAAATTAAAAGGTAAAATGAATATACATTTTATATTCATTGCTTTGCACACCAGTTGCAATTGGTAGTGGTTGTTGTTAGTGAATGTTGTACAGGTATTAAGGATTTCTTTGATTATGTGAATTTGATTGTAACCAGTACTGGTGCATCATACAAGAGAAAGGATTTATTGACTCAAAAGCATCATGAGAGTATTTTGGATAAATTGGATAGTGGAGTGATACTTTCTGGGAGAGGTAAGAATCAAATGACTACCTTGACTAGACCTGGAGACACTAGATGGAGAGTTTTAACTTTGTGTTCATTATGAAAATGATGCTGAAATTGTTTCGTATTACAAATGAGTTATCACTTCTTTTGCAAAAGAGAGATCAAAATATTGTTCAAGCCGTATCATTGCTTGTGGATGTGAAAGAACGATTGGTTGACTTGAGAGACAACGGTTGCGAGGAACTATTTTCTGAAGTTACAACATTTTGTGAAGCAAAGAAAATTGAGATATCATCTATGAGTGCGCCAAGACCAAGATGGGGGCGCTTAAGGCAAGAAAAAGGGATTATGATCACTAAAGAGCATCATTATCGTGTTGACACCTTCTATGCGGCAGTAGATGCTATAAACACTGAGATGAATCATCGCTTTAATGAAGTTTCTTCTGAGTTACTTGTGTGCTTTTCTTGTCTCGATCCACAAGAGTCTTTTTCTAAGTTTAATGTGGACAAACTTTTTAAGCTAGCAAGGATCTATGATGCTGATTTCTCCCCTGATGATCTTTCAAATATAAAGGATCAACTTCAAACCTTCATTCGTCATGTTAGAAGAGTCAATGATTTTACTAGTTGCCATGATTTTGGAAGTTTGTCAGTGAAGATGGTTGAAACTGAAAGACATTTGATGTTTTCATTGGTCTACCGTCTAATTGAGCTATAGCACTACTCCTTCTAGTAGCAGCGGCATCTGTTGAAAGAGCCTTTTCAGCTATGAAAATTATCAAGACGGCTCTACGCAGCAAGATGGATGATGAATGGCTTAATTTTTTAATGATATGCTACATCGAGAAAGAGATATTGAAAAGTCTTTATACTGATACAATCGTGAAGTACTTTCAAGCCATGAAACATCGAAGGGTCGATCTTCCCCGACCACCGCGTCGAGCTTAACACTTAAACAGTATGTTCAACCAATCATTACTTATCAAGATTTTACATCGGCATGCAATTATGGGTTTTTATTGAATTTTATAGTACATTCGCCATAGATAGATTTTGATCCTGGCTTCGCCACTGTGTGCCTTCTCCCTCGCCTTCCACCCCTCCTCCTCGGACTCTCTCATCAGCGCCTTCACAACCCGCTCCAGCTCGTCAGCCTCCATGAACTTGTCCTGCTCCCTGTCCACCTCCATGGCCATGGCAACGCCCATCACCTCCACGAGCTCGAGCGTGTTCAGGTGCTGCTCCGCATACAACGGCCAGGGGACCATGGCATGCCGTGCCACATACTCTTCAGCACCAAGTTCCAATCGCAATGCGTCACAAAGCTACCCACGGACCCACACCGGCCACACCAGGCCCCTGTCTTTGATCGGGTCCATGAAGCTGTTTAGTTGGGCAGTGTATTATTTCTAGCGGAGGGAACTCTGTTCCTATCTAATAAAGAGAACTAGTAGTTGTTTTACATTAATTTTATTATTATTGTCTCAAAACCTGGTGTTTTATGCAATTCACTAATTTCTTTATGTTCTGCTAGAATTGTTGACGATTCAGACAAGGAAAATAAATTGTTGATCCTTGCCTAAAGAGAGTGATTTTGTATGGGCATATGGGCATCTACCCATCCTAGTTTAATTATTAATTATGGTTCATATAAATATCAAATCTATGATTATGCTAATAAACATGTTAAATTAATTGTAAATATATCTTATTAATGTGTCAAAATCATAATTTGAAGTACAAAATGTCAAATTGAACCATATTTAATAATTAAACTATGGTAGGGCACGTGCCCCTATGCTCATTAAAGTATTTCCCTTGCCTAAATGTCAGTACCTAAATAAATAGAAACAAGAAGTCAATTTTAGTAAGCCAACATGTTATACTCATGTTGATAACAAAAAAACTTTTGCAATTTGTGCATATTGTGTGCGGAGTTGGCGAAAATATTGGTTACAAACATCTTCTTGGATATTGCAAGTCTACAACGGTTATGCAACACATCTATATTGTTTCATATCATCCTGATGAATCTTTTTGGTGTTCTAATTATTTATGATCCATTTTCATCGTAAATCTTGAACATTGGGATAATTGTCCTTTTTATATATATTTTTGACGTTTTCTGCAAAGAATATTTCTTTCCTTGTGATAAGCTTGGAGCGAGATGAAGACTTAGAGTTTGCTACTTCAATTAAGTTGCACATTACTAGGTTAAATGTTTTGTAAGGCACATCATTGAATGGTCATCTGCCTTTTTAACTAGCACAATAAATGGCGTAACATCTCGGATAATTTCACAAATAAATTAATTATGATTGGCACTTTCTTATCATGTTCATTTTATTGTTGTGGATATTGTTTCGTCACCGTTATATATGATGCATGGTCATTAGTGTGGTCGTGTTCTGAATGCCAGTCCACCACCGGTAGTGGTGAAGATTGGTATCTTGAGGAGAATGCAATGGTGATGATAGCAGCCCCCTTGGAGTAGCCAATGACCACTATGAAGGGCCGGATAACCACCAAGATTCATGGGTATGTTCGGAAGGATGAAATTGTGATGATAGCAACCCTTTGGAGAAGCAACCATTTGACCACCATGAAAATCCGGATAATCAGTAAGGTTGATGTGTACCTTGAGAATGATGAAATGGTGATTATAGCAACCTTGGAGAAGCTGCCAATAAGCACCAACACCATGAAAGGCCAGAGTTGGACGAAGCGCATGGCGAGACCCGAGGCTCCTCCTCGCGGCGCACGTGGCCGGCAAGCTCGACCGCGTGCTGCTTTGTGGGTGGCTGCATGACCATCACGGTGAGGGAGAGCGTGCCGCCGCTGTGCGCGAGCAGGCGTTTCCCTGCCTCCAACATGGACAATAGGTGGCCCACGCTCCACACGGGGAGGAGCATCACCGGCGTTGTCGCTGCCGCCATGGATGGGATGGATCAGCACCGACGACTTTCCGGCGGGGCTCTTGATTCATTTTCCTTCAACAAACTTTTCTTAATTCTCGGAACAACAGGATATGTTTGTTTGGGATAATGGAAGGCACGAAAGGAGTGTGCGGTGAGCTGGCTTTATACCAATTGTTGTAAGGACGAGGCACCATGGTGACAACGAGATGTCTTCTGGAGTGTCTTGCACCCGGCCCGCACGAGCATCATGGAATATGTGATCGATCACGGTGAGCCGATGTCGACTCTGCGTGCGGCCACGGTTATCACAAGAAAATGGGATTCGGTGCGTGGGCGAGCACCCCTTTCCCGCTCTCATGAGATGGCCGATGCCATGGATGGAGGGACGGAGGACAAGCGTGATGACCTTTTTGCTGCACTCTGCCCGCCCATCTTTGCTTGAATTCATTTTTTGTCGAACGAGCCCTCTTGAACTATTGGGAACAAGATAGTATGTTTGAAATAATGGACAGCACGATAGGATTTTGCTGTGAGATGTACATTTCCAAATTTGAACCACGATCTATGGTGCCAAACAAGCGGACGAGATGTCCCTTTCTTGAGTGCCCACCGTCCACGTGTGCCGGACTGCAAACACAAACGGCACCGATCACCCGACCGGTGAGCCAATGTCAACTCAACGTTGTTGCTATATATTGGGCCTGATGGGAACAGCGCTGAACAACCATGGATTTTTTTATTAATTATTTAATATAAATAACCGTCCAATCTGTAAAATTGTAAAAATAGTCGCTCTATCACCGACAGGTATTTATCGTCCAAATGACGGGCAACAAGTAGGTCAACAACATATCGCCTAACCGGCGGTTGAACAAGTAGGTCAACAACATATCGCCCAATCGGCGGTTGACATGATCGATTCCACTTTTTTTGATGTTTTTCTGGCTTAGCTGTTAATCCTCCGAACACTCAATTGAAAATACTTTTACAGACTCAAAAATGAATATCGATTTTTTTTTGTGATAGAGGATACATTGAAGCACCCATTTTTGCTTTGAAAAGTCCCAAATGTGATGACAATTTTAAAATAAAAATTCCTAAATTAGGGTAGTTGTTAAGAAATAATGGATTTTTTAAGTCGTCCAAACCTTCAAAAAATATGAAAAAAAATATCTAAATTTATGTAGTAGTATCGACACATATTTTTGTTAGGATTAGGTTAAATTTCATAATCTTGAGTTCTTTAAATTGTGTTCAATTTTGAATTTAAATTCAAAGTTTAATTAACCACATTTTGAAAAGTAACTCCCTTTAAGAGTTTTCATATTAATTATTACCAAATATAACTTTACAAGGAGTTAAAGTTTGAAATATAGTCAATTAAACTTTTAGTTTAAATTCAAATTTGAACACAACTTAAACAACTTAAAATTATGAAATATAACCTAACCTTAACAAAAATATGTGTTGATACTAATATATGAATTTAGATCTTTTCTCACAAGTTTTGAAGAAGGTTTGGATGACTTAAAAAATTCATTGTTTCTTAACAACTACTCAAATTTAGGATTTTTTTATTTTAATGTCATCATTTTTGGAACTTTTCAAAGCTAAAATGGGTGATTCAATGTATACTCTATCACCTAAAAAATTGATATTGATTTTTGAGCTGTAAAAGTATTGTTCAATTGAGTGTTAGGGAGGCTTAACAATTAAGCAAGAAAAATTAAAAAAGGGAATGGATCATGTCGCTCGTGAGTTAGGCAATATATTGTTGTCCCCCGCTGGTTGGGCGACTGGTCCCACTCGGAACTTCTTTGTGCCTGCCGCTTGGGCGATAAGTACACTGTCGCCCGTTGAATGGACGACAGAGCTACTATTTTTGTAATTTTACAGGTTGGACGGTTATTTATATTAAATAATTAAGAAAACATATTATTTATAAATAAAATCGAACAACCGCTATGGCTATTTTTCAGTTTGAGAGGTTAAAAAACCCACCCAAGTTCAACATATTTAAGACAAAAGTAAATTTCACAAACCCACCGATTCTTTTATCTTTATAGTCACAAATCCACCAAGTTGTGTATTTCACAAACCCACCAATACCTCAGGTGTAGTTTCACAAACCATCATTCTTTTAACTTATTTGTGTCCAACACCTATGGTCCCACATGAAAGTGGTAGCACGCAAACATTGTAGACTGTATCTGCTGATACAATCAACAATTTTCAACACCGTTGTCCTTGACATGTGGGACCATATGTATAATTTAATAGTACGATGGTTTTGTGAAACTAGACCCCCAAAGTATTGATCAGTTTGTGAAATATGCACCTTATTTGTTGGGTTTGTGACTATAAAACACAAGTATTGGTGAGTTTATGAAACTTACTCGTTGTCTTAAATATGTTGAACTTTGCTGGTGTGTGGTGTATTTGGAAACCGAGAAATTAAATGCCATGACCTGTAGAGGATGATTTCACAAATGTTGGGTCAATATTTCACAAATGTTAGATCAATATTTCAAAATATGATTTAAAACATGAAAAAATTGTACTAACATATGAAAAATGTCGACTAAAAAGTTGAAAAATATTATCCAAAATAAATATGTTTATATTAAATGAAAATTTTGGGTTGACAAAAACACAATATCTGAAATATATTTGTCATGTTCATTTTATTCTTGTAGAGATACTGTTTGAAACAGCTTATATATCATGGTCGATAGTGTGGTCGTGTTCCGAATGTCAGTCCACCACCGGTGGTGTTGAATAATGATGGCCAAACGGGCCGGGCTAAACGGGCAGGCCTCGAAGCACGCTTTTTTGGCCCGACCCGAACCCGGCACGGCACGGATTGGTTTCGGGCTGGGCTGGCCCTGACACACCGTCAGGCCGTGCTCGGGCCGAGGGTAGGGCACGACGGCGGCCCGGCCCGCACGGATTGGACGCGGCCCGATGAAGCCCGACGGGCCACACTTTTGACCCGATAAAGCACGGCACGAAATTAAATAATATACATGTTTTATACTTAACACTAATGGTGAAGTGTTTTAGTGGTAAAGCATTTGACTTATTCCTTAGAGATTCAAGGTTCAAATCTCCATCTTGCTATGTTTTTATCTATTTTTTCAAGTTTTTTAACATTATTGGGCCGAAAAATACTTATTGGGCTGTTAAGCCCGTGGGCTTACCGGGCCGGCATGGCCCGAATAGCCCGAAAAACATTTTCGGGCCGTGCCGCGGGCCGACGCCCAGGCCCGTGGGCCGGCACGGCACGGCCCAAAAGTAAATTAGTGCCGTGCCGGCCCGAAATGTAAATGGGCCGGGCCTTTTCGAGCTCGGGCCGTGCCGGGCCGGGCGGCCCGTTTGGCCATGACTAGTGTTGAAGATGGGTATCTTGAGGACAATGAAACCAGCTCCTTCCTTCCCATGAAAAAAAGGCCAACTCTGAAGGTGCAGGCAAACACCGGCCTGTGATGCCAACTTTAGGACCTTTGATGGCTATAAGGTGAAGTACACAACAACTTCAGTTGGGCCGACAACCGGAGCAAGGTCAGGGTGAGCGAACAGAACCCAGCCCAAGGAACCAGAAGCAAGGCTAGGGTTAGCGAGCACCCCAGCCCAAGGAACCAGGAGAAAATCCTCTGCTCGTGGCAAGAGCAGGTCCTATAAAGACATCTGATATGGGTAGCTCTCTTAGAATTTTAGATGTTGAATTTTGTGGTCTTACTGGTTTGGTGGGCAGCAACTGTGAATCTAGCTTACACAGAAATTTCGGCTTGTAGAAGGTGGCAACATAATTACATAAAGGTGTGACAGAAGGTGCACAGCAATAGCAGCAACTAGTAATCTTCCTTGGATGAGATAACAACTATAGTGCTAGAGTATTGTGCCCCTTAGGGTATGCTCGAGAGAGAGATGTTGGGTCAGTAACGAGACTTCAGTAGTTGGCTTTTGGAACTGTACTCTGTGTAGCTGTGTCATCAGACCGTGATGCACCCGTGATCCCCCAAACTTGGTATTTAACACATCTGTTTTTGTATTATCGATGTTAGGACAAGGAAACAAGCTCATTTTTTGAACTAGAATCTTTATCAAAATAAAAATGGAGGAAGTAGTATACCAGAAGTGCAGCTGGAAGTGATACTACAATTTGCATGTGTCACAACCAACTGATTATATTATTGAACACGAACGGTATGATCACACGCTCTCGTGTTTCACTTCTTGGGGAGCGCAGCGCCGTAGTGCAGTGCCGCGGAGAGCCTCTGCAGCGCGGCATAGGACGACCCGCCCATCTCCACGGCCTTCCTGGACACGACCATCATCTCCTGCGCCTTCTCCCTCGCCTTCCTCCCCTCCTCCTCGGACTCCCCCATCAGCGTCTTCACGGCCCGCTCCAGCTCGGCAGCCTCCACGAAGTTGTCCCGCTCCCTGTCCACCTCCATGGCCACGGCCACGCCCATCACCTCCACGAGCTCGAACGCGTTCAGGTGCTGCTCCGCGTACAGCGGCCAGGGGACCATGGGCACGCCGTGCCACAGGCTCTCGAGCACCGAGTTCCACCCGCAGTGCGTCACGAAGCCGCCCACGGACGGGTGGGCCAGGATCTCCTTCTGCGGCGCCCACGTGGGCCACACCAGGCCTCTGTCCTTGGTCTTGTCCAGGAAGCCCTCGGGCAGCAGCGCGTCCAGGTCCGCGTCCGTCGGGTGCTCCGACCCGTCCGGCGCGCCGCCGGCTGCGCCGGGCGGGCCCCGCAGCACCCACAGGAACCTGTGCCCGGACCGCTCGAGCGCGGCGCAGATCTCCGGCACCTGCGGCGGGTCGAACCAGCCCATGCTCCCGAAGCAGAGGAACACCACCGACGCCTTGGGCTGCGCGTCCAGCCACGCCACGCACTCGTGCGACGGCTCGGACGTGTCATCCTTCTTCTTCCCGAGCGACAGCACGGGCCCGATCGGGTAAACCGGCGGCGTGGGCCGGCCGGGCGGCACGCACAGTCCCTCGGCCACGGCCGCGAGCGGGCCGGGCTCCAGCTCGTCCGCGGTGTTGGCGATGATCCCCGTGGCGTCCGCGAACCGGTCGCCGAGCCGCACGAACCAGTCGTAGTTCGGGCTGGCCCTGTCCACGACGGGGCACGGCACGGCGGCGGGCGGCAGCGGCGGGAGGCCCGGCACGCGCGCGCCGCCGTGCACCTCGCCCAGCTCCCCGCGCACCGCGTCGCGGAGCACGGGCAGGTGGAGCATGAGCGCGAGCATGGCGCCCGTGGAGGAGACGAACACGTAGGACGGCACGCCGAGCGCGCGCGCCACGTCCGCCAGCGGCGCCGCGAACATGTCCAGCACGAGCGCCGCCACGGGCCGCGCCAGCCCCGCCACGGCGTCGCGCACGTGCGGCCCGTGCGCCACCACGTACCGCGCGATGAACTCCTCCACGCCGGCGGCGTCCGCGGGCGGGTCCACGGCGGGGAGCCGGACGAAGCTGAGGTCCAGGCCCGGGGACGCGGCCTGCTCGCGGCGCACGTGCTCCTCCACCTCCGAGCTGGCCTCGGCCGTCGGCGGCCGCATGATCAGCAGCGTGATGGAGAAGGCGCGCCCGCCGCCGTGCAGGAGCACGCGCTTGCAGGACTCGAGCATCGACATCAGGTGGCCCGCGCCCCACTCCGGCAGGAGCACCAGCGCCGGCGGCGGGCTCGACATGGTCGTCGTCGGCGCGCCTGTGTGGTACTAGTTGATTGCAGTCACTCTGCGCGAGCCTTCTTGCCCGACACACCACTACGCCGATGGACTCTAATATGTTCCAGGTAGGTAGTAATGCTAGGAGCGAATACGATCCTTTTGCTTTTCGGTCACGAGAACCGTGGAGACACCAGCACGGGGTAAAGTGTGCGCGCGATCGACAGTGACCGGCACTCATTGGCGGACTAGCAGTGGAAAATTTTGCTTTCTTCCGTCCAATGAAACGGCATTCTTCAATTCTGACAAGTTCCACGATGTTTCCTCCAGTCCAAATTGGCATGCTTATCCCGTCGAGGCATATACCGTCGTTGCTAAAATAATGCTGGTTGCCTGGTTGGGGCGGGGCATCAGAATTCAAAGCTGCCGCAACAAGATAACTGGTGATTGATGCCGGTCCAGGGACGCCGCTCCAGTTTAGACCGGCGCACCTACCAAGTAGTCAAACATTTGGCTGTCGCGATGCTGATGCACTACAGATGATAGGTGCGTCTGGGTCCTCATGTCATCTTTGTCCTCAACTTTACCGCATCCCGGTGCTTGCTTGTTGTTCCACTTCAAGTCTTCACGGTTGGTGGAAGGGTTGATTCAGTCCACGCATCATTGTCGTTGCCGGCGTGGAAATCACGCAGGCGCGTCTTACACACATCCCGGGCCACGAACCGTGCCGGCGGCCCCAGAAATCGATACTCCGGACCATGTTGAGCGTGAGCCCAACGGCGCTCCGAACCATGGAACACGGCGATGTCGTTCCAGCCGGCTCACGAACCATGGAGAGACGGCTAGCCACCGGCACGCACCCACAGGGCCCGCTGGTTTGTTGTTTGGGCCGCGTGGACGACGAGGCTGAGCGGGGCAGCCCGCTGGGTCCTCTGCAGCTTACCAAACCCAATTCTAGGCCTGTTGGGCCACTGCCCATCTGTGAGAGAAAGGAGATTTTTGCAATTTTGCCCAAGAAATCGGTGGGCTTCGGTAGAATGTCCACGTCTCGTTGGGCTTCGCTAAAATGCCCATGAAACGAATGATCTACCGGTAAAATGCCTACGGTTCTTTTTTCAGACGAAACTGCCCTCATGTCTTCTTCTTCCTCCCTACACCACAGCCATGGATGCTTCTCTCCTCAACCGGCGCACGACGTTGCTTGCTCGTCGCCGCTGCTCACCCGCAGCCGCGGACGCCCACACCACCGCTCGTCCGTCGCTGCCGCTCACCGGCAGTCGCGCACGCGCACGCACGCCGCCATCACCGCTGCTCGCACGCAGCGGCGTGGGCTGCTGCTAGAGCTCGCCCGCGCCCCAAGAGCTCGCCACCGTAGCTCGCTCACGCCGCTAGAGCTGCGTAAGCCCAGGGCCGGCCTTGGGCCAGTGCGGGCGGGGCGACGGCCCTGGGCCCCAAAAAGCAAGGGGCCTCCATCTGGATATACATGTATATATGTAGAGGTGCTAATGCCGACTGACCTTTAGGCCTTGCCAATTCAACCGGCCCATTCCTTATAGCGTTCTACCGGCCTTAGGCCTTACTAAATCAATCGAGGGTAGACGCTCAACCGGCCCATGCCCTCCAGCGTTCCACCAGGTTACGTGAAACAGGAGATCAAATCAATCGATCGAGGGTAGACGACTAGCTAGACGCTCCAACTTCTCTCGTAGACTCGGAGATCGAGGATCGCCACTCCAATTTCTCTCGTAGACTCGGGAGACGACAGACGGGTCAGAAGGTTGCTGCCGACTGTGATTGTTTTGTAGCCGGCTCCCCAGATCCCGGTTCCCGGACAACAGCAACTGATCAACATCGTCAGCCCTCTGCCCCCATCGATGATCGATTGATCGATCTCTTCCGATCCAGTGCTCGGTGCTCCATCCCTAAGGTTCGAAAATTGAAATCATATTCTATTCGATCCTAATTGAACTCAGTTATAAATATACAATATCGACTCTATCATCACTGACTTTGCATCAAGAACTGTTACAAGAGATTGTTTCAAGTGAGCTAGAGACAATTTAATTTTTATATTTTAAATTTTAATGTTAGTACTCTCTTATCGATATATGAATTTTACTCCAATACTAAAAAGTAGTATAATGTTATTACTCTCTTGTTGTTATATAAATATGGTTTCGGTGTTAAAAAGTAATATAGTTTGATATTTTACGTTGTTATTTTTATGGCCAACTACTACCGGGGCCTCCATTTTTATTTCAGCCCCAGGCCACCAAAAGGTCAGGGCCGGCCCTGCGTAAGCCATGGCTAGGAGGAGGAAGAAGCAAGCGAGGGCAATTTCGTCCTTTAAAAAAGGATCTTGAGCATTTTACCGGTAGGTCGGCATTTTATCGAAACTCAACGAAACATGGACATTCTACCGAAATCCACCGATTTCTTGAGCAAAATAGCAAAAATCTCGAGAGAAAGAGAACCGTGTACGTCCCCGCGGCTGTTGGGTTCCCAGCCTCGCGAGATTGCGGGAAGAGGTTGCATTTGCACGAGGGAAAGTTTGTTTTTTCCGCTGAAAATCAAAGCACATATGAAAATAGGGATTTGTTAAGGGTATATGTGATTCGAGATGTACTGATCAATGCGCTCCTCTAGAACATGTATTACTCTCATCAACAGTAATAAATGATTAGCACACCAATGGCAGCATCGATCAGTGCTGCCGGACACCAGCTGCAATGTTGTACCGTTCGCCCACTGCAATCACGGCCCACGTGACCAAGATGATACATCCATGCAACTTTGTCCAACGCGCGCCGCGGCGGACGTCCACAGGAAACATGGACGGTGCACCAGAGAGATGATACGTGGATGGGTGGATGAGCACTACTAGCCAGTCCTATGCCCCACAAAAATGTGATTAGATGGCAGGGGACAATACAACAATTGTCAGCATTTATGACGCTTTTCTATTGACAACACATTGTTTTGTCCTAAAGCGTGTTGGGTTCATGACGTTTTTGAGTAAATCGGGTGTTTTATGACGAAAACTGAGATTCATCATTATTTTGACCAGAAAATTGTCATAAATCAAGGCGCTATGACGAACAAGAACATCATAATTGGAAAAAATAAAAGTCACAATAGTTATGACAAATATGAATTGTCATTAACAATTTTTTTTATTGTACACTAAAACTTGTGACAAATATGAATCATCATAATATGGCTCACTTGTCAACCACCTTTCCCACAGGACCCACATATAGTTTTATTTGAAAAATAAAAGCAAAATGTAATTGATAAACGAGTGAGACCCACATGTCATCATTTTTAGTAAGAAAATAAAAGAAAAAATTAATTAATGACAAATTAAGCTTAGAGATTGCTGAACCTTTGACAAATAAAAGAAAAATAATAATTAATAACAAATTATGCTAGAGATTACTGAACCTTTGACTAGAAGCATTGCAGCCCGGATGGGCGTTGGCCCAAGTGGAGGATAAACGGGCAACAACGATTTAAGGCCTTCTGCATGTAGTTGGGTCGGAACCCACGTGACATTTTTTTAAAAAAATGAATGGTAAAGGTGCAACTTACGGATGCAATATTAGTAGACTCATGTGGATGGTAGTTTGTTATTAATAGAAAAATGTAACACAATTAATATACAAAAATATTTGTTTGAGGTGCATGGAGTACACAACAAAATTGAGCTGCAATAAATGTAAGGTAAATAAAACTAATAAACAAAGATGTGTTCTAAAAATGAATTGTTACAATAGCTAGCTATTTAAACTAATTTTTCATGATCACTTTATTTTGCATCCATTCTTTTAAACCGGCTAACACATGATTGTTGCGTCTCACATTTCTTAAGATAAGATGTTACAAAGTGCATTTTAGAACTATTGTACACCTTTTAAGGTGCAGGTAGCAAGTTAAACATCAATGACTAGAACTTTGGTCTTCTAAAGCACAAAATATGTTATTTACTAATTCTGTAATCAGATGCAAACTTTAATGTGTACCTAATTTTTAATTTAAATTAATGTTACAAATTAATATTTAGATGATAAAAGGATGTGTGCTTAAAACACTTGAAGAAAAGTAGTAGATCGATTTCTGACAAAAAAGAAGATTATGCAGCCGGATTGGCATGAAAAAAGAAGGTTATGCAACCGGACTAGCTTTTACAAGTTATGAAAGTATGACACATATTTTTCTATCAGTATTTTCTTATTCTGTTGTGGCTAGCATTGTTTTTTCTTTTGAAAAGTGAAGGTGTTGTGAGACTTGCATATTATGCTGAGTGGTAGTAAAAAAACATTTCTAGTGAAAGTTCACTCGAGCCTCAACTTCTCTACTATACCAAAGGGCCCAAGGCTATAAAAACCGCTACCCAAAGCACGCAGAGCCCATCGCATTCCTATGCTATACCCAGTGGATGTCCGCGGGGGAGGATAGCAACTTTTCCGCGCGGACGAGCTTGCTGCGCCGGCGAGACGGGCGGCAAGCACTGAATGGCGCTGCATCTCGGATCCTTTCGCTCTCGGCAGCACGCGTGTAACACGAGCATGGCGGTGCCCGACGCTTAGCGCTTGGATCTACTCAAAAGTGTAAGGAGGAGTACGTGGCAACGTTCAGCCTTGCTCTGTTTCGAAGATGCCCCAGCAACACGATCAAAGCATGCAATCCAGCATGCATTCGACAGCGTTCACCGGGCGAAAAAAATTAAGCCGTTCACACCCATAAGCGTGCTGCGTGCGCCTGCTTAAAGAAAAGTGATTAATGCACAAGAGATCTCCCTCGTATACTCATGAGGGTCCGAGCATCTCCAACAACCCCTCTAAATAGGCCTCGAATGAAACTGTCCACCACTTAAGAGCAGAGCACTTAACGGCTCTCTCCGGGCGCTCCGGCGACCGACCTGGCGAAGCCACCGTAGGCCGCCGCCACCCCGGCGACGGCCTCCACCCAAGCCCCGAGTGCCACCTAAGCCACAGATCTGAGCCTACCACCACGCACCCAGGCCTCCCGTACCGCTCATGCCAGTCTCCCCTCTCAACCAGCCCACGAGACGGCACGCGGAGGCCCGTCATCCCCCACTGGATCTAGGGAAATCTTGCTCCGGAGCACGGATGAGGAACACTCGGAGGACGACCTGGAGGACCTGGATTCGCTGAGTCTGCTCTGCAACGAAGAGATTGTAGGGGGCGGGGGAGTTCCCGGTTCGACCCGACCTCTGCACCGGTCGTTTGAAAAGAAGGCGAGCCTCTCTTCAGAAATCCATGTGCTACCGGGATACGAGATGGACAGAAAAGCAGAAGACCCCAAGATTCGACTTCAAATCGCAGATCTTACAAGGAAGCTGTGCTGCAGGAGCGTGGCAGCAGAGTTCTATAGAGACCCGATTGGTGCAGGGCTCCGCGCGCAGCAGGCACAGGACGTCGGGACTACGGTGGGCTAAAGAATTCGCCCCCAACGGCACCGACGACACCTTCCGAGGAGGAAGGCTGGACCTTAGTACAGCGGAGGCGCAGAACGGCTTCACGGTACAGGTCATGGGCGGATTCCCGGCCGCAGAGCGCAGCAAGTAGAGAGATTTTTCTAGAGAAGATGAAAGGCAAATGCTTCAATTGCCTTGCGCGTGGCCACCAGGTAGCCCGGTGTCAAGACCCGACCAAGTGCTGGTCCTGCCTCTCGCTCCGGCCATATTTCAAAGCGCTGCCCCAAGGAGCGACACATCCTCACAAGATCCACCGCTCCTCCAACATCACCACTTCCACCCATTCCAGTTCAAAACAACGCCAAGATGGAAGAGCTCAATCCCATGGAGAGGCCGGAAGTGGAATACTACAACATGCCTCTGTCGGAGGAGCTACGGCAGCGGATTGATTTCTTCGAGTCGCGTACGCTGCTGGTGTGGATTGGCCGTAACAGGCCACACACGGAGCCGAGTCATGTCGTCCGGGCGTTCGCACACCGGTTTGGCTTCGACCCCTACAACATTCAGGTCTCAAGACATCAGCCGGAAGACTTTCTCGGTCTAGTTCACCTTCCGTGAAGGCTTTGAAGCTCTAGAGGGCATCCACTCCTTCACCGGTGGTGGCCGAGAGCTCCGCCTACGTCGCTGGAGGGCGGATCATTCCAAAGATGCGTCCCACTGCATCTTTGGAATGACCTCGTTCATTGCATGGCTTATCTCAAAGTCTTGCTCCTTCCACTATTCGGAGCAGCAGAGCACACGACGCCCGGATACTAGAGCTTTTGAACTCGGGCCTGGTGTGCAGCGCCAAGAAGAATTCCGAAATGGTTGTGGGTCACCATCACGGACCCGGATCCGGAAGGTATCGAGCCCCTCACGGGACCTTATCCGCAAGTGCAGGTCCACCATGAGCCACCACTAGCCCCAAAATGGGGCGTTGTGTTTGACATCCTGGTCCACCCGGCCACGGTGGTTGACTTGGAGCGTACCGATGCTCGTGGTGGGCCGGTGGTCATCCCGCTCAAGCTGGACTCCGGGAGCCGGGGGGGGACAGGGCAGCGGACGATCACGGGATACGTGAACCAGCCGGGCAATCCTACGAGCGCTAACGTCCGGTCGGGCGCGGCCAAAGGCGTGATGACGACGATGAAGATGATGGGCACCACCGCTACAATGGTGCCGCGAGCACCCAACGCAAGGGCCTCGCTGCAGCGTCTACGCTAGCCCGGCGAAAGAGGCGAGGAACGAGGAACGCTCGCCCGCCCGACGGGGGAGGGCGGTTCAAGGTGTGGCCGCAACCGCAAGGACATGGAGCGGTCCCTAAGCCCGGCCACCGGGAGATCCCGGGAGCGCTCACCGGAGAGGCTCACCCATAGGTACTCGTCGGTGTAGGGGGACCGGGGGTCCCCTAGCCGGGCATGGGCCGTTTCCAGCCCACGGACGAAGACGGCGCCCGCGGATGAGGAAGTCCACAAGACCCATGAAGCCCATGAGGCCCATGAAGACCGGAGGAGCGGGAGCGTCGGGGGGACGAAGCTTCCCGGTAGTTTCCTCCGACGCCCCAACCACCCGGAGTTAATGCGGCACTCGAGGGCCTGTGGCGACGCCGCAGCCCGACAGGACGTGCGCGCGTCTTCCCCGTGCGCCGCGTCTCGGGAAGCCGCGCGGCTACGGTGCCGGGAGGGCTCTCGACCAATAGGATGGAAGAGACTCGGAGCACGAACCGAGGAGAAGAGATCGCAACGGATTTAGTCGGGATCGTGTCGGGACATCTCGGGAAGGACCGGACCCCCACCGGGTGTCCGGGTACCCCCAGGTGCTTGTACGAGTGCTCTTCTCCTTACCCTATAAAAGGAGGGAGACTCCGGTGTAAAGAGAGGAACATCCGAATATACACACCAGCAGGACGTAGGGTATTACGCACCCATTGCGGCCCGAACACTGGATAACTCCTCCGTGTTCTTACTCGCTTGAACCATCTATGCTAAAGCACGGGCGAATCCGTTCTTCCCCGAACCTATCCGAAGGGAGTCTTGACGAGGCCCCCATTTGGAGGTGTACTCACACACCGACATTTGGCGCGCCGGGTAGGGAAAAATCGTAGATTTCGCTTCGCGGCTGCGGAACTTCCACGCAACCATGCGAGAGATCCTCGGACACGCCGCGGACGGAAGATAGCGTCTCCGGCCGAGGCGTCCACGGGGCGCCGTCGCCGCGGCCGTCGTCGCGCGGGCCGCTCTGTCCACGACAACCGTCCCGGCGCCTCGGCGGCCGAGCATGCAGCGAGAGGACCAGCGCGGCGCCGACCGCCGCGCCCGAGCCGTCACGCCGCTCGCGTCCGAGCGCGCCAGCGCGCGTCGCCTCTTCCGGGAAGAAGAGGGGGACGACCCCACGACCGCCGTAAAGACCATGCTCAACAACCCGCCGGCGGGCTCGGCGGGGAGAGCGAGGCAAAGGAGTGGCCCACCGGAGTAGGTAAGCTCCTGGATACGGCGCAGGCCAAGCGCCGAGGCGGGGCCGTCGCGCCAACCGCAGCAGCCACTAACCGACGAGCAACCGCCGCGCCAACCGCGCCAAGGACACGCGCCCGCCGGCGGCTTCGCTCTCCGTCCATTCTCCGCGGGCGCGAGGGCACCGCGACCTGCGCAACAACCTCAACGGGCGCCGCCGTGAGGGGAAGATGCACGCGTCGACATTGAGCGCTCGCGCGAGCGGGGACGCGAGCGTGAGCGCACCTCCGCCCACAACCACGACGGCGCGGAGGCGGAGACGTCCCCGAGCGCCACCCTAAGCGTAAGAGAAAGGAGCTCCACCCCTCGTTCCTCGGGGGCTGCACGGCCCTCTCAAAGCGCCTACGCAACGTCACGTGGCCCGGCAAGTTCCGCCGGACCTTCCGAGAAGGTACGACGGCACCGCTCCCCGACGAGTTCCTACGGATCTACTCCACCGCCGTCAAAGCCGCCGGTGGCTCGGAGGACATCATGGCCAACTACTTCCACCTGGCCCTCAAGGACTCGGCTCGGTCATGGTTCATGAACCCGGCGCCGGAGTCTATCGGCTCTGGAAAAGCCTCGTGCCGGGAGTTCATGGCCAACTTCCAAGGAACGGCGAAGCGTCCGGGAAGCCGGATCGACCTGGACCGCATCGTCCGGAAGCCGGGCGAGACGCTGCGAGCGTTCATGCAGCGCTTCGGTCAAGTCCGCAACACCATCCCGCGCATCGACCCCTCCCGGGTGCTCTCCGCTTTCTACCATGGTGTCCGAGACAAGGATATCCTGGGCGAGCTGGGCGTACACCGGCCGGAGACGGTCACGGACCTCTTCCGGTTGGCCGACAAGTGCGCCCGTCGCCGGGAAGCCCAAGCGTGGCACGACCCGCCGGCGAAGTCCAACCCGGGTACCTCCTCTCCCAAGTCCGGGGGCACCCTCTCCAAGAAGCGAGAAGAAGAACCTCGCGCGCAAGCGTAAGGCGGAAGAAGTGGCCGCGGGCGGAGGCCCATCCCCCGGGGGCGCGACGCTCACCTCCCGCGGGTGCGGCAAGTCGCCGGCTAAATCCCCGGGTACTTTCGCGTGCTACTTCCACCGCACCAACGACCACGACCGGTCGGAGTGTCGCTACATCCGAGGCGAGCATCAAGCGGCGCGACGAGCGGCGGGCGGCCGAGAAGGCCGAGAAAGAGAAGGAGGAGGAGAAAGAGGAAGTCGAGGCATACCGGAGCGCGGACGACTCCATCGCCGTGATCGGCGGGGGCTCCTCGAGCTTCACGTCCGAGAGGCGAGGCCAAGCGTTTCCGCCGCGAGGTCCTCGCAATCACCGAGGGCAAGGCCGCGGCTCCCCTGCTCGAAGTGGGCGGACGTTCCCATCACCTTCGACAAGAGCGACATGGTGGGCCCGGACAACACCAAGGGGAAGATCCCTACGGTCATGTCGCCCACCATCCGCAACAAGAAGGTGGGGCGCACCCTCATCGACGGAGGCGCGAGCCTCAACCTCATCACCCCGAAAGTCTACGACTCTCTGCGGTGGGCGCGTGCCGAGCTGCAGCCCTCGCGCCCTTTCGTCGGCGTGCTCCCGGGTAGCTCCCGCCCCTTGGGTAGGATTGAGCTCCCGGTCACCTTCGGCACCGGGACAATTTCCGCACGGAGAAGCTCCTCTTCGACGTCGCGGACATCGGCCTCCCCTACAACGCCATCATTGGGAGACCCGGCATAAACCGGTTTATGGCCATCCCGCATCACGCATTCCTCACGGCTGAAGATGCCGGGCCCGAAGGGCGTCATCGTGGAGAGGGCGGATGCTTGTCAAGGCGATGGCTTGCCTCGAGGACATCTTGGCGGCCGAAATGGCAGCGAGAGGAGGACACCGGCATGAAGAGAGCACGCGACACCCGGAGAAGCCCGCTGCGCAATCCGGCCCCAAGCGGGCAAAGCTTTCGGCTCCGGGGAGGTGTCTACCAAGAAGATCTCACTCGGGGGCTCGGAGGACAAGACCACCACCATCGGTGGCGACCTCGACCCGAAATAGGAACTCGCGCTCATCACCTTCCTCCAAGCAAACAGCGACATCTTTGCCCGGCATCCTTCGGACATGCCGGGCATACCCGAGAGGGTGATTGAGCACCAACTCAAGGTCGACCCCGCCGCGAGACCCGTGAAGCGGCGGGCGAGGCGCCAAGCCCCCGAGCGCGAGGACTTCATCCGGGCCGAAGTCAAGAGACTACTGGAGGCCAAGTTCATCCGGGAAGTCACGCACCCGACGTGGCTCGCCAACCCGGTGGTCGTGCCCAAGAATAACGGCAAGATGCGGATGTGCGTGGACTACACCGACCTGAACAAGGCGTGCCCGAAGGACCCGTTTCCGCTGCCCGGATAGATTCCGTAGTAGACTCCACCGCAGGCTGCGACCTGCTTTGCATGTTGGATGCGTACTCCGGGTACCACCAAATCTGTATGGCTAAAGAGGATGAGGAGAAGACTGCTTTTATGACTCCCGCGGGGAGCTTTTGCTACGTGAGCATGCCTTTCGGCCTCAAAAACGCAGGCCCCACGTTCCAACGAGCCATGCGCCTAACCCTGGACTCGCAAATCGGGAGGAACGTGGAGGCGTATGTCGACGACTTAGTCATCAAGAGCCGCAAAGCACCGTCTCTCCTGTTCGACTTAGAGGAGACCTTCTCCAATCTGCGCCACAACCGGGTGAAGCTCAACCCGGAGAAGTGCGTCTTCGACGTACCGGCGGGGAAGCTACTCGGCTTCCTGGTCTCGCACCGCGGGATCGAAGCAAACCACGAGAAAATCCGGGCCATCGAAGAAATCCGCCCCCAAGGCGGCTCAAGGACGTGCAACGCCTGGCCGGGAGCATGGCGGCCCTTGGCCGATTCATCTCGCGCCTAGGCGAACGCGCTCTCCGCTGTTCAAGCCGATGAAGAGGACGGACAAATTCGAGTGGACCGGGAAGCCGATGAAGCTTTGCAAGACCTCAAGCGCTACCTGTCCTCTGCGCCTGTTCTAGTCGCCCGGAACCGGGTGAACCACTGCTCCTGTACATAGCGGCCAACCCGCAAGTGGTCGGTGCGGCTGCGGTGGTCGAGCGGGCTGGAGCGGGCGCCTCGCGGTTCTCGGCGAACCAGCAAACGCGGGCGCCTCGACGGCTCGAAGGCGGCGGCCCAAGCGGACCGGGGGCTCCGCCTGCGACCAGCTCGCGAGGCATTGGAGCACCCGGGGCTACTGAACGCTTTCACTCACAACACGGCACGCGATGCGGCCGCTCCGGCCTGCCGGGTGGGGCACCGGGGCGGTCCCCGGCGCAACGACTCCTGCGGACGGTGTGGCTCCCCGGCTTCACCCGGGGCTCCGGCTCCGACCTCGTCGCATGATTTGGGCGAAGCGGGGACCACGACCGGAAAAGCAAGGATGGACGCGTTGATCCCACCCCACCCGGGGGCTCCGGCTCCGACCACGTCTCGCACTATGGGCGGGGCGGGATCCGCTCCGGCTACCCCCGACGTCGGCACCGCGTCACCACCGCATCACCCGGGGGCTCCAGCCCCGTCTCCCACGACGAGCGAGAGCGAGCTCCTAGAATCCGAGTCCCGCACGCGGCACATTCAACGCCCGGTGTACTTCATCGGCGAAGTTCTGCGGGATGCCAAGACACGGGACCCACGGTACCGAGAAGATGCTCTACACGGTACTTGTCGCATCCCGGAAGTTACGACACTACTTCCAAGGCCATCCCGTCCGGGTGGTAACTACGGCACCGGCTGGAAACCATACTTGCGCAACGGGGAAGCGGCCGGGCGAGTGGCCAAGTGGGCCATGGAGGCTGGGGAGTTCGACTTGTCCTTCCTCGGCACACACATCATCAAGAGCCGGGCTCTAGCCGAGTTCATCGGCCGAGTAGACGCCCACCCCGAAATCGAGCGTGAAGAGTTTAGCACCGGGTGCAGCGATACGACGCACCCGGCGATCAGCTGGACGATGTTCTTCGACGGTTCCCTCACCCTCAACGGTGCGGGAGCGGGGGTATCGCTACTGTCGCCAACCGGCGATGAGCTGCGCTATGCGGTCCAGCTACACTTCGGGTGCACCAACAACATGGCGAGTACGAAGCTCTCCTGGCGGGGTTGCGGATCGCGGCCGACCTCGGGGTCACACGCCTCCTCGCCAAGGGGATTCGCAAGCTGGTCGTCAACCGAGGTATCCAAGGAGTACCGGTGCAACGACCCGTAGATGGCTGCATACCTCGCGGCGGTCGGGCGGATGGAAAAGAAGTTTAACGGCCTCGAGGTGCTTCACGTACCTAGGGGCGACAATCACATTGCCGACGAACTATCCCGGGTGGCCTCCACTCGAGCTCCAATCCCACCGGGACGTTCATGGAGATCTTGACATCCCCTTCGGCCTGCGACGCCGACCGAGCTCCGAGACGGCAACAACAAAGCGCGGGCGCACCCGCGGGATCTGCAGCACACGCGAGAATAGCGAAGAAGCGCTGGCCGGTGAGCCGCGGGACGCTCGTTGGATGGACCACATCCTCGGGTACTTGCGTGACGACATCCTTCCGGAGGACGACACGGATGCGGACCGCCTAGCCCGCCAAGCCAAGCGATATGCCATTGTCGATGGCGAGGCTGCACAAGCGTAGCGCCAACGGCGTTCTGCTGAAGTGCGTCAAGACGGAAGAAGGCAACGACATACTCGTTGAGATCCACGAGGGCGAGTGCGGCAGCCACCATGCTCCCCGCACGCTGGCCGGGAAAGCCTTTCGGCGGGGCTACTGCGGCCGACGGCCCTCCGGGACGCCACCAGGCTGGTGCAACAATGCAAGGCATGCCGGTTTCACGCCAAGCGGACGCACCTGCCCGCTCAAGCCCTTCAAACAATCCCCTTATCCTGGCCGTTTGCGGTTTGGGGTTTGGACATTGTAGGGCCATTTCCGATTGCCCGGGTGGGTACGGATGGCTATATGTGGCCATCGACAAGTTCACAAAGTGGGTAGAAGCGGAGGCGGTGACAAAAATAGACCAAAGCTCGGCGGTCAGATTCATGAAGAATGTCATCGCAAGATTCGGGGTACCGCAGCGGATTATCACGGACAACGGGACCCGAGTTCACGAGCCACGCATTCGCAGCATACTGCGGCTCCCTCGGCACCCGGATCCGCTTCGCCTCAAGAGCCCACCCACAAAGCAACGGCCAAGTCGAACGCGCCAACGGAGAAATCCTCAAGGGTCTGAAAACAAGATCATTTGACCCGTTGAAGAAGAAAGGCTCCAAGTGGGTAACCGAGATCCAATCCGTGCTCTGGTCCCTGCGCACCACGGCGAGTCGAGCCACGGGCGAAACGCCTTTCTTCCTCGTGTACGGTGCGGAGGCGGTGCTACCCACGGAGATCCGGTTCGATAGCCCCGAGTCGCCGCGTTTGACGAAGCCGACCAAAACACCCGGCGGCACGACGACATTGACCTCCTCGAGGAGGCAAGGCGACGAGTACTACTGCGAAGCGCGAGGTACCTCCGGGGCTTGCGCCGCTACCACCGGCGGCGCGTGCGCCCGGGAGTTGCAAACGGGAGACCTTGTCCTCCGGCGGGCTCGAGACGCGTGAAGGCAAGGATAAGCTAACTCCCATGTGGGAAGGGCCCTTCGTCGTCACTGCCGTCACCCGCCGGGATCCGTTCGTGCGGAGTCGGAGGACGGGTACCGGAACCAAGCGCTTGGAACATTGAGCACCTAAAGAAATTCTACCCTTAGAATATTCTGTAGCCAATGGTCCCGGGTAGTACCCGGAAGTCTCATCGCCACGGCCACGGTCGCCACGGCACCTGTACTAACGTGTTGTGAATAAAAACAGCGCCCGGTCGTTTCTTTTCCTACTTCTCGCAGGATCGCCGTTGTATGTGTCACAGTACCCGCCTTCCCCTAACGGGTAAGGAAGGTCTATGACTTAGGCCCAAAGTCGGAAAGCGTCACGTTTGGTTAAGGCTCGGGCGCCCGAAGTCGCGCTCTAAACATAGCTGCAAAGTACCGGACGGCCTACGACTAAGGGGCACACGGTGACAATCGCACCTAACGAGAAGAGGAACAGCGGGCTTAAGCTTTTTTCATCAACACTCAAATTTAAACTTAATCTCTGTCTTGCATACAGAAACACGGGTTTAACAAAAAGAAAAAAGGCACGGGCGCCGAGAATCCACTCGCGAGGCGGAGGAAGCGGGCACTTAGCCCCGTTTGAAGCTTTCGGCAAAGGCACGAGCGACGGCACGTGCTCGCGCCTTGGCCGCGGCGTGCTCACCCGCGGGGACATCGCCGTTCACCACGGCTAGGAGCGGGAACCCGGGCACTAGCACCGGCGCGTTCGCCAACACCTCCTCCGGGGCCGCGGCTATGGTTTGCCGCCCCTCCTCCTCCGGGACCTCCGCCACCCGGGTGTTCGGGCTGCTCGGGGAGTCAACCACCCCCGCATGGCGAATGCATACCCAGCCGCGCCGCGGTCAAGGGGCTCGGGAAGACGAGGCGGACCCGCCTCGAACGGTCTTGACGAAACCGCCCGGTGCACCTCGGCGGCGATCTCGGCCTGCGTCCGCGCCGCCGAGGCCAGCTCCGTCGCCCGCTCGCTCAGCTCAACGCGCCGAAGCTCGAATTCCTCAGGCTGGGACCACGCCTCCGCGAGCTGCCGCCGGAGGTCATCGCCATCGGCTGCAGCGAGAAGAGCCGCGGCCGACTTCTTCGCCGGGCCTCCGGCACCTCGACGCGACGGCGGTATTCGTCCCGGCTCTTCTCCACCGCCTTCAGCTCGGCAGCGAAGTTCACCCGGGCCTCCGCGAGAGTCTCCTCGCACACGCGATGCGCCAACCCGGCGGCGATACCGCGGACCTGCTCCTCGGACCGAGCAAGACGGGCCGCCTCCGTCTCCAAGGCCTCTCTGCGAACAGCGGCCTCGTCTTCACGAAGCCGGACCTGCTCCTCCCGGGTAGCGAGGGCGTCCTCGCGCTGCCTCAACCCCATCTCCCGGGAGGCAACGGAGTCGCCGAAGCGCTGGACCTTTGCCTCGGCCGCGCCGGCAGCCCGCTCCCGTTCGCCAAGCGCGGCCTCCCGGAGTGCAAGCGCACCGGCACGCTCCTTCGGCTCCTCCTCGCGAGCCGCCGCGGTCGCCTCGCGACGTGTCACGGCCGCCTCGCGGAGTGCCATGTCGGCCTCCGCCTCCTCCAGCTGCGCGCCGCGGAGCTGCACAGCACGCTCCCGCTCCGGGACGCCACGGAGGCGGTTCATGCTTTCAGCCTCGCGGGCCTTTGCGTCACACGGCTTCTCGGCGGCCTGATCGCCGATGCCGGCAGCTTGGTCCAGCTCATGCTGGACTTCCTCCATGCGGCGGCTGATACTGCTGCTGGGCCAGCTTCACCGTCGTCTCCGGGGCCCGCCGGGCCTCCGCCACCTCCGCCTCGCGCTCGGCCAGCGCGGCCTCCCGGTCGTCCGGGGACGCATCCGTCTCCTCCACGGCCGCCTTCATGGCAAGGAGCGATCGGGTGACCTCCCCGAGCACATCGCCAATCTTGTGGCGCCCCATGCCGCCCGAGCGACTCGAAGGTGACCCACTCCGGCCGCGTCCGGCGCGCCCACGGCCCCTACCGGCGGCAGCGGTCGACGAAGTGTCTCCGCCGGCCACCGCTCCCGGCTCCGACCGGACGCGCGGAGGGGAGTCATTCCCCTCCAGCACTATAGGGCTGGCGGCGGCGGCACCCGGCCGTGGAGTGGAAGACCGTGGCGGACGCTCGGCAGCGCCGATTGGGAAGGCACCCGGCACGTTCCCAGCCGGAGGAGGCGACACCCGGCCAAGGTCAACTCCGGCGGAGGCACCCGCGGCCTCCTCTCCGGCAGGGGCACCCGCGGCCTCCTCTTCGGTGACACCCGCAACCACCTCCTCGGGAGTGTCCGCGGCCTCCTCTCCGGCGTCACCTGCGGCCACCTCCGCGAGGCCGTGCCGCAACCTCCTCCTCGGGGGCACCCGCAGCCACCTCTTCGGGGGCACCCGTCGCCCCTCCCGCGCCGTCCTCCGCTCCGGCCGCCGGAGCCGCAACGGCAACGGGATCGACGTCCGGGTTCGGCGCGGGGGCACCGGCGACCTTGGGGTTTAAAGGGACCAGGTCCGGGTCCAGCTCGATCCGAACACTCCTACAAACAAAGTAAATCAGAATACGTTTCACAGCCATCAGCCTACGGTGAGACGAAACGCAGCATACCAAGCACGCGGCTTAAGCAAAAAGAGAGGAAAATTTCCTACCCGTCGCGCGTCCACCCGGTCGCTTGCGCCGGTGCGGCTGCAGGGGACTTCTCCTGTGGAGCGGCCCCCGTCACCGGCGCCGGCGAAGCCTGCCGGGCCCGCTTACGTGGAAAGCGAGGCGGGCCGGAGGAATCGAGAGGAAGGGGCGACGGAGACCTTTTCCCCTTGCCTTTGTCCCGCGCACTCGGAGCAGGCCTCGCAGCGCCGGGGCTACCACCCGGAGCTCCGGAGGCACCCCCGGGGGTGGCCGTCGCACCCGGGTCGGAGGAAGGCGCGACTCCGGGTACCGGAGACCAGGAGTGGGAGCCGGGACCGCGTCAAGAAACCCGAGCGGCCCCGGTCGGGGCATGCTGTCGAGGACGCCGCGCTTGTTCGCCGGCGATGAAGAGGCTCGGCACCCTCCGGGTACACGAAGGAGGCGGGCCACTTCTTCCCGGTCGGCGTGGAGTAGGCGAAGCTGCTCGAGGCCTCGGGCAGGTCCGAGCCCGCCCCGTGCGAGTGCGGCCGGCGAAGTTGAAGTCCCGGTACAGCCACGACGGGACCGATCTCCGGCGAAGGGCGCGATGTTGCGCTCGAGGAAGTCGTGCACCACCCCGCGTGAAGTCAGGCCAGCCGCGGCGGCGCCGCGATCCGGTCGACCACCGGCATCATGCCCTCGGGAAGGCGGGGCACGGCGTCCCGGACGGCCAAGTGTTGGGCCGGGACCGGCGGGACGCGGAGGCGGCGGAAGTCCTTCTCGTACGGCACCACGAACCAGGCCTTCTTCCACGCCTCCACCTTGCTGCTAGGCGAGTACTCTATGTACCCGCTGTCGGGCCGGACGGTCGGCCGGACGCATCCGATCACCTCCGAGGCGTTGGTAAGCGTCATCTTGAAATAGCGTTGGAATATGGGGAAGCACGGCTGCACCCCCACAAATCCTTCGCATAGATGGGCGAACACGGCCGGCGCCACGACCGCATTCGGCGTGAGCTGCGCCATGCGGATCCCGTACGCCGGAGCACCTCCGGGAAGAAGTCGGAGAAGGCGGGGGAACGGCGCCGGCGACGACGAAGGATAGGAAGTGGAGGATCTCCGGTCCTCCGGTCGGCGGCAGCAAGGGCCCCCAACACGAACGGCCCTATCACCGTCCACCGGCAGGAAAGACGAAAGCCGTGACATATCGACCCGAGCGTCGGGCAACTGCACCGTTGGCGGTGCATCCGCCGACGGCGAGCGCGCGCGCGAACTACCGCGGCGGGGGGACTTTCCGCGGGCCATCTTGGCGGCAGGGGACGACGGCGACGAAGCGGCGGCGCGGATCGGCGGAGAAGAAGGCGAAGGGGAGCGCGGCAGCAAGAAGGAAGTTGAGAAGACGGAAGGCGAAGGGCGAAGTGAAAGACGTGCTTTGGGCAACCGGCCGTCCCCCTACTTGAGCGCGGACGCCGGGCGGGCCCACCGCACGCGAACCGAGGCGACGCGATGCCTCGGGGCGGTTGTGCCTCGGCAGCCCAAGCGGCTCCGTTCCTTGAGAGCCACACCCGGAGCAACCCAAGCGGCACCGGACGGCGACGGGTGGCCCCAATCCCTGCTCCGACCCCGCGGGTCGGCGGCCGGGGCCGGGGACTCCTGTCGGTGTAGGGGGACCGGGGTCCCCTAACCGGGCATGGGCCGTTTCCAGCCCACGGACGAAGACGGCGCCGCGGATGAGGAAGTCCACAAGACCCATGAAGCCCACGAGGCCCATGAAGACCGGAGGAGCGGGAGCGTCGGGGGGACGAAGCTTCCCGGTAGTTTCCTCCGACGCCCCAACCACCCGGAGTTAATGCGGCACTCGAGGGCCTGTGGCGACGCCGCAGCCCGACGGGACGTGCGCGCGTCTTCCCCGTGCGCCGCGTCTCGGGAAGCCGCGCGGCTACGGTGCCGGGAGGGCTCTCGACCAATAGGATGGAAGAGACTCGGAGCACGAACCGAGGAGAAGAGATCGCAACGGATTTAGTCGGGATCGTGTCGGGACATCTCGGGAAGGACCGGACCCCACCGGGTGTCCGGGTACCCCCGGATGCTTGTACGGTGCTCTTCTCCTTACCCTATAAAAGGAGGGAGACTCCGGTGTAAAGAGAGGAACATCCGAATATACACACCAGCAGGACGTAGGGTATTACGCACCCATTGCGGCCCGAACCTGGATAACTCCTCCGTGTTCTTACTCGCTTGAACCATCTACGCTAAAGCACGGGCGAATCCGTTCTTCCCCGAACCTATCCGAAGGGAGTCTTGACAGGCCCCCATTTGGAGGTGTACTCACACACGGACAGGTACCTTAAGCAAAAGCAACCCAACACAGACAAGAAGCAGAGCAAGAGTGGAGAAGGATGCAGCAGTAAGTAGAGGCCAAAAGACGAGAGTCCAGACCATGTTGCAGCAGCTGCTGGCTATAGCAGAGGCATTGGCGACTGCCTTGACACGCAGCTAGAGTTGTTCCTGGTGAATAACGGCCACAACCATCGCTCAGGGAGATTGAGAAAGATCCGATGTTTCATGAGGCAGGAATCAAAATGCAGGCAAAGTCTCCACCAGCGCAGAAGGTAGTGCGGAACCTAATCAGGGACATGGAAGCGGTGATGATCTGCGTCACTGATGACACTAACTGCTACAACTTGGGGGAGGGCAAGGAGGATCCAATGAAACTTGAATCCATGTTCGGTGAACTGGAGTACAAGGGGAGCACCACTGCCAACTCAGAGAAGGCCATCATAATTCACAATCTGCCAATGAGCTCAGCAGCGATTCGAGAGCCGAACCAGAGTTCTGATACAGAGGATCCAACCAAGGAGAAGAGTCAGCAGAATGGAAGCACCTGGTTTCTAGAGGACATGATCATGTCAGCGGAAGCACCGATACTGAACACAACAATAAGCACCAACAATAAGCACCCAGTACACAGCAGCTGAGGAAGGTGGAAAGCAGAGTACTAGGCGGAGCGGACGCATCGCAAATAAGCAGAAGATTATGGGCAAGAAGAACCCAGAACAGATGGCGCAAGAGGTGTTAGCGAAAAAATTGGGAGTGCTCACTGAATCTAATGGCAAGGCCGAGGAGGCCAGGAACAGAATCATGAATCTGTTCGCTCGACCAGTCCCGGCTGAAGCACTGCAGGCGGTGGAAGACCTGCTGCAGGCCATGAACATTGACGGTAAGCAGGCCACCAAACCTGCTACCAAGGTTGCAGCCCGCAAAGCAACATGAAAGGAATGAATCAGCAGGGACGCAGGCAGCAGATTGTGTTGATGGATCATACAACGTCTGTTGCAGTCACTCTTTTAAAAAGTTGCCTAAATAATCAGTGCACAACCGTTGCTCTCACCCAGCACAAGCCAAAGCTGGCTTGGCAACCAGCAGGGTCCAGTAGTGTCTTCATGGGAGCAACTCCCATCTCTGTTTTGTTTTAAGTGTCTTCAGTGTCCGGTCTAGTGTTGTGTGTGTTCTTGTCTTCCCGGTCTAGCTCCGACAATAGGATCGGAAGGCTAGAACAGTTGTGTCGCTACTTGGTTAATTAATGTCTATGTCGAATGTCTATGTGTTGAATTGGAATGTGAGAGGGCTCAACCATCCAATTAGAAGGCAGGCTGTGAGAGATATGGTGGTGTCAACGAGAGCCACACTGATCTGTTTGCAGGAAACAAAGTTGCAGTTAGTGAACGATGCAATTATGAGGGAAACAATAGGAAACAATTTTGTAAACAACTACTCATTCCTACCTGTCTGTGGCAGTAGAGGAGGGATACTAGTAGCGGCCGCGGAAGGCCATTTCAAACTCCTGTCAAGTTTCTGCACATCAAACACCCTCACGGTCAGGATCCAAATGCTGGATGACATGGAAGAATGGACATTGACTAGCGTCTATGGGCCGCAAAGGAAAAGGCGCAAGTTGAGGTTCATTGATGAACTGAAGAACCTAAGAAGCAGAATAAACGGAAGCTGGCTATTGACAAGAGACTTCAACCTAATCTACAAGGCGACAGATAAAAATAACAACAGATTGGACAGGCGCCTGATGGACAAATTTAGAGAGACACTGCAACACCTAGAACTAAAGGAACTAAGTCTACATGGTCGGAAATATACATGGACCAATGGACAAGCACAACCAACAATGACACACATTGATAGATGTTTCGTAAGCGTGCAATGGGAACAACAGGTTCCAACTTCGCACTTATAGGCCCTAGCCTCAACTCTCTCGGATCACTGCCCATTAATGCTGCAAGGACGCACGGAGGTTAATCGCTTCATGGGATTCCCTTTCGAGAACTATTGGGTACATATGCCTGGTTTCCAAGACGTCGTCCACAAGCATAGACCAAACCAGTGTAGGCCACTGATGCTTTCAGAAAACTACGCATCAAATTGTCCAGAGTGGCGAAAGCACTAAAACAATGGCAGAAAACTTGCATTGGGAACATAAGGGATCAACATGTATGGCAAACAGTGGCAGATCTTACGGGGCAGCTGGACGGTCTCGAGTTGGCCCTCAGACAATAGAGCCCCCCCCCCCCCAGGGTCGTCCCGAGGATTTCGGAGGCCCTGTACAAAATACTGACGGAGGTTTTAACTTAAGTGACATAATATCATGATAAACAATTTATATGAGTATATAATATATTTCATAATTTAAAAATAAGTTACGTTTTTCTTCTTTCATCGTTCAATCCGAGTGACTTCAATAACTTTTACGATGCGACAGTTATTGAAATGTTCAACAAAATTATATGAGCAATAGCTGCAATGGGAACAGAACCATGCCGTCTTATGAAGAAGACATCCCTTGAATGAAATAAATAAAAATCAGTTACACTCTAAACAATTGTCGTGTAGGAAAACTATCATGCACCTAAATCCTTAATCAGACGAGGTTTACGGGACCACGGTGGAGGCAGATGCGGTGAAAGAAAGAAATACCGCGCTGCGACCGCGTGCGAGTTTAATGAACTAAATCGAACGGAGTCAAGTGTTTAGACATGGTCTTTTCAGCTTTCGTGTGTTGCCTGCTGGGCTTCATAAATATTAGTATGTTTTTGCTTCAAGTAAGATGGTTGGTCGTTGGACTCCGTAATTCCTTGATACATATACCACTTATAAATTTGGAGGCCCCAAAAATTTGGAGGCCCAGTGCCTCGCACCGGCTGCACCTGCCCGGGGACGGCACTGCCCCCCCCCTCAATTTTTCGGCCATGGAAGAGAGATTGGGTGCGCTAGAGGTTGAAGACGACAAAAAATGGCGTGTCCGCGAATTGGGCTAGAGCTGGGCCGCAGCCATGTCAGCACGTAGCTATTTGGCCCAGAAAAGTGAGCAATATTTTTATCCGTAGCAGTTGTAGCATGTTAGCCTTGACCCATTCATTTGCTTTGCGGCCCAACCTGCCAAGAAAATAGCAGCGCATCCGGCAGCCCCGCAGAGGCGCAGACAGCTCGGTTCGTTGCTTTTGCTTTGCATCTTCCGTTTCCTAACCCTAAGTAGCATCAGTGGCGGTGCCGGCGCACGGTGCGGACTGCAGAGAGCTCGGTTTCTGCCCTCCGGCAGCAGGCGGTGCAGCGGCAGCAAGCGTCAGGATTGGCGGCACCGAGGTATGTAATCATTCTCTATTTCTCAATAAATTTGAAATAATGCAATACTGGAAATAACATTTTTCACCCTTTTATTGCAGGCAATTGTTACTCATCAGGATTGATTGGTTGTAGTCTAAGAATTTATGTGTGTTCATTTTTTTTGTATCAAATTTGTTTGAACATTCAAATTTGAAACTTTTGTACGAGACAATTTGAATGTCTTTTAAGTTCTGCCCCCCCCCCCCGCCCCTACAATTTGCGTCCGGATCCGCCACTGATAGCAAAAGAGATCATATGGCAACTTGATGTAGCGGAGGAACGACGGAACTTAACACATGAGGAAGAATTCAGACAGCGAATCAAATTGAAGTACCAAGGACTGCTGGCAATAGCAAAGGTGAAGGCAAAACAAAGAGCGAGACTCACCAATATTAGGACCTCAGATGCGAACACAAAGCTCTTCTACATCAGAGTGCAAACGCAAACAGGAACCGTAATAAGACATGAAGACAAGGCAAAGGAAATTCACAACCACTTCAGCAACGCCATGGGCACAACTGTGACGAGGCAATTAACCCTGAATTGGGACGAACTCGAAATACAACCCTTCGACCTGCACGAACTTGACGCAGACATAAATGAAGATGAAATCAAGGAGGCGGTCATGAGCATGCCTAAAGACAAGGCACCGGGACCGGACGGTTTCACTGGTCTCTTTTTCTCTTATTGCTGGGAAACAATAAAGCATGATATGTGCCATGTGTTCCACCAGATATCGCAGCTGCGAGGCAATTTATTCAATTTGCTCAACTCAGCGAATGTGGTGCTAATTCCAAAAAAAGAGAGATCCTTATGTGTAAAGGACTACCGCCCAATTAGCCTAATACATAGTCTCGCAAAGATTTTCTCAATGATTCTTGCAAACAGATTAGCACCGTAGCTTCCTCATATGGTCTTGGCAAACCAAAGTGCTTTCATCAGGAAACGATGTATCCAAGATAACTTCGCCCTCGTCCAAGGAATGATAAATTGCATCAATGGCACCAAGATACCTGCCCTTTTCATTAAACTTGACATGGCGAAGGCTTTCGACTTTGTTCTGTGGTCATACCTACTGGAGCTTCTACAGAGATTGGGATTCGGACCTAGATGGAGAGAATGGATCACAATGATGCTCTCCTCAGCCTCATCGCATGTCTTGCTCAATGGACGGGAAGAGAAGCCAATCAAACACCGTTGTGGATTGCGGCAGGGAGATCCTCTGTCGCCGATGCTATTTATTCTAGCCTTCGACCCAATACAGAAAATATTACGCAGGGCAACAGACCTTAACTTGATCTCACCAGTAATGCGGAGCAACGCACATGCAATGCTATTGTTGTATGCGGATGACGCGACGATTTTCATCAGGCCCGACACAGAGGAACTACAAGCTTCAGGACTGATCCTGCAAAACTTTGGCAGCGCTACGAGGTTACAAATTAACATGGGGAAAACCGAGATATACCCCTCCACTGTCAACACCTTGACATGGAGCAGCTTCTACAACACTTTCCGGGCCAGCTAAAGACATTCCCATGCAAATACCTAGGGTTACCATTGCATAACAAGAAACTACAAAAAATTGACTTCCTCCCCTCATTGACAAGGTGGCTGGAAAACTACCAAACTGGAAAGGCAAACAGATTGGGAAAGCGAGAAGAGTGAGGCTGGTAGACTCTGTACTCACGTCGATTATCACGTATCATACAAATAATGAGGAATTTCATTTGGAAAGGGGATGATCATGAGACCAAGTCAGCAGGACACTGCCTTGTCAGATGGGACATGGTGCACAGGCCAAAAGAACTCGGAGGACTGGGAATAAAGAACCTGACAAAGCTTGGAAGAGCTCTGCGACAAAGATGGCTCTGGCAACACTAGAATGCGGGAAACAAGCCATGGCAAGGACTGTCGCTCCCAGTTAACAAGGAAGACCGTGGTTTCTTTGCCGCCAATGCACGAATTGAAGTTGGCAATGGCAAATCGACTCTGTTTTGGCATGACACATGGATGGGGGACAAGCCGCTCAAAGAAAGACTACCAACCCTATTCTAGGTCCCTAGGTACAAGAACAGAACGGTGGCGAAAGAGGTAGAGGCAAAGCACTGGATCAAGTCACTTAGAAACATTATAACCACCGAGCAAATCCGGGAATATGTCACCCTTTAGAACTCCATGAGGGATATACAGATACAGATGATAGATAACCCGGACAAAGCGATATGGAAGCATACAACTGACGGGCAATACTCCTCTAAATCGGCATACAAAATCCAGTTTAAGGACGTAGTCCAGCCTTTCAATAGTAAACATCTCTGGAAAGCAAAAGCAGAGCCCAAGGTCCTGCTATTTGGATGGATAGCACTGCATGAGAAAGCGCTGACGGCAGACAACCTAGAAGAAAAATGTTGGGACAACAACGTCATCTGCCCACTCTGCCTAGATGATATGGAAACCAATTTCCATCTGCTGGTCAGCTGCAGTTTCACGCAAGAGATACTGGAGCACGTATCCTCCTGGATGCAGCAGCCACACCTCTTGCAAGCAACTTTGCCAGAAACGACGGTAGCGTGATGGCTTCAAAGAGCGGTGAAATCGATCGAAGATGGTACAAGAAGAATGAGGACTGGTCGACTTCTTTATGCATGGTGGAATGTTTGGAAGGAGCGCAACGGACGAATCTTCCAAGGAGTGAAAAAAAACAAGTCTGCAGGTGGCCCAACTTGCGAAGGAAGAAGCCGACAGTTTCAGCATGGCAACCGCAGGGTTACCTTTCTCTTAGTTTTCCTGTCACTTTTGTTTGTGAAAGTGCATCAAGATTCCTTGTGGGTTTTGGTGTATTCAATGACAACATGATTAAAGGACTAATGCTCTTGTGAGAATGCTTAAACGGAAATGAAGATTGTAAGCGCATTTCGTATGGACTATATTTATGGATGTACATTGTGAAGATCGGTGAGATATTTGTGAATGTACGTGAATGAAGAACATATTGAAAAGTCCATAGATGTGCACTAATTCAAGATATAGGACAAAGACAATGATTGAAATATATTGGTTCCATAAACACAAGCTTATGCATGAACAAGGCATGGAATGATCTAGTGAAATTTGTTGACAAGACCTACTTCAAGATTCAAGCAACTTGATCAAAGAAATATTGGAGATCTTTGATAAGAAGCACAATATTGAATACAAGTTATGTATGATTTGAGTTAGCTCAATGGTGAAGAATTGTGCATGACCTATTCCAATGGACCATGTGAAAGTGAAGGGCAAGTGTGTCTTAGCGCCGAGGAACTGGATCATAGGAGAAGGGAGTGTGAAGCTCAACGTCGATGTACCAAGCAACAAAAGTTATATATTTCTAAGTATCAAGTATATTGAAGATCTCAAGTGACTTGTGAATACAATGAGGAAGGTGGTCTTCAAACATGAGAAATTCCAAGTCAAACTCTAGGTGATGACGCTCAAGAAATAAGAAAACAAGTGGCAGCCCCAATATCAAATTAAATGAAGAAAGCGGCAACAAATCAACCCTATGCAAGCTCAAAGTGGTTGTTCTCTATTCCCATCCTTTCTTTGAGTCTAGGCAAGCCGCACTATTAAGAGGGGTGAACTAATCTTGTTTTTGTTGGGAATCCTTATGCTCAAGTACCAAAAAGTCTTGGATGACTTTCCAACCACAAAAGAAACCAAAAAGGGGGTCAAATTCAACTAGTGAACCAGATCACGAAGGAAGTTCCGTCGGTGAAGGAAGTTCCGTCATGAAGGAAGTTCTATCAACGAAGGAAGTTCGGTCAAAACTAGAGACATTTGGACGGAAGTTCCGTCAATGAAGGAAGTTCCGTCAATTCCGGAGAGTTTCTTGCAGAACTTCCATCCCCGACAGTAACTTCCGTCGTGATGTCCGAGCCTAGTCCTTTTTGAATGACGGAAGTTCCGTGGAATTCGACGGAAGTTCTGTCGATTCCAGAGAGTTTGTGACAGAAGTTTCGTTCCAAACGGAACTTCCATCCCGGCCATCATTTTACCTATTTCAAAGGGGATGACGGAAGTTCCGTCAATCCCCATCTTTACCTAGCAACGGCTCTATTTGGACCCCATCTATAAATACCTCCCTTCCACTCCGTGAGAGAGGTGAGATACTTCATTTGAAACTCTAGGTTTCGTGCTCCAACTCCTTGCTCTCCCTCTCTACTCATTCTTGAGATCCAAATCCAAAAGAGAGGAAAACCAAATCATCCAAGCATTCAAACTCCATCCCTAAACTTGAGCATCTTGATTCCCTCACTCACAAGCTTTGATTCACTTATTACTCTTGGGAATTTGTCCCCTAGGCGGCTAGGCGTCGCCCTAGAGCTCCCAATCTTGTGGTGAGCCATTGGGAAAGTTTGTGCAGGTTGGCTTCGCTTCCGAAAGGGAAGAAGCAAACTTAGTGAAGTCCCGGCTCGATCTTGGTGATTGCTTGGTGGCCCAAGCTTGATCTTGGTGATTGCTTGATGAGGTTATGAGTTGAAAGAGACTCGGTCCTTCGTGGATCCCTCAACGGAGACGTAGACAACTTGGTTGTTGATCTCCGGGAAATAAATCCTTGTGTGCTTGTTCTTGTTCTTGTTTTTTCTTATCACATATTGTACCGGATCTACTTGTGTGTTGCTTTGCTAGCTAAGCCTTGCAGGGAGGAGTCCTAGACCTTGGATCTACATTTCTACTCAAGTAGATTTGTGAGTTCCCTCTTATTTTCCGCATCCCATCGAGATTGATTATTTGTCCGACGGAAGTTCGTCAACGAAGGAAGTTCCGTGGTTGACAAAAGTTCCATCCCGGAATTTAACTTGGTGCGAAGTTCTTTGTGAATTTCAGGTTTTAGTTTTAGGTTGCCTATTCACCACCCCCTCCCCCCCCTCCCCTCTAGGCAACTTTCAGTTGGTTTGTTTGTTTTGCTTTTTTGTTTCCTGCCTATCCATGCTCGTGACCTCCCCGAGCTTCACTAGCTTTCTTTTGTGTCTTTTTGCTGGCAGCTCAAGCTCCCTCTCTTTCCCTTTCTTTTGTGTTTTTCTGTATTTCTGCTGCTACTCTCTTCTATAATGAAATGGCAAGGCACCTGCTTTTTACTTCAAAAAAAACAGGTCCCGAATCCTAAATTTTAGGAGTTTGGTCAAGAAAAACAACTCCAGTGAGACCTCTTATATGGGCTCCTAAACTAGCAACTCTCCTAAATCCCCCCTCCAACCCCCTGAAAATGGGATCCTCCAATGCTCCCCCTAAACTCCAGCTGTCGGTAGGTCCCATATTTTATTATTTTTTTTCTTTTTCTGATTTTTTCTCCTCATCTTCTCTCCATCCTCCCGTCCAGCACGCAGCCACCGCCACCACCTTCCTTCCGGTCGCCGTCCTCCCGCATGCGAGCCCGGCTGCGCTCCCCTTTCCCCTCCGGAGATGCGTTGCCTCTCCCCCACCTCCCTCCGGCAATGCGCCCCACCCGCATCCGGCTGCGTGCGCCGCCTCCCGCCCACTGCGCCCGGCCGACCAGATCTGGCAAGTGCGTGGCGCCGGCGGCTGGCCGGTAAAGAGGAGCGGACGCGTGCGGGACGCAGCCGCCATCCCCTAGCCTCCCTCACGTCCCCTCGCCGCCGGGCGGCTGCCTCCCACCGCCCGACGCCTCCCTCTCGGTGGCACTACCGTCCTGGCGGGCCGCCATGCGTGCGACGTGCACGAGCTCGTCACGGAGGCCAAGGACGCCATCGTCTCCGGCTCGCGTCTCGTCCCACGCATGGTGGCCTCGGCGTGCGGCCGCTCCGGCGAGCACATCGCCGTCGTCCACTGTGGCAGGGAAGAGGAGGTACGCGGCGGAGGCGGTGCTGCGTGAGGTGGTTGCGTTCCTGCTGGACCAGGGCCGCCCGGATCCCGCCACCGTCGCGACCGGAGAACGGCGGGGCGCTCCACAGGCCCGTCGGCCACGATCGTCTCGGGCATGCGTCGGCGGGCGCACCTGCGACGGGCAGGTCGGCCGGCTGCGCGACATGTGGGCGCGGCTGCAGTGGCGGGCGGTGCAAGAGGACGTGGTGGCAGCGGCGCTGGATCTTGGATGCAGCCTGCCATGAGCCCGACACGGTTGGAGATGAGCGGAGGAAGAAGATTGGTAGGAGACTGCCGCGTGGGGTCCACAATTTAGGAGCGCATGGATTGGGTTTCTGCTCAAGTTAAGATTAGTTTTTTAGGATCTCAACTATGGGATCCAGCTCCTAAATAGGATTTAGGAGGCCTGATTTAAGAGTGACGGTTGGATTCGCTCTAAGAGCTTGGATTCGAAAGAGGCGTTCCCCGAACCCGATGACTTGGACACATAAGAAAAGGTTCCAAAAGTTTGATATGGCTACGTAGTCGATGCCTCTCGCCGTCCGTGGTGCCTTCGTTCGATCAGCTTTTACCTGTGTTTGCCACACACATCCACTGAAACTTTGTGAGAATGTTCACTCTTTGCTTCGTTTTGAAAGATGCCCCGACAAATCGATCAAAGCATGCGATCGAGAGCAGACTGCTTTTCGTCTTGCATGGATGATACTATTCAATAGGTCTGCGTCAGTTTTGCTGGTACAAATTCAAAGTCGTAGCAATTAGAGTGTTAAGCATGCAGTAGTGACGACAGAAGAGATCTCACTCCAGTAATCATTATAGCCTCAGCCTCTACAAGGTAGGAATCAAGAGAGTTCCCAATTTTTCCGCAAACACATCTGAGTGTGTGTTTCATTAAGAGGAGAAGCAAGAAATACATACAAGAATTACAGAAGTCTGTGTTGGACAGATCTCCCAGCTAGGCCCAAAGGCACAGCAGCCCAAAACGCGCCTGATCGGGGGCGCCCAAACCCTAATAGTTGGTGGGCCCCTGTGACACTGCGCAATATAAAAAGGAGGTGGGAGCCGGGGCACGTGGTACGAGGTTGATCTGCGCCGCCAGCACCCCACCGACATCACCAGAAAACTTACCGATCTAGGTCGCGCGGCTAGTCACGGGAAGTCCCGCCGCCGCCGCCACGACGACGTCCGCCACCACCTCGAAGGACGCCCTCTCCCTCTGGTTCGAGTCGGTCCTCGCGCTCGACATGACGGGCACCGAAGGAGCCACCGGATCTGGATCGGCACCGGCGACCTCCTCGCCGGCCCTCACCAACTCGATGACTTCGAGCCTCACCACCATGATGGCCCCGTCGTCATCGACCACACCGGCGTTCAACATCTCCGGTAAACCCTACCCTCTCTCTTTCTCTCTCAGATCCAAACCCCTGACCTTACTGTCCTAGCTAGCTCTAGTTCCGACGCCTAGATCCAGTATAACAGTCTGTGGCCACCCGGGCATGGTTTTGCTACCAGGAAAAGAAAACAAAGGGGACGACCAGGGGCAGACCCAGGGCCAGTAAAAAGAAAATTTATTCCTTGTCCTCCGGGTGAATTACTCAGTTTGGTTGGTTGCCATCGCTTGGTACAAGTGTGGAGGTCACGAGTTCTCAGCAAAAGTCAATTTTTTGCCTAATTGGTGCTCAATTCTTAGTTAATTATTTTTCTTTGACCTATGCTGATGTTAGAGGCTGGTATGTTTATGTGAACCTGTTATACCTTGCATTGTTCTACAAAAATTATGGATCCGCTACTGGGGACCACCCAGTGGGTTAGACACACACACACACACACAAAAGTTGCAAAAAGTTTGGATGCATGGCTATATCTGTCGATGGCTTGACGTCTTGATGCCTTCATCCGCTTTATTTGGCTGCCACAGACATCGATCCATCACTGAAAACTTGTGCTAGTGCTGTTACCTGGAGATATCCCTTTTTGCTAAATTACTTTTTGTCCCATTTATAAATAGCTTGGAAAAATCTTGATATTTGGAGGAGGTTTCAGTTTTCAAATCAATTTATGAGAAAAAAAAGAAATATTCTATAGTTGATAAAAAAAGATACGTGTCGCGTTGAAGTTCGTTTTTTACTTATCTGTAAAAAAATAAATGTTTACAAGGTCTGGTTCCCATAATCGTCACGGGCGCTATGAATTAGGAATCAAATCAAAAGAGGTCTTTTCTAATAACGCTAACAAAAACGAAAGTTTTAAAAGTTGATGGCTGTGTTGGTGCCTCGACATCGTTGTTGTTTTTTGAATAGACTGGAGGCGTCTCTTCTATCTATCACATGACACATCAACCATTGAAATTGTGGTACGAATAGCCTAGAGGTATCTCTTATAGCTATCACATGATATATATCCATCTGATCAACCTGGATAGATGACCGTTCGTTGCCTCTGTTTGGATGCTTGGAAGTTGGAACCCGCGATAATAAATTAATAATCAAGTATCAATGTTGCAGTTAAAATGTCAAAGGATGTGATGCCAGCACACAATCTAGCTCGATAATCATCTCGGCCCCTACCACGCCAAGCATAGAATGAAAAAAGAGGCCTTTCTTTTACAACGCATTCCTGGAAACATTATCTTCCCTCATCTAACATGACATGAGCCTGGACGGACGACTGTTCGTCAGCTGTGTTTCCATGCTAGCGCAAACGTTATATGTCTGGTGAGACTAAGCACTCAGCAGAGTGTGGTCCATATATACACAAGTTCTCGCTCCTGGTCAAGGCATAGATCTCACACATTTATCTGAAAAGCATTGTTATATCACAAAAAAAAAAAGACGTCGCCAGGGCGGTGCGTGTAAGTGTTGCAATGTATAGCAGGGTTAACGTGATCCTCCTCCCTGAGCGCGGCTCCAGCCACCTCATGTGGCTCATCGAAGCCGGAACACTACTAGAATATTGATCTATAGTGACGAGTTAAAAGTGTCTTTAGCGACGGACACATAAAATGCTAATGAACGACTGTCACTATTTTGCAAAATTTAGTTGCGTACAAAAGTCCATCGCTAAATGAACTGTCAGTAGCGAACATAGTCTGCCACTAAATTTCATAGAGAATAAATAAAAAAAGTAATCCGGCTCCCCACCCCGCCGGATCTGCTGCCGACGGGGTTTGGGGAGGGAGACGTTGTTGGATCCGTCCGGAAGGTCACCGGAGGGGGAGGGGCGTCACGGAGAGGGAGGCACCGTCGGATCCACGCCTCGTCGTATCCGAGCCCCTCATCGTGGCCGGGGAGGGAGGGGGCTGCCGCACGGGGAGGGAGGAGGTCGGGCCGGCCGCACCACCACCGGGGAGGGAGGAGGCCGCGCTACCGCCTAGGAGGGAGGAAGCGGGGCCAACCATGCCACCGCCGGAGGGGAGGGAGCCGCGCCGCAGACGCGTCGCCGCCGCACGGGGAAGGAGGAAGTTGGCGGAACCGCCGCCACGCCCTCGAGGGAGGGGGCCGGTGGTGAGGGGCCCCGACAGGAGGGGCCGGCACGGAGTGGGCCGACGGTGAGGGGGCCTGATGAGGATGGGGGTCGATGGTGAGAAGTCGACAGGAGGAATCTCGAGAGAGAGAGAGAGAGAGAGAGAGAGAGAGAGAGAGAGAGATGGGGGAGGCGGCGGCTGTGAGCAGTGACTGGTGAGGGTGGGAGTGGGTGAGGGATGGGTGCTTCTTGTGTATGCTAGTGATAGGGTTAAATATAGGTAGAGTGAATCTAGACAGTTAATTTTTTATCCGACGGTTATAGATAGTCCAGATTTAGTAACGAAAGAAGACCTGCCACTATGTAATTTAATAGCGGACTTTTTCCTCCGAGTAGCGGACATAAGGTGTCCGCCACTATTTATGTAGTTTAGTAGCTGACCTTGTTGTCCGATCAAAATTAGTGACGATTTTTTAAATATCTGCCACTATGATAAAAATGGTGTCTGTCACTACTATAGAGCTTTTTTGTAGTAGTAAAAGCGACTATTAGGTGCCTGGAAATTGTTTATCCAGCATATGTGCATGATGCTATTCGACAGGTCGGCATCAGTAGGTTGGGAAAAAAACGTCAAAAGTGTTCACACCCAGCGCGCAACAACATGAAAATGGTGGTAATAATCACGTTCGGTATTCAAAGTACCAGCAAATAGTAGTGAATCTCTCTTCTTTTTTTTTTGGATAATTTTGAGTCTCTCTTCTTTAATTAATAACTAAAGCGTCACTATCTCGTACTGGTTCCGGTCAAAAAATAATTACTAGTGTGTGAAACATGCAGTGCTGGCGCAAGAATTCCCTCCAACAAATCCTCAATGGCTCACGGTCCCAGGGGAGCTAGGAATCGGAAGTGGCCGTTCCCGATGGCGTGGAGACAGCAAAAGTTTTGAAATTGAAAGTTTGGATGTCTACGTCGCTGCCTGGGCATCCTTGATGCCTTCCATCCACTCTCTTTGTACGCCACACATATCCGATCCATCACTGAAAACTTGTTCCGCGAACCGGGGACATCACGGACAGATGACTGTGCTCCTCGCTTGTTTCCATTCTACTGCCTCTATTCCAAAATTATTGTGGTTAGAATAGTCATAACGACAATAATTTTACAGTGGATGAAGTATACAGTATCTGCCGTCCCTGTGGGAACATGCACAGCCACGCCGAGTCCGCAGACAACGACCTGCCGGTCTCGTTGGAGTTTTTCAAACGATCGAACAAATCAAGATGATATAATTTTTTTTAGATAATAGATTAACATGCGGCCTACCAAGGTATACAACCTTCAAATTGTTACAAAAGTTCAGCTATTGCAGCCGATCATCAACGAGAAATTACATAGAGAAAAGTTATGTTTCGTTTGGGATCCATCTTTTACATCAAAAAAACTCTCAGGTTTCATCTTTAACCTTCATCAGACCTCTCCAAAAAGCAGGATGATATGGCTAGCTAGGGTTTAAATGCATGTATGTTCGGACCCAATTGTTGGGAGTTGTTGGAGGGGTTTCTATTTTTGGTTCCCAACTGTGTCTTTTGACCTCTTAAACCTAATTTATTGGAAGCGATTACTTACAATATTCGAGAGATTCTCTTACATGTGGTTGAAAGAGGCGGCAGTTAGGTCGATATATACACCGTTGTGCCGTGCGCACTTGGCTAAGGAATACTAAATCTCACACGTTCAGCGCAAGCGTCGTTAATTGCCAGGAAGGACGTAGTGTGTGCAAGCGCTCGCAATGGCCAGCGGCAGCGTTAACGTGCTCCTCCTCCCCGAGCCGGGCTCCGGCCACCTCATGTCGCTCATCGAAGCCGGGAAGCGGCTGCTGGGCCACGACGGCGGCAACGCGGACCTCACGGTGACCGTCCTCGTCCCGCAGCCCGCGACGGCGCAGTCCGCCGCCGAGGTGGACGCGAACGTGCGGCGCGTCGAGGCCTCCTCCGGCGCCGGCAACATCCGGTTCCACCGCCTCCCCGCCGTGGCCCCGCCCACGGAGTGCGCGGCCCACCCGCAGGCGTTCAAGTCGCGGTACATGGAGCTGCAGAAGCCGCACGTGGCCGCCGCGGCGCGCGAGCTCGGCGCGGCGGCCATCGTGGTGGACTTCTTCGCGACCACGGTGCTGGACGTGGCCCGCGAGCTGGGCGTGCCCGCGTACGTGTACTTCACCTCCACGGCGGGGCTGCTCGCGCTCACGCTGCGCCTGCCGGCGCTGCACGAGGAGGTGGCCGGCGACTTCGAGGCGGCGGAGGGCGCCGTGGAGGTTCCCGGGTTCCCGCCCGTGCCCGCGCGGTCCGCGCTGCCCGGGTTCATGGCGCGCAAGAGCAGCCCCAACTACACGTGGTTCGTGTACCACGGGCGACGGTTCATGGACTTCGACGGCATCATCATCAACACGGTGGCCGAGCTGGAGCCCGGGCTTCTCACCGCTATCGCCCGAGGCCGGTGCGTGCCGGGCCGCGTCGCGCCGCCGGTTTACCCCATCGGCCCGGTGATCGACCTCGGCGCCGTGGAGTCGAAGGAGTCCAGCGAGCGGTGCATCGCGTGGCTGGACGCGCAGCCCGCGGCGTCGGTGGTGTTCCTCTGCTTCGGGAGCCTGGGCTACTTCGACGCGGCCAAGGCCCGCGAGGTCGCGGCCGGGCTGGAGCGGAGCGGGCACCGGTTCCTGTGGGTGCTGCGCGGCCCACCTGCGGGTTCCACCTCGCTGCACCCGACGGACGGGGACCTCGATGCGCTGCTCCCGGAGGGGTTCCTGGACCGGACCGGGGACAGGGGCCTCGTGTGGACGAGGTGGGCCCCGCAGAAGGCGGCCCTGGCCCACCCGGCGGTGGGCGGGTTCGTGACGCACTGCGGGTGGAACTCGACGCTGGAGGCCCTGTGGCACGGCGTGCCGCTGGCGCCGTGGCCGCGGTACGCGGAGCAGCACCTGAACGCGTTCGAGCTGGTGGCGTGCATGGGCGTCGCCGTGGCCATGGAGGTGGACAGGAAGCGGGACAACTTCGTGGAGGCCGCGGAGCTGGAGCGCGCGGTGCGGGCGCTGATGGATGCGGGGTCCGAGGAGGGCAGGAAGGCGAGGGAGAAGGCCGCGGAGATGAGGAGCGCGTGCAGGAAGGCCCTGGAGGACGGCGGGTCGTCGCACGCCACGCTGCAGAGGCTGCGTGACGCCATTCGCCACCGGGGCGCGGCAGCGTAGCTCCTTCCTTCTCGCAGCAAATGGCTTAATAACCATGCAATAAGGATCATTCTTTCGTCGCGTTGTAATTCATCGAAAAGCCGTCGCCGCAACAGATTGTGTTCGCGTACGTTCCTTCTGTTCCAAGTTTCATTCTGCCAACGTATAACAGTCCCGTTTCAATTTCATGAACCTTAAGTTTGAACTTGAGTTTGTCTTTTTCTTCCATTTCTTCGCTGGAATATATATGGAAGACAAACACAGGTTAATGCTGGTGGCATACAGCCATGGTGACTAGTGACTAATAGCAGACCCGACGGCCAGATTATCGCACTATTCTGCAGCTCCAGGGACAGGCGCATGCTGTGGCTCATGTTGGCGTCCATTTCTTCTTTGGCCTCATCCGGACACCGGGACGCGCCGTACTCTACAGAACCGGAGCGTTATCAGCCTCTTGTTTTCAAATGCATATAACATAAACGGGAAAGGTCATAGAGCTTGAAAACAATGATAACCACTCATTTACTCAGACTTGATTATATAAAAACTCCCACGAGGACAAAGAGGCTTAAGCGCTCTAGCTACTACGATTATCTTCCGATAAAATCTTGTGATATCCATCCAAGGGAACCTAAACCTTTGCCAAGCATGATGGGTTCCACTTCCACCAGGGTGGCCACAGATACTGCCGTGGGGTCTAGTTTCTACTGCTAGCAATCCATTTTACACCCTCTCCCATCTCAATGCTTGCTCCCATTTGGTTGCATTGCACTGCCGCCGTGGAACGAAACAAGCAGCTTGCCAGCTTACACAACCAAACCGGAGAAATTAGACAAAGGGGCTTCAAGTTCTATATGGGCTGTCAATCTAGGCTTTTTCTCTGAGTCCACCATAGATGTTCTATGTGCAGTCCTCGGCCCTTATATAGATTAAGTGGCCGAAAAGAAATAGGAAAAACGGCCCAACAGCCATTCGCCGTGAGGTTTTTTGTTCCACCAACAATACCGACTCTTCACGACAAATCAATTGAACAAAAAAATATCTTTAGAAGATGGAACATATTTTAAATTTTCTTGTGGATGTTATAAAAATCGATACGTTCAGGTACTTTTGACATGCATGTGAATATAATAACATCTGAATTTTCATGGAACAAAATAAGTACCTAAGCTAAGACTTAAAAGCTACTATACGTCATTATCATGCATTCATGATCATATCTTCCAAACTTGACATTTGATTTCCGCACTCAGGGGTGACAACAATTCTGCACAAGAACAAATGCTTCGCTAGCAAACTATATATATCTAACCAAGTTGATTGTACAGGACGTGTTGACACTTACGGATGTCCGATTAAGCTAGTCAAAACTGAATATCAAATTTTGACTCAAGAGTTTGTAGACTAACGTTCAAACTTATGTTTGAAATTTTATCTGTGCACTCTCGGAAGGCACATGACAACAAGAAGATATAATGGATAGATATATATCACTCGAAATACCAACATGGCAACAATTAAACCTGTCTGGTGATTAGTCAGAGATATCCCTCAAAGGTCACAGATATCATGAGTGAATTGGTCTAAAGTCCAAGGTTTGGGAAAGTGTTATTTCAAAGGGAGTTCTCACATAATGACATGATAAATTTCGGTCTAACTTCTAACCAGGTGTCAAACATTTGACCCCTTTGATTTAACAATCTTTTTCGGTCATCCACTTTAGAAAAAAATAGAGAGAGAGAGAGAGAGAGAGAGAGAGAGAGAGAGAGAAGAACTTGTGAATTGATATTAAGCTTGCAACAAGACCTTTTCTACAACACAATGAATGAGCAAAGTTGCATGAATCCTTGTGCAGCTACCCAGAAAACTCTATCTGTATTATTTTGTTCAGTTGCAAAATAAGCACCACTAATTGTGTGCGCTGATCATGTAATAGAAAAACCTAATTGTTATTGTTCCTTAGGCCAGTCTCGGTGGAAGGGTGTCATTACACGAGTTACCAAAAAGAATTTTTTAAGAACCGTGCCAGTAGAGGGTCATGGTGATGACACTCATCTCTCATCCCATGACACTCTCCCTCTTCTCTCTCATGCCATGTCAGCAAATTTAATGCTCATAACACTACCATAACACTCCCATTGAGACCGGCCTTATGATAATTGTCGGTGTAGGGGGATCGGGGTCCCCTAACCGGGCATGGGCCGTTTCCAGCCCATGAATGAAGACGGCGCCCGCGGATGAGTAAGTCCACAAGACCCATGAGGCCCACGAGGCCCATGAGGACCGGAGGAGCGGGAGCGTCGTGGGGACGAAGCTTCCCGGAAGTTTCCTCCGACGTCCCAACCACCCGGAGTTAATGCAGCACTCGAGTGCCTCGTGGCGACGGTGCAGCCCGACAGGACGTGCGCGCGTCTTCCCCGTACGCCGCGTCTCGGGAAGCCGCGCGGCTACGGTGCCGGGAGGGCTCTCGACCAATAGGATGGAAGAGACTCGGAGCACGAACCGAGGAGAAGAGATCGCAACGGATTTAGTCAGGATCGTGTCGGGATATCTCAGGAAGGACCGGACCCCCACCGGGTGTCCGGGTACCCCCCGGTACTTGTACAGTGCTCTCCTCCTTACCCTATAAAAGGAGGGGGGACTCCGGTGTAAAAGAAGGGAACATCCGGATATACACACTAGCAGGACGTAGGGTATTACGCACCCATTGCGGCCCGAATCTGGATAACTCCTCCGTGTTCTTACTCGCTTGAACCCTCTACGCTAAAGCACGAGCGAATCCGTTCTTCCCCGAACCTATCCGAAGGGAGTCTTGACAGGCCTCCAATTGGAGGTGTACTCACACACCGACATTTGGCGCGCCGGTAGGGGGAGATCGTAGATTTCGCTCGCGCTGCGGAACTTCCACGCAACCATGCAGAGATCCTCGGACACGCCGCGGACGGAAGATAGCGTCTCCAGCCAGGCGTCCACAGGGCGCCGTCGCCGCGACCGTCGTCCGCGCGGGCCGCTCCGTCCACGACAACCGTCCCGGCGCCTCGGTGGCCGAGCATGCAGCAGAGGACCAGCGCGGCGCCGACCGCCACGCCCGAGCCGTCACGCCGCTCGCGTCCGAGCGCGCCATCGCACGTCGCCTCTTCCAGGAAGAAGAGGGGACGACCCCCGACCGCCGTGAAGACCATGCTCAACAACCCGCCGGCGGGACCGGCGGGGGAGAGCAGCAAAGGAGTGGCTCACCGGAGTAAGTAAGCTCCTGGATACGGCGCAGGCCAAGCGCCGAGCGGGGCCGTCTCACCGACCGCAGCAGCCACTAACCGACAAGCAACCGCCGCGCCAACCGCGCCAAGGACACGCGCCGCCGGCGGCTTCGCTCTCCGTCCATTCTCCGCGAGCGCAGGAGCGCCGCGACCTGCGCAACGACCTCAACGGGCGCCGCCGTGAGGGGGAAGATGCACGCGTCGACATTGAGCGCTCGCGCGAGCGGGACGCGAGCGTGAGCGCACCTCCGTCCACAACCACGACGGCGCGGAGGCGGAGACGTCCCCCGAGCGCCACCCTAAGCGTAAGAGAAAGGAGCTCGACCCCTCGTTCCTCGGGGCTGCGCGGCCCTCTCAAAGCGCCTGCGCAACGTCACGTGGCCCAGCAAGTTCCGCCCGGACCTTCCGGAAAGGTACGACGGCACCGCTCCCCCGACGAGTTCCTACAGATCTACTCCACCGCCATCAAAGCCGCTAGTGGCTCGGAGGACATCATGGCCAACTACTTTCACCCGGCCCTCAAGGACTCGGCTCGGTCGTGGTTCATGAACCTCGGCGCCGGAGTCTATCGGCTCCTGGAAGAGCCTCGTGCCGGAGTTCATGGCCAACTTCCAAGGAACGGCGAAGCGTCCGGAAGCCGGATCGACTCGGACCGCATCGTCCGTAAGCCGGCGAGACGCCGCGAGCGTTCATGCAGCGCTTCGCTCAAGTTTGCAACACCATCCCGCGCGTTGACCCCTCCCGGTGCTCTCCGCTTCTGCCATGGCGTCCGAGACAAGGATATCCCGGGCGAGCTGGGCGTACACCAGCCGGAGACGGTCACGGACCTCTTCCGCTTGGCCGACAAGTGCGCCCGTCGCCAGGAAGCCCAAGCGTGGCACGACCCACCGGCGAAGTCCAACCCGGTACCTCCTCTCCCAAGTCCGGGGGCACCCTCTCCAAGAAGCGGAAGAAGAACCTCGCGCGCAAGCATAGGGCGGAAGAAGTGGCCGCGGCTAGAGGCCCGTCCCCCGGGGGCGCGACGCCCATCTCCCGCGGGTATCGGCAAGTCGCCGCCTAAATCCCCGGTACTTTCGCGTGCTACTTCCACCGCACCAACGACCACGACCAGCCGGAGTGTCGCCACATCCAGGCAAGCATCAAGCGGCGCGACGAGCGGCGGGCGGCCGAGAAGGCCGAGAAAGAGAAGGAGGAGGAGAAAGAGGAAGTCGAGGGGTACCGCAGTGCGGACGACTCCATCGCCGTGATCGGCGGGGGCTCCTCGAGCTTCACGTCCAAAGGCGAGGCCAAGCGTTTCCGCCGCGAGGTCCTCGCAATCACCGAGGGCAAGGCCGCGGCTCCCCGCTCGAAGTGGGCGGATGTTCCCATCACCTTCGACAAGAGCGACATGGTGGGCCCCGACAACACCAAGGGAAAGATCCCTCCGGTCGTGTCGCCCACCATCCGCAACAAGAAGGTGGGGCGCACCCTCATCGATGGAGGCGCGAGCCTCAACCTCATCACTCCGAAAGTCTACGACTCTCCGCAGCTGGGCGCGTGCCGAGCTGCAACCCTCGCGCCTTTCGTCGGCGTGCTCCCGGTAGCTCCCGCCCCTTGGGCAGGATTGAGCTCCCGGTCACCTTCGGCACCCGGACAACTTCCGCACGGAGAAGCTCCTCTTCGACGTCGCGGACATCGGCCTCCCCTACAACGCCATCATTGGGAGACCCGGCATAAACCAGTTCATGGCCATCCCGCATCACGCATTCCTCACGCCGAAGATGCCGGGCCCGAAGGGCGTCATCGTGGAGAGGGCGGATGCCGTCAAGGCGATGGCTTGCCTCGAGGACATCTTGGCGGCCGAAATGGCAACAGAGGAGGACACCGGCGTGAAGAGAGCGCGCGACACCCCGGAGAAGCCCGTTGCGCAATCCGGCCCCAAGCGGGCAAAGCTTTCGGCTCCCGGGGAGGTGTCTACCAAGAAGATCTCACTCGGGGGCTCGGAGGACAAGACCACCACCATCGGTGGCGACCTCGACTCAAAATAGGAACTCGCGCTCATCACCTTCCTCCAAGCAAACAGCGACATCTTTGCCCGGCATCCTTCGGACATGCCGGCATACCCGGGAGGGTGATTGAGCACCAACTCAAGGTCGACCCCGCCGCGAGACCCGTGAAGCAGCCGGGCGAGGCGCCAAGCCCCGAGCGCGAGGACTTCATCCGGGCCGAAGTCAAGAGGCTACCGGAGGCCAAGTTCATCCGGGAAGTCACGCACCCGACGTGGCTCGCCAACCCGGTGGGCGTGCCCAAGAATAACGGCAAGACGCGGATGTGCGTAGACTACACCGACCTGAACAAGGCGTGCCCGAAGGACCCGTTTCCGCTGCCCCGGATAGATTCTCGTAGTAGACTCCACCGCAGGCCGCGACCTGCTTTGCATGTTGGATGCGTACTCCGGTACCACCAAATCTGTATGGCTAAGGAGGATGAGGAGAAGACTGCTTTTATGACTCCCGCAGGGAGCTTTTGCTACGCAAGCATGCCTTTCGGTCTCAAAAACGCAGGCCCCAAGTTCCAACGAGCCATGCGCTTAACCCCGGACTCGCAAATCGGGAGGAACGTGGAGGCGTATGTCGACGACTTGGTCATCAAGAGCCGCAAGGCACCGTCTCTCCCGTTCGACTTAGAGGAGACCTTCTCCAATCTGCGCCGCAACCGGGTGAAGCTCAACCCGAGAAGTGCGTCTTTGGCGTACCAACAGGGAAGCTACTCGGCTTCCGGTCTCGCACCGCGGGATCGAAGCAAACCCCGAGAAAATCCGGGCCATCGAAGAAATCCGCCCCCAAGGCGGCTCAAGGACGTGCAACGCCTAGCCGGGAGCATGGCGGCCCTTGGCCGATTCATCTCGCGCCTAGGTGAACGCGCTCTCCCACCGTTCAAGCCGATGAAGAGGACGGACAAATTCGAGTGGACCCGGAAGCCGATGAAGCCTTACAAGACCTCAAGCGCTACCCGTCCTCTCGCGCCCGTTTTAGTCGCCCCGAACCGGGTGAACCACCGCTCCCGTACATAGCGGCCACCCCACAAGTGGTCGCTGCGGCTCGGTGGTCGAGCGGCCGGAGCAGTGCGCCTCGCGGTTCTTGGGGAACTAGCAAACGCGGGTGCCTCGACGGCTCGAAGGCGGCAGCCCAAACGGACCCGGGCTCCGCCCGCGACCAGCTCGCGAGCATTGGAGCACCCGGGGCTGCGTACGCTTTCACTCATAACACGGCACGCGATGCGGCCGCTCCGGCCTGCCCGGGTGGGGCATCCGGGCGGTCCCCGTGCGACGACCTCCGTAGACGGCGTGGATCCCCGCCTTCACCCGGGGCTCCGGCTCCGACCTCGTCGTATGATTTGGGCGAGCAGTGGACCACGACCGGAGAAGCAAGAATGGGCGCGTTGATCCCACCCCACCCGGGGCTCCGGCTCCGACCACATCTCGCATCATGGGCGGGGCGGGATCCGCTCCAGCCCACCCCCGACGTCGCCGCCGCGTCACCACCGCATCACCCGGGGCTCCAGCCCCGGCTCCCACGACGGGCGAAAGCGAGCTTGGCCCCACTTCTCTAGAATCCGAATCTCGCACACGTCACATTCAACGCCCGGTATACTTCATCGCCGAAGTTCTGCGGACGCCAAGACACGGTACCCACGAGCATCGTAAGATGCTCTACACAGTGCTTGTCGCATCCCGGAAGTTACGGCACTACTTCCAAGGCCATCCCGTCCGGGTGGTAACGACGGCACCGCTGGAAACCATACTCGCGCAACAGAGAAGCGACCGGCGAGTGGCCAAGTGGGCCGTGGAGCCGGGGAGTTCGACTTGTCCTTCCTCAAGCACACACATCATCAAGAGCCGGGCTCTAGCCGAGTTCATCGCCGAGTGGACGCCCACCCCGTAAATCGAGCGTGAAGAGTTTAGCACCCGGTGCAGCAGCACGATGCACCCGGCGATCACCGGACGATGTTCTTCGACGGTTCCCTCACCCTCAACGGTGCAGGAGCGGGGTATCGCTACTCGTCGCCAACCGGCGATGAGCTGCGCTATGCGGTCCAGCCTACACTTCGTGTGCACCAACAACATGGCAGAGTACGAAGCTCTCCCGGCGGGGTTGCGGATCGCGGCCGACCTCGGGGTCACGCGCCTCCTCGCCAAGGGGGATTCGCAACTCGGTCGTCAACCAGGTATCCAAGGAGTACCGGTGCAACGACCCGCAGATGGCTGCATACCTCGCGGCGGTCGACGGATGGAAAAGAAGTTTAACGGCCTCGAGGTGCTTCACGTACCTAGGGGCGACAATCACATTGCCGACGAACTATCCCGGTGGCCTCCACTCGAGCTCCAATCCCACCCGGGACGTTCATGCAGATCTTGACATCCTCTTCGGCCTCCGACGCCGACCGAGCTCCGGACAAAGCAACAACAAAGCGCAGCGCACCCGCAGGATCCGCAGCACACGCAGAATAGCGAAGAAGCGCTCGCCGCTGAGCCGCAGGACGCCTCGTTGGATGGACCACATCCTCGGGTACTTGCGTGACGACATCCTTCCGGAGGACGACACGGATGCGGACCGCCTAGCCCGCCAAGCCAAGCGATATGCCATTGTCGATGGCAGGCCGTACAAGCGTAGCGCCAACGGCGTTCGCTGAAGTGCGTCAAGACGGAAGAAGGCAACGACATACTCGTTGAGATCCACGAGGGCGAGTGCGGCAGCCACCATGCTCCCCGCACGCCGGTCGGGAAAGCCTTTCGGCAGGGCTACTACCGGCCGACAGCCCTCCAGGACGCCACCAGGCTGGTGCAACAATGCAAGGCATGCCGCTTCACGCCGCGTACGCACCCGCCCGCTCAAGCCCTTCAAACAATCCCCTTATCCCGGCCGTTTGCGGTTTGGGGTTTGGACATTGTAGGCCCATTTCCGATCGCCCCGGTGGGTACGGATGGCTATATGTGGCCATCGACAAGTTCACAAAGTGGGTAGAAGCGGAGGCGGTGACAAAAATAGACCAAAGCTCGGCAATCGATTCATGAAGAATGTCATCGCAAGATTCGGGGTACCGCAGCGGATTATCACGGACAACGGGACCCAGCTCACGAGCCACGCATTCGCAGCATACCGCGACTCCCTCGGCACCCGGATCCGCTTCGCCTCAAGAGCCCACCCACAAAGCAACGGCCAAGTCGAACGCGCCAACGGAGAAATCCTCAAGGGTTTAAAAACAAGATCATTTGACCCGTTGAAGAAGAAAGGCTCCAAGTGGGTAACCGAGATCCAATCCGTGCTCTGGTCCCCGCGCACCACAGCGAGTCGAGCCACAGTGCGAAACGCCATTCTTCCTCGTGTACGGTGCGGAGGCGGTGCTACCCACGGAGATCCGGTTTGATAGCCCCCGAGTCGCCGCGTTTGACGAAGCCGACCAAAGCACCCGGCGGCACGACGACATTGACCTCCTCGAGGAGGCAAGACGACGAGTACTACCGCGAAGCGCGAGGTACCTCCAGTGGCTTGCGCCGCTACCACCGCGGCGCGTGCGCCCGGAGTTGCAAACGGGAGACCTTGTCCTCCGGCGGGCTCGTACGCGTGAAGGCAAGGATAAGCTAACTCCCATGTGGGAAGGGCCCTTCGTCGTCATCGCCGTCACCCGCCCGGGATCCGTTCGTCCGGAGTCGGAGGACGGGTACCCGGAACCAAGCGCTTGGAACATTGAGCACCTAAAGAAATTCTACCCTTAGAATATTCGGTAGCCAATGGTCCCGGTAGTACCCGGAAGTCTCATCGCCACGGCCACGCCGCCACGGCACCCGTACTAACGTGTTGTGAATAAAAACAGCGCCCGCCGCTTCTTTCCCCACTTCTCGCAGGATAGCCGTGGTGTATGTCAAGTCCCCGCTTCCCTCCGACGGGTAAAAAGGCTCATGACTTAGGCCCGAACGGAAGGCGTCATGTCCGGTTAAGGCTCGGGCGCCAGAAATCGCGCTCTAAGCGTCGCCGCAAAGTGTCGACGGCCTATAGCTAAGTGGCGCATGGCGACAATCGCACTTACGAGAAGGGGAACGATGGGCCTAAGCTTTTCATCAACATTACAAACTAAACTTAACTTGTTTTATACACGTAAGAACAGGTTCAATAAAAACAAAAAGGCACAGTGCGCCGAGCAAGCCACGCGCAGTGGAGGAAGCGGGCACTTAGCCCCGTTTGAAGATTTCGGCAAAGGCACGAGCGACGGCGCGTGCCTCGCGCCTTGGCCGCGGCGTGCTCACCCACAGGGACATCGCCGTTCACCACGGCTAGGAGCGGGAACCCGGCACTAGCACCCGCGCGTTCGCCAGACACCTCCTCCAGGGCCGCGGCTATGGTTTGCCGCCCCTCCTCCTCCAGACCTCCGCCACCCGGTGTTCAGGCTGCTCAGGGAGGCAACCACCCCCGCATGGCGAATGCATACCCAGCCGCGCCGCGGTCAAGGGGCTCAGGAAGACGAGGCGGACCCGCCTCGAACAAGATGCCGACGAAACCGCCCGGTGCACCTCGGCGGCGATCTCGGCCGCGTCCGCGCCGCCGAGGCCAGCTCCGTCGCCCGCTCGCTCAGCTCAACGCGCCGAAGCTCGGATTCCTCAAGCCGGGACCGCGCCTCCGCGAGCTGCCGCCGGAGGTCATCGCCATCGGCTGCAGCAGAAGAGCCGCGGCCCGACTTCTTCGCCTCGGCCTCCAGCAGCTCGACGCGACGGCGGTATTCGTCCCGGCTCTTCTCCACCGCCTTCGCCTCGGCAGCGAAGTTCACCCGGGCCTCCGCGAGAGTCTCCTCGCGCACGCGATGCGCCAACCCGCCGGCGATACCGCGGACCTGCTCCTCGGACCGAGCAAGACGGGCCGCCTCCATCTCCAAGGCCTCCTCTCGAACAGCGGCCTCGTCTTCACGAAGCCGGACCTGCTCCTCCCGGTAGCGAGGGCGTCCTCGCGCTGCCTTAACCCCATCTCCCGGGAGGCAACGGAGTCGCCGAAGCGCCGGACCTTTGCCTCGGCCGCGCCGACAGCCCGCTCCCGTTCGCCAAGCGCGGCCTCCCGGAGTGCAAGCGCACCGGCACGCTCCTTCGGCTCCTCCTCGCGAGCCGCCGCGATCGCATCGCGACGTGTCACGGCCGCCTCGCGGAGTGCCATGTCGGCCTCCGCCTCCTCCAACCGCGTGCCGCGGAGCTGCACAAGCATGCTCCCGCTCCAGGACGCCACGGAGGCGGTTCATGCTTTCAGCCTCGCGGGCCTTTGCGTCACGCAGCCTTCTCGCCGCCTCGATCGACAATGCCGGCAGCTTGGTCCAGCTCATGCCGGACTTCCTCCATGCGGCGCCGATACCGCCGCCGGGCCAGCTTCACCGCCGTCTCCAGGGCCCGCCGGGCCTCCGCCACCTCCGCCTCGCGCTCGGCCAACGCGGCCTCCCTGGCCGTCCAGGGACGCATCCGTCTCCTCCACGGCCGCCTTCATGGCAAGGAGCGATCGGGTGACCTCCCCGAGCACATCGCCAATCTTGTGGCGCCCCATGCCGCCCGAGCGACTCGAAGGTGACCCGCTCCGGCCGCGTCCGGCCGCGCCCACGGTCCCCTACCGGCGGCAGCGGTCGACGAAGTGTCTCCGCCAGCCCACCGCTCCCGGCTCCGACCGGACGCGCGGAGGGGAGTCATTCCCTCCAAGCACTATAGGGCCGGCGGCGCCGGCACCCGGCCGTGGAGTGGAAGACCATGGCGGACGCCGGCAGCGCCGATTGGGAAAGCACCCGGCACGTTCCCAGCCGGAGGAGGCGACACCCGGCCAAGGTCAACTCCGGCAGAGGCACCCGCGGCCTCCTCTCCGGCAGGGGCACCCGCGGCCTCCTCTTCGGTGACACCCGCAGCCACCTCCTCGGGAGTGTCCGCGGCCTCCTCTCCGGCGGCACCTGCGGCCACCTCCGCGGGACCGTCCGCAACCTCCTCCTCGGGGGCACCCGCAGCCACCTCTTCGGGGCACCCGTCGCGCCTCCCGCGCCGTCCTCCGCTCCGGCCACCGGAGCCGCAACGGCAACGGGATCGACGTCCGGGTTCGGCGCGGGGGCACCGGCGACCTTGGGGTTTAAAGGGACCAGGTCCGGGTCCAGCTCGATCCGGACACTCCTACAAACAAAGCAAATCAGAATACGTTTCACGACCATCAGCCTACGGTGAGACGAAACGCAGCATACCAAGCACGCGGCTTAAGCAAAAAGAGAGGAAAGTTTCCTACCCGTCGCGCGTCCACCCGGTCGCTTGCGCCGGTGCGGCTGCAGGGGACTTCTCCCGTGGAGCGGCCCCCGTCACTAGCACCGGCGAGCCGCCGGGCCCGCTCCGTGGAAAGCAAGCGGGCCCGGAGGAATCGGAGGAGGGGGCGACGGAGACCTTTTCCCTTGCCTTTGTCCCGCGCACTCGGAGCAGGCCTCGCAGCGCCAGGGCTACCACCCGGAGCTCCGGAGGCACCCCCGTGGGTGGCCGTCGCACCCGGATCGGAGGAAGGCGCGACTCCGGCACCCGGAGACCAGGAGTGGGAGCCGGGACCGCGTCAAGAAACCCGAGCGGCCCCGCCGGGGCATGCCGTCGAGGACGGCGCGCTTGTTCGCCGACCGATGAAGAGGCTCGGCACCTTCCGGTACGCGAAGGAGGCGGTCCACTTCTTCCCGGTCGGCGTGGAGTAGGCGAACCGCTTCGAGGCCTCGGGCAGGTCCGAGCCCGCCCCGTGCGAGTGCGGCCGGCGAAGTTGAAGTCCCGATACAGCCACGACGGGACCGATCTCCGGCGAAGGGGCGCGATGTTGCGCTCGAGGAAGTCGTGCACCACCCCGCGTGAAGTCAGCCGGCCGCGGCGAGCGCCGCGATCCGGTCGACCACCGGCATCATGCCCTCGGGAAGGCGGGGCACGGCGTCCCGCACGGCCAAGTGTTGGGCCGGGACCGGCGGGACGCGGAGGCGGCGGAAGTCCTTCTCGTACGGCACCACGAACCAGGCCTTCTTCCACGCCTCCACCTTGCTGCTAGGCGAGTACTCTATGTACCCGCCGTCGGGCCGGACGGTCACCGGACGCATCCGATCACCTCCGAGGCGTTGGTAAGCGTCATCTTGAAATAGCGTTGGAATATGGGGAAGCACGGCTGCACCCCCACAAATCCTTCGCATAGATGGGCGAACACGGCCGGCGCCGCGACCGCATTCGGGCGTGAGGTGCGCCATGCGAATCCCGTACGCCCGGAGCACCTCCAGGAAGAAGTCGGAGAAGGCGGGGGAACGGCGCCGGCGACGACGAAGGATAGGAAGTGGAGGATCTCCGGTCCTCCGGTCGGCGGCGGCAAGGGCCCCCCAACACGAACGGCCCTATCACCGTCCACCGGCAGGAAAGGCGAAAGCCGCGACATATCGACCCGAGCGTCGGGCAACCGCACCGTTGGCGGTGCATCCGCCAACGGCGAGCGCGCGCGCGAACTACCGCGGCGGGGGACTTTCCGCGGGCCATCTTGGCGGCAGGGGACGACGGCGACGAAAGCGGCGGCGCGGATCGGCGGAGAAGAAGGCGAAGGGGAGCGCGGCAGCAAGAGGGAAGTTGAGAAGACGGAAGGCGAATGGCGAAGTGGAAGACGTGCTTTGGGCAACCGGCCGTCCCCCTACTTGAGCGCGGACACCGGGCAGGCCCACCGTATGCGAGCCGAAGCGACGCGACGCCTCGGGGCGGCCGTGCCTCGGCAGCCCAAGCGGCTCCGTTCCTTGAGAGCCACACCCCGGAGCAACCCAAGCGGCGCCGGGCGCCGACGGGTGGCCCCAATCCCCGCTCCGACCCCGCGGGTCGGCCGATCGGGGCCGGGGCTCCTGTCGGTGTAGAGGGATCGGGGTCCCCTAACCGGGCATGGGCCGTTTCCAGCCCATGGACGAAGACGGCGCCCGCGGATGAGTAAGTCCACAAGACCCATGAGGCCCACGAGGCCCATGAGGACCGGAGGAGCAGGAGCGTCTGGGGGACGAAGCTTCCCGGAAGTTTCCTCCGACGTCCCAACCACCCGGAGTTAATGCAGCACTCGAGTGCCTCGTGGCGATGGTGCAGCCCGACAGACGTGCGCGCGTCTTCCCCGTGCGCCGCGTCTTGGGAAGCCGCGCGGCTACGCGTGCCGGAGGGCTCTCGACCAATAGGATGGAAGAGACTCGGAGCACGAACCGAGGAGAAGAGATCGCAACGAATTTAGTCAGATCGTGTCGGGATATCTCAGAAGGACCGGACCCCCACCGGGTGTCCGAGTACCCCCGGTACTTGTACAGTGCTCTCCTCCTTACCCTATAAAAGGAGGGGGACTCCGGTGTAAAAGAAGGGAATATCCGGATATACACACCAGCAGGACGTAGGGTAATACGCACCCATTGCGGCCCGAACCTCGGATAACTCCTCCGTGTTCTTACTCGCTTGAACCCTCTACGCTAAAGCACGAGCGAATCCGTTCTTCCCCGAACCTATCCGAAGGGAGTCTTGACAGGTCCCCATTTGGAGGTGTACTCACACACCGACAATAATGAATCTCCCTACTTTATACAACTTCTCTACTTAAGATATGTGTTATATTTATGGCTAATTAACCTTTATCACTGATAAACAATATGTATGTTGATGACGTTACCTATGAGCAATGATAGGCTAAACATATGACATTTGGGTCATTATCAATACGAAAGCAAGAACATTATACGCAAAGTTCTTATAAGTAAATCCAGACTCTCTTACCTTTCTCAAACATTATGCTGAAGAAAAAAGGTCATAAAATCAAACAGATGTCTAGGTGGGAGACAGAAAATTGAAAGTTGTGTCACTTTTGGTTCTTTGAAAGAAATCATGATTAATACCTCCAACAATAATCTATTTGTCAAGGAAATGTTTTCGCATTACTTTATCTTATTCACATTGATTTGTACAGGAGCATCAGTCAAACAAAATTGCATGACAAGAGATCTTCCCTTTCCCTTGCATACATGCATGTATGAACGGACAGCTTGCATGATGCTCTTGATCGCTTGTGTACATATGGAGATAGATGACTAAAAATGGAAAATTGGGTAGGTGCTCAAAGTAATACTCGAACCAGAATGGTGACGCCAGGAATTCTTATTCATTTTGTATGAGATAAAGTAGCATTGTAGACATAAAGCGTCATTTTTTTTAACGAAATGAACACCATAAAGCGTCTTCGATTTGTCAGTTTCTCGCTAAGCCATCTAAATGCACACCTGTTAAATTAATGGCGGCTCTACTTACTGGAACTCCTCTTGAGAACACTTGAAGGAGGGTGCGCAGCGGCCATCTAAATCCGACGGCTTATTGGCCTGCTTGAACCAGACAGCAACCACGAAACCCAAATAATTCTTGAGATTCGGATAGGTAGAATAAAACACCACCAATGACAAACATGCAAACTGAGTTCAGGTGGGCAAAGCACGTGGGCCGTACTAGTCTCATCACCGGAAAAAAAATGTTCAAAACGAGACCATCTCAAATTTACATGACGCATTTCATTCTTTTATAGACAGAGTGGTGATCGCTTCCATATTATTTTAGTAATAATATACTGCTCCCGTATAGACGCATTCATATTTCCGCGGGGTCCTCTGCTCGCCATGCTCGCAGCAGCAGCAGCCTCCATTCTCCAACCCATTCCTGGCCACCGACACCACGCCCGACAAAGAGGACCCAAAGCTCCACACCGAGCCCGAGGCCACCCGCTGCTTCACGATATAAGCGCCACCGCGCGGGGCTCCTTGATCGCCGGTCGCCAGCCACCAACACCGACAGCCTGCAGCAGGAGGCGGCGGCGCCCATTTCCTCCCCTCGCCGGCTCATCCGGTACGCCACAGCCTGCTGCCGACGACGACGAGGACGGCAGCATGTCCTCGGCCCCGCTGCTCGGCGGCGCCGCCAAGGGCGATGAGGCCGTCGACGAGCGGGCGCGGCCGACGACGTGGCTGGACCGCGTGGTGGACACGGCGGAGGCGCGCGAGCAGCTGGGGTTCGCGGTGCCGATGGTGCTGACGAACATGGCCTACTACGGCATCCCGCTGGTGTCGGTGATGTTCTCCGGCCACCTCGGCGACGTGCACCTCGCCGGCGCCACGCTCGGCAACTCGTGGGCCACCGTCACCGGGTACGCCTTCATGGTACGTCCTCTCCCTCTCTCCCTCTCCCACTCTGCCACTTGATTTCCGCCGTCGCGGGCGACGCATGTGCACGATCGATTGCTTGATCGCAGGATCATGTCATCGGGCACAACTTGCCTGCCACATTCACGCCCACGCACGCCTCTCGTCGATACGCGTAAACGAACAATACGCAGGGAAAAAAACTCCAGGACCAACCAGGTCCGTTTGTTCCGCCTTTCGTAGCGGCCGCGAGTTTTAAACTCTATTTTTTCCAATGGCGGGGAACGGTTACACGACCACTGCCATTTTGTTTGGTGTTGTTGCCTTTGTCGCTAAACGGCAGCGCTCGTGCTCGACGGTGCGTTGACATTTGCAGCACGGTGGCTAAATCCACACATATTCTTCTCTCCAATAGATCGGGTTAATTTAACTTGCATATATCGCGCGCCCTCCCTGGATCGATTGGCCGTTCCAGTCCACCCGCTGTACGCCACAAGACTTTTACGAGTAGAACTTTTACAGCGCTACTACGCCAGGCCAATAATAAGCAGTCGCCTGCTGTGCGGCTCTGTCGCCGTTGCCCGGCCGCACCGCTTCTCAGCCGTACGTAATGTGGCTAGAGATTGAGCGAACTGCTCCTCCCCAGCCGAACGTCCACGGAACCCGCCAACCAGAGGAAACGAACAGAAGCCAGATCATCTTGTGCGGCCGAGAGCGGGTCTCCGTTGCGTCCGCGACCGCTCTTGTGGTGCGGCCGCCGCCCGCCCGGTCTCGTTTCCAGAAGCCTCTCTCTTCGTTACTGCCCGAGCTTTTACTACCTCTCTCGCGCAACCGGTGAGCAGCTAGCTAGGCGTGCTGCAATTACGGCGTGTGCCCGGATCGGCGCGGCAGCTCGGTGCGGGCCAAGCCTTGCGCCTGCCGGAACGGTCGAGTGGTAGCTGTCTCGGGCACGGGCCGGGACACGTGCGAGCCAAGCTAGTAGTATAGTAGCTGGCTGACGTGTCCGCGCGTTCACGGGATCACGTACCGGTCGCGTGTTCCATAGGTGGAGCGAGCCGGCCACGTCCTCGGCGGCCGTTGAGCGATCGGAGTCCGCGAGTCACCGGTCAGTCGCCTCGACCGAATCGAAGAATCCAATTATACGGAGCAGGCAAAGAAACCGGTGATGTCAGGACCCGGGAACGGGAGAGTTAGTCCGAGTGGAAAAACCGAGCGCACGCCCTGATAGTCTGCTTGGCGTAAGACCGTTAGCGCTTCAGACTTGAACCGGTCCGGGCTCACCTCACCTGCTATTACCTTCATTTTCCTCCGATCCTTTGGAAGAAAATCCAGGCAGCAGGTGACCGATCACCTACCAAATGCAGGATAGAATACGCTGCGACTTGGCACAAATGGTACGAGCACTCACTATTTCCCTAGTTAACCTCGGAATGCATGGCTTGCCACTTCCAAAGTACTGATAGCCATGCATTATTTCCTTGGAGGATTCGAACGCTCCTTTCGGTCCTGTTCTGTATATAATTGTGGCGGAGAAAAACAGCAGGAACATGCGGGGGAAAAACGGCCTGCAAAAGTCTCTGGTGGTTACCTGCAAAACAGGAGGATTGATTGTGGACTAAGCTTTTTCAGGCTGCATATTGGTCGCTGGAGAAGTCTGGTTACCCGGTGACGTGTCCCCTGAAAAGAAAACTGGAGAGTTGAGACTCGGAACGATTCCGTGGTCAAGTCTCAGCACGCTCGTCTGAGATCATGTGTACGAGCGTACAGTACCACAAGTACGCAATCAGATTTATTAATCGGTGCAATTGTCCCGTTCCTCCTCCGTTTATTTAAGCCGCACGTTCTCGAGTAGCACGATTCGGCAGCACACCGGGGCCGGGCTTTGGTTGGTGCTGGGTTTGGGGTTCGGAGCTCTCTCTCTGGTCGTTAAACCAGACACAGCTAGCGACCGTTCAGGAAGGCTATAGAGTAGTGCCGGACCAGTCGGTGGAAGCGAAGGAGCTGCGCAGGCGATCGCAAAGAGCTTCCTTCCCTCTGCCGCCGGTCGAGCCCACCTCCACTACTAGTAGTAAAAGCTTGGGCAGCCAGAAGCCCCTCGGGTTCCATTCCATTCTTCCAAGGACGGCAACCATGTCTTCGGCGCCTCTGCTCGACAAGGGCGAGGACGCCGTCGCCGCCGCGGGAGGGGACGGGTCGACGACGTGGGTGGGGCGCGTGGTGGACGTGGCGGAGGCGCGCGCGCAGCTGCGGTTCGCGGTGCCGATGGTGCTGACCAACATGGCCTACTACGGCATCCCGCTGGTGTCCGTGATGTTCGCCGGCCACCTCGGCGACGACGTGTACCTCGCCGGCGCCACGCTCGGCAACTCCTGGGCCAACGTCACCGGCTACGCATTCGTGGTACGTAGTACGCCCTCTCATCTCTCCCTCTCTCTCCCTGCTAACAAATCGCCTCTCTCTGCCAACAACACTTTTATTCCTTTGCTGCGCGCGATCAAAGAGGTTTGGTCGATCGGCATGCGCATGTGCAGTTCCGAACGATCGCAGCACGCCTAGCTCGTACGGGCCCTGCCCGCCACGTGCAAATAATGCGCGCTGTAACTCGGCTTGCATTGATGAAACCAATCTCAGTAATGAATGTGGACGGTGACCCAGCCCAACCTATCGATCACATCCATTCACATCAACCACCAATTTTTAACGTCTTTTTTAGCGGACAAGAAAAGGAAGGACTGGAGATGCGGTCTCTTGTTTGACAACCACTGTTCCCGTCATTGGACTGCCTAGCAGTATAGTACTAGTAGCAGCGGTGTAACGAATGACAGGGACTTTGATACGCGGAGTTTGGCAATTTGGGTGTGTACATGTTCAACGCTCGTGCTCGACGCCGTGCTGACATTGCGAGCGCTGTCCGCGTATTTATTATTAGGCGGCGGTTGGGCGACGTGGTCACCGGTAGGAATAACCGCGGGAACATTCCTTTGGTTTTCGACCAGGTACGTGCCATCGGTTCCTAGTGTGTGGTGTACCGGCCGGTAGTATTCGAGAGGAGAATGCAAGCGGCAATTGGCGAGAAATGGCATAGGGGAGCGGGTGATTGGTTGATTTTCCGGCCCATCGTCATCCTCGCGGAAGACAAAGGAAAAACACCGCCTCCGCTTATTTTTGCCAAGTGTGCATGGAGTGTGAGTGGTACGGGCAGTATTCCAACCAGTAATAATTCCGGGAAGAAGACGAGTGGTGGGAGACGAAGGAAACACGTGGCCGATTGATTGATTGGCCGTCCCATCGTCCAGTGACTGCACGGGAAAACACAGCTAGACGCCAAGGCCATCATCCCCCTCTTGCCCGTTCGCGGCTGCCCTGGCTTCTCCCGTCACGCGCGGAGACAACCGGCGCTAGGTTACGTCGTCGTCGCACCTGCATTCCACGCTTCCGTCTTTCGTGCGTTTTCTTCCAGCCCGCCCACGCCACCCGTCCGTGTCGGAAAATCCTCTCTTATCCGTGCGGCCAGGTGGGCTCGATCGACCGGCACCGGCAATTTGGTGCTGGAATGCATGGTGATCACGAGTACAGGAGATGTGTGCCACGTCGCCTGTGCTCGCGACCACCATTACATCGCGCCCCCGGTGGCAGCTGCCGCGGCAGGGCGACGTCTCGTTGCCGTCGTTGCTTGAACGACAAGTCCGCAAGCCCGTCAATCCATATTGGTCACGACCACGGCTTCTCTCGTCAGGGAATTCTTAGCAGTAGTAATATAATGGTCTGGTACTCTTCTTTAAAAAAAACAAATAATGGCCTGGCACCACTGGAAGAAGACGATAACTTCAACTCCTCGGCGCGAGTCCTACTTGGTGGTTGCGTGGGACGACCGGACCAACGGATCGCCGGAATTTTCACACCCCAAGTAAAATAATCATCAGAAGAAAATCAGGACGCCGTTCCTACGCAGGTCTCTGCACTGCAGCACAGCATCCACGCTTGTTACGCGCCACCTACTGCATCTTCCACGGATCACGACTACCCATGATCACGAATCATGGCAGTTCCCAGTTCGTCATCGCTATCCAGCAGGCCTGCACAGACAAATACTATTTCTCATTCTACAACAGCATATGAAGCATTCAAACGTGCTACTTTTTCGGTTCGGACTTTGGACTGAGCGTTTCATACTGCAGCCTCGTGATAGTCAAGTTTTTTTCCCTTCTTTTGCAATCAATCATGGTCACTAAGCTTTTATTGAATCATGGCAGTTGCTCATCTTTTTTCTTGCATAGACAAATATTTGTCGTTCTACAGAAACATAGGAAGCATTCAAACGTGAAACGTTTTGGGTTCAGACTTTGGACTAGTGAGCTTTTCAGACCGCAGCCTCGCTCGTCCTAGTCAAGCTTTTGTAGATGACTTTCCCGGGGAGTTTGTTTACGTGGTCGTGCGTTTGTATCTGGTCTGATATGCAATCCTCTTGACACTAGTATAAGTTATCGAGCGTTGACGTCGCAGAAGAAATAAACCAATGCAAAATGCGGAGACTGTGACCTGTTCTGCGATAGTTCAGCGTGCTCCGGCGCTGCTGGGTCATATGCATGAATGCATCATACCCTCCATTTCTTAATCTCGCTCCGACATGCTTTACTGGACTAATCGACAAGTAATGTCGACACTTGGATTTTCTTGTCGGTACTCGGTGAATGCGCTCGATTGAGGCTCGCAGTTTATTATTCGTTCCTTGTCACCGCTCCCGCGTTTCCTTGGTGTGCGTTCAAGCAAAAATCACACGTACGTGGCTTCATCCCTTTTTGCGTCCCTTGAGGAGATCACCGTATTGGATCGCAAATTTCTGGTCACTCGCTTCATTTTGGTGAACTAAAAACTAGAACTAAAATGCTGCATGTAAACCTAAAACAACAATGAAGAAGCCACAATCAATCCATCGACGATGACAAATAATGTGTCATGTGTGTGTGTGTTGCAGACGGGCCTGAGCGGCGCGCTGGAGACGCTGTGCGGGCAGGCGTACGGCGCGCGCCTGTACCGCATGCTGGGGCTGTACCTGCAGTCGTCGCTGCTCATGTCGGCCGCCGCGTCCGTGGTGATCTCCGTGCTGTGGTGCTTCACGGAGCCGCTCCTGCTGTGGCTGCGGCAGGACCCGGAGGTGTCCCGCGCGGCGGCGTCGTTCGTGGCGGCGCAGATCCCGGGCCTCTTCGCCTTCTCCTTCCTGCAGTGCCTGCTGCGCTACCTGCAGACGCAGTCCGTGGTGGTGCCCCTGGTGGTCTGCTCCGTGGCGCCGTTCGCGCTCCACCTCGCCCTGGCGCACCTGCTCGTCAACGTGATGGGCCTGGGCCTCGCCGGCGCCGCCGCGGCCATCTCCGTCACGTTCTGGGTCTCCTGCGCCATGCTGCTCGTCTACGTCACGCGGTCCGGGGCGTTCAGCGAGACCTGGAGGGGGTTCTCGGCCGACGCGTTCAAGTACGTCCTGCCCACCGTCAAGCTCGCCACGCCGTCCGCGGTCATGGTCTGGTAAGTGCTGCTGCCTTCCTTTTGATCTGTGCCAGAAACTGTGAGATACTATAATAATGTATATAACGCGTGAGGGAATCGTCTGCAGCTTGGAGTACTGGGCGTTCGAGCTCCTGGTCCTGATCGCCGGCTTGCTGCCCAACTCCACCGTGAGCACGTCGCTGATCGCCATGTGGTACGCTAGTTCTCTCGAGAGGCAGACTGAACGAAGCCTTGTTTCATTATGTCACTACTAGCTAGATACTAGCAAACAGTTGAGTTGATCGGAAGATAAATGTGATCTGTGCAGCTCGAGCACGGAGGCCATCGCGTACATGATCACGTTCGGGTTCAGCGCCGCCGTGAGGTACCGCTACTTGATCTGTTCCATTATTCGTCTCATCTAGCGTAACTGGGCGTAGCAAAGAGGTTTTGAACTGAGCGACCCCTTCCTTGGCGCAGCACCCGTGTGTCGAACGAGATCGGCGCGGGCAACGTGGACCGCGCCAAGAACGCGGTGTCGGTGACGATGAAGCTGTCGGTGTTCCTGGCCGTCTCCTTCGTGCTGCTGCTGGCGTGCGGGCACCGCCTGTGGGCGGGGCTGTTCAGCGGCAGCGCGGTGATCGTGTCGGAGTTCGCGGCCATCGCGCCGCTCATGATGGTCTCCATCGTGCTCGACTCCGCGCAGGGCGTGCTCTCCGGCGTCGCCAGGGGCTGCGGATGGCAGCACCTCGCCGCCGTCACCAACCTCGTCGCATTCTACTTCGTCGGCATGCCGCTCGCCATCCTCTTCGCGTTCAAGCTCAAGTTCTACACCAAGGTATCACGGATCGTTTGCTCCTCTGTTCGAACAACGGCGAATAAATCTGAACGTCTTGTCTTGTCTTTCTGCAGGGTCTCTGGGCGGGGCTGATCTGCGGGCTCACGTGCCAGGCATGCTCGCTGCTGGTGATCACCCTCCGCACCAAGTGGTCCAAGCTCGCCGAGGCCATGCAGGAGGAGAAGGCCAACTACGTCGCGTAATTACCACCGCACGAGAACCAGCTGAACTTGTTATTAGTATCTTGCAGAATCGTAGAGTACGAGCGGTTTTGGTTGCGCCTGTATGGTGTAGGAGGGTTCGGAGATGTTCACGGTGATGCATTTCGATCGGACCCGAGATCGGCAGTCTAATCTGAAATCATATACAGAGCGAGGAGTTGCCGTTTTCTGCAGCTTTGTGGTGCTTTATTACCCTTTTTTCCTTCGAGCTCCTTATCCTCCTATCTTTGATTGAAGAGAAGAAACTTTCCCGTGAGCAAAAGCTTCTCATCTTGGGGTCTACGATTCGAATGACGAAATTGTTTTATGATAATGGAAACTAGAATTTTCACAGGGCAGACATATATATTCATGTAGTAATTAATTTCACACAAAAACATAGGATGTGAAAACACTTTCCCCAATGGAGAGAAGGTCTGAAACCCATCGTTGGAGCATCTCCACCCGTGTAGGTAAATGGAAATCAAAATTTATGTTTTTTTAGCTAGTATGTAAAATTCAAACCACCTAAAAATATTGATAGAAACCAACGGACTAGCAAACTGACTCCAAATCTATTTTTCTAATTTGCCATGTCATTGGTGGGTCCTACTGTTACTTTATCCCAACCCACGGGCGTGTCCCCGTGGCTTGAACGAGTCCTGCAGCTCCCGATCCATCAACCCGAACAAGATGCCACCACCCGCAAGACTTCACCTCCGATCCAGAAGTGCCGGCAACCTCAAGAGTTGACGTCCAATGAACACGACGACCTGACGAGCTGCTCCAGCCTGGTATGTTCGGATCGGTTAAATTCTGCCGAAGTCCAACAAAGGAAGCAGCTCCAAAAAAGCACAAAATCCATCACGCACGTATCAGGAACATGTGAACAATGAATCTATATCCAGCCAGCCATTACGCTACCCGCTCTTTTCTTTCTTCATGCCAGTGCAACCTCGGCATGAACACATTCCCCCGCCGCACGCAACGAGGAAACTAGGTCCTCACGAGCCACGCTTGAAAGCGTCCACCACCCCCGGAAACGCGAGTCGAGCCGAGGCGGCAGGAGTTTTCGCGTGCCCCATGCAGTGAACTCTGCGAACCGGCAACCTCGGAGAGTCGACGTCCGGTGAACCTGGTGACCCGATGAGCTTCTTCGGCCATGGAATTTTATCGTGAATGACACGCGGACGGGGAATCGTGCGCCGAACAACAGCTTTTGCAGCGATGGCGAGGGACACCAGCTTGCCAAGGATGGCTGCCGAAGACCCAGGAAGCGGAGGAGGGCTGGACGCTGGTTCAGCGCAAGCGTAGGCGGCCTGCGCAACGGACGGTGCCGGTTCGGGCGCTGGTCGTCGGCGTCATGTTCGGGCCCGCCGCGCAGAGCGTACCGGTGAACCTGGCCCGCGGCCTTTCCCGACCGAGCTCGATGGCAAGTGCTTCAACTGCCTCTCCACGTCGCACCGCCCATCGCCACCTGCCGGCGCCCTCTTCGGTGCTTCCGCTGCCGCGGGCCTCACCATCCGGCCGGGGACTGCGAGCGACCCCGCTCCCCTCGTCCGACGAAGCACCGGAGCGGCAGGGTGGACAGGGTGAGCGCCGCCTGCTCCTCGCCTCGACTCAGCAGGAGGGTCCACGCCGAGGGCGAACCGGGCGCCAAGCAAAACGCCTTCCCCGGAGCCCGTGCCGTGCAGGGCGCGCTACACACACAAGACTTCCCGCCTCGGCAAACCTCCTCGCGGCCTCGGGTGGAGACGTGCTTCGCCGGCCGCTCGTCGGCGTTGGAAGCGAGAGGAGGCGCGCCTCCGCTGGGCGCTCACTCGCTCATGCGGCAATGCGTCGGCCATCATCTCGCTCCAGGAGGCCCTCGCCGCGGTTCGCGGCGTGCTGTGCGTGCTCGAGGGGAGTTCTTGGTGCGGGCGTTTGCTCCCGAGAACTTCTTGTTCGTGTTCCTCTCTCGAGCAGCCGGGGACCGCGTTCTCGCCGCTGGCCGCGTTCCGATCGGTGCGACTCTCCTCATCTTCAAACCTTGGACACGGGTGGCTACGGCCGTGGCCGAAACCCTGTTCTTCAAGCTCAAGCTGGAAGTCGATGGCATCCCCCTCACGCGTGGCACATCGGTACCGCCAACGAGCTGTTGTCTTCCTGCTGCTGGGTGGAGTGCCTAGACCCGGCGACGGAGAATAGGACGGACCTGTCCTGTTTCCGGCTCACCGCCCGGACGGACGACCCAGCTCGAGTCCCCGCGGAAAAGAAACTCTACATCGCAGAGCCGGAGCAGCGGGTGGAGTACTCCGACGACAACATGCGGCGCCGCTTCGCGCAGGTCCGGCCTTACCTCGGGCGCAAGAACACCCTCGTCTACAATGTTCGCATCGGGTTTCGCAATGTCACGGACTTCGCGCCAAAGAGCCCCTCAACCTCACCGGGCAACTCACCGCCGTCCTCCGACGGTGACAGCGACCATGATGGGCATCCGGATCGAGGCTACGGGGAGCCGCACGGAGCCAGCCCTCGGTTTTACAACTTCCCGCCGCAAGCCCACGGGCGGCGCCGCTGCCGGAGAGGAGGAAGAACGGCCGCCAACACCGGCACACCCAAGCGCAAAAGTGGATGCCCAAGAAAGTGCAAAAGACGTCTCCTGCCTCAAAGGAGCCAGCTGGTCCCTTTCCAAAAGAAGCAAAGGACAAAGGACCGCAGCAGGAACTCCCTGCGGTGGTGAGCGAGCTGGTCCATGCATCTCCGTCTGCGGGCCAGGCCTCCGAGCTTGTCCCGTTCGAAGGCCAACCGCCTTCGCGATGCTACCTGGAGGACCGCGCCACCGACCCCATGTGCGACGAGTTCAAACTTCAAGCTCCTGGGACTTTGAGTGATCCGGTGCGGATCCCGGAAACGATAGCCTCGGACACGCCTCCGGAGGTGTCCCCTCCCCCATGCACAACGGTCCAATCTGCTCCGGGCCCCATGGCGGACAGCTATGGAAGGCAGTCGTTGTCCTCACCCACCTTGGCACGGACAACGGCAGGTCACGCCAACTTTGCTGAGGATTCGGCACTGCCGCTTGTCGCTCCGGACATCGAGGCGGTCTCCGAGACCGAGGTGGGGAGCACGGGCGAATCCCGGGCTGGTCTCGTGGAAAGCTCCGGACCACCAGCGGGTGGCACTGCCAAGGAGGAGGCTTTGGCTGCCGCGCGGGCTTTCGTTGGCTCCATCTCCAACACGCTCCGGACCCCGTTGGCGCCAAAAATCAAGAAAAAGCAAGCAGTAGGGGCGGTGATCTCTCCAACCCCTAAAATTCTACGAAGGAGTCGCCGCCTCGCCAAGGCGGACACACTTCCTAATGTGAGGCCCTCCAAGAGAGGAGAAGTACTGCTCATGCGAAAACTCGGTGTCATCGCACCAAGTGCTCCGGTTACCACGAAGCACGGAAGGCCTACGCAGCCCTCTTCGACAAGCCTCGCCGGCAGAACACCTAGCAGCAATAAGAGACCTCTTCCCTGCAGCTAAGGCACTCTCCGACGGTGACCTCCAGGCCGCCCTGGCACACATGGGCGAGCAGGCCGCGGCCTCCTGAGCCGCTGTGCCCCTCCCGCCGTCTTGCAAATGGATAATTGCAACATCCTTTCGTGGAACGTGCGCGGGCTGAACCAGCGAGCCCGATGCGACGCCCTGCGCGGCGTAGTCACAGCTGCTAATGCATCCGTGGTGTGTATCCAAGAAACTAAACTTAATGTAATTGATCAGGCCCTTATCAATGAAATGCTTGGTTGCCAGTACACAGCTTTCATCTTTCTGCCGGCTACACATACCGGAGGCGGAGTCCTAGTGGCCGGACACCATCCGAACGTAACGATCACGGAGCGGCACATCGGTGACTACTCGGTAACGGTGGACGTCAAGCTACAGGACACTGCATGGCACCTTACTTCCGTCTACGGGCCGCAGGCCGACGTCGACAAGGTGCAGTTCCTTGACGAGCTGCGAGCCATACATGCGTCCATTCCAGGACCATGGATGATAACCGGGGATTTCAACCTCATCCTTGAGGCCTCGGATAAAAATAGCATGAACATCAACGGACGTAACTTGGGCCGGTTCCGCCGCTTCGTCGATGAAGAAGAACCGAAGGATATTCACCTACATGGCCGCAGATACACATGGAGCAATGAACGGGCAAGTCCCACGCTGGAAAAGCTAGATCGTTTCTTGGTCGGAACCGAGTGGGAAGAGCTGTTCCCTGGGGCTTTTCTGCAGGCCCTCTCTTCCGAGTTCTCCGATCACGCACCCTCCTCCTTTCCACGGACGCAACAATGCACACCAAGCGGCGGTTCCACTTCGAAAAGTTCTGGATCAAACTGCCAGGGTACCAACAGGCGGTCCAAAAGGGATGGCACTGTACAGTCCCCACCCGCGAGCCCTTTCGCCGATTAGACGCGCTACTACGCAACACAGCTCATGAGCTGCAGAGCTGGGCACGGAAAAACATTGGTTCGATCAAGTTGCAGATCCTCATAGCCCGTGAAGTGATACTCCGGCTAGATCAGGCCCAAGAAAACCGCATCCTGTCTCGAGGAGGAAGCCCGGCTACGAAAAGAACTAAAATGCAAGAGCCTAGGGCTGGCATCCCTCGAGCGCACCATAGCGCGCATGCAATCGCGAGTCGCCTGGATCAAAGAAGGTGATGCCTGCACCCGGTTTTTTCATGCCGGGGCAAGCTATCGCAAGAAGAAGAACCAAATTACTAGACTCGTCACGAACCACGGAATGGTAACTACGCAAGAGGCCAAAGCGCAGGCACTCGTACGATCACTTCAAGGGCATAATGGGCACGAGAGGTGGAGCGAACGCGCTCCATCAACCTGGGAGCCCTAGGCATCGCTCCGAGCGATTTAGCACATCCGGAAGAAGATTTCTCGGAGAATGAGCTTTGGGAAGCAATTAAGGCGCTGCCCACGGACAAGGCGCCGGGCCCGACGGGTTCACGGTAGAGTTCTACACCTCGGCCCGGCCGGTCATCAAGGATGACATTATCCCGGCTCTACGCGCCTTCGCCGAGCGGACCGGCGTGGGCTGCGAGGGGTCAACAATGCTCTCATCTCCCTCCTGCCGAAGAAGGATGACGCGGACACCGGGAGACTACCGGCCTATATGCCTTATCCATAGTTTCGCCAAAATCATCGCTAAGATGATGGCACGAAGACCGGCGCCCGAGCTTCATGCCTTGGTGGATAGTAATCGAGTGCCTTCATCCAACGTCGTTCGATTCATGACAACTTCATGTTCGTGCGTGCGTCCGCTAGAACCTTTAAAAGAAAGAAGATCCCCAAGCTGCTGCTAAAGCTAGACATTGCAAAGGCCTTCGACACCATCTCCTGGCCTTTCCTCTTACACATCCTTCAGCAGAGAGGATTTGGTCCAAAATGGCGGAACCGGCTTTCGCTGCTGTGGTCCACCACCTCATTCAGGATACTACTCAACGGGGAGCCGAGGCAGGCCCATCGATGTGGAGCGAGGCCTCGAGCAGGGCGACCCAATCTCATCGATGGTGTTCATTTTAGCCATGGACGTCCTGCACCGTATCATGATCCAGGCAGCAAGGGACGGGCTTCTACAGCCGATTGGGCACCGATCGATTGCACACCAGTGCTCCTTATACGCGGATGATGCGATCTTGTTCATCTCGCCCTCTGTGCAAGATCTGGTGGCGGTCACGACTATACTCGAGGCCTTCGAGCAAGCGTCCGGTCTACGTACCAACATGAACAAATGCACCATCACCCCCATCTGCTGCCCCCGACAGACTTGGCAACGGCTCAACAACTCCTGCCATGCCAAATTGCCAACTTCCCTATAACCTACCTGGGAATCCCACTGTCCACGACACAGCCGAGGAAGGCGGAAGTTGAGCCGCTCATCGACAAGGTACGACGGCATTTGCCAACATGGAAGGGCAAGCTGCTACGCAAAACAGGGCGCCTAGAGCTGATCAAAACAACGATGTCGGCCATACCAATTCACACCTTGGTTGCTATCAGGGTACCGGCCTGGGCAATCAAAGCCATTGATAAAAACCGTCGCGGTTTCTTCTGGGCAGGAGAGAGCTCGGCGCCGAATGGCAAATGTACCGTGGCTTGGTCGCAAGTCACGCGTCCACGTGAGCTCGGGGGCTTGGCATCGTGGACCTCAAGAAAATGGGTATGGCGCTGCAGCTTCGCTGGCTGTGGCTCCAAAGGACGGACGCCGCAAGGCCGTGGGGTGATTTAACATTGGACATAGACCAAGAAATGCAACAACTCTTCCAGGCATCAATTGAGGTGGTCGCCGGTGACGGAGCCCGTTGTTACTTCTGGACAGACAAATGGCTAGACGGGACCTCAATTCAATCGTTAGCGCCAGACCTCACAGGAGCAGTGGACAAACGCGCCCTGGGCAGTAGAACAGTGCAGGAGGCGCTTCAAGACAAGCGATGGATCAGAGACATAACCGGCTCCCTCTCAGTGTTGGCCATCACGCAATACCTGCGGCTCTGGGAGAGAATACAGCATGTACACTTGGTGCCGGGCAGAGAGGACCAAATCTACTGGCGATGGAATGCGACCAAGGACTACTCTGCCAAATCAGCGTATGAGGCGTTGTTCTGCGGAGCCACCGCGCTACCAGGAGCCAAAGTGTTGTGGAAAACATGGGCGCCGTCCAAGGTGAAGTTCTTCATGTATCTTGCTCTCCACCGCCGCACCTGGACGGGAGAAAGGAGGAAGAGGCATGGCCTGCAAGCCGACGCCACATGTGTCCTGTGTGATCAACAAGACGAGAGCGTCGAACACCTCCTACTCCAGTGCCCAGTGGCCAAGCAAATCTGGTGGGAGACCCTCTCCCTGGTGCAGATGCAGAGCCGAATGACGCAAGCCTCCTCGAACATCGCCGATACCTGGGATCGCATGCGCTCGGGCCTACCAAAGAATACCAAGAAGGGGCTTGACACACTGTTCCTTCTCATCAGCTGGCATATTTGGAAGGAACGCAATGGCCGGGTCTTTCAGCAACAAGCAGCCACAGCCATGGTCACGGTCCAGCGTATCAGGGAAGAAGCTTCGCTCTGGATTGCTGCAGGTGCCACTGCATTAGGCCGTCTCATGACGCGAGAGTAGGCTTAATAGAAGAGAGCGCTGGGTTTCGAGTTGGGTAGCCTAGAGCTATGCGCTGTTTTGTAATTCTTGAACTAGGCTTCCCGTGACCATCCTCGGGTGGCTCACGCCATGTACGGGTCATCGACTTTTTTCTTCTTGCTTAATACAAAGATACGCAGTTCTCCTGCGTATTCTAGAAAAAAAGAAAACAAGGATGGCTGCCGAGAAGTGCGGGATGGAAGAGAATCCACTTTCGCTTCGCTGTTGGAGCCGTGTTTTGCGGGAAAGAAAAAAGCTAGATTTAGAAAAAAATATATTTTCCAACAGACTTGTTAATCTTAACTAGCTATTTTTTGAATTTAGCTAGTATCTAAAATAAAACCATCTTCCAAAAAGGTAATATGATTTAAGAGCATCTCCACCAGCCTAGTCAAATTAAATTCTAATTTTATCTTTTTTAGCTACAATGTAAAATAGAAACCACAAAAAAAATATTGATGCAAACCAACAGACTAGCCAAAATCGACTCCAAATATATTTTCAAACTTGCCACATCATCGGTGGGGTCCTTTTTTGTTTCTCCCGGGAACGAAAAATCTCAGATCAATAAATTTTATCTTTTTTAGCTACAATGTAAAATAGAAACCACAAAAAAAATATTGATGCAAACCAACAGACTAGCCAAAATCGACTCCAAATATATTTTCAAACTTGCCACATCATCGGTGGGGTCCTTTTTTGTTTCTCCCGGGAACGAAAAATCTCAGATCAATAATGCCAAGACGGAGTTGCCTCCGATCTCAAACTAGTCCATGAACGCCGGGAACTAAACATTAATCTTCTATGTTCTATCCTATCTCATATCCCTCCGTTGCCCATCTCTTACAAACGTGATTAGAACGTTGTGCATTAATGCTGGCGAGAGAAATCGTGATTTGATGATGATCTTGCAGGCGAGGAGAAAGTGTGCTATGAGACTATCCGCACTCGTCGTCCTCTAAATTCACCTTCTAAAAGGAATATCCTGTCCTAGTCTGCAAGATTCTCTACTTTATATACAGTTTGGCTGCACCGTTCATACTCTATATTCATCCTCTATATCAATTATCTAATATTTTATTCAACCAACTTCAACTACCATCTTCTTTCATCTTTCCGCTTTCTTTTCTTTTTTTTCACTTATTTCTCTTACAATAGTTTAACAATTTACTTTTTATTAGATAAATTTTTTCTTTTTCCTTTTTTTTTCCTTTTTCCTTTTTTACATTTTTCCTCCCTTTTTCTCTCTTTTTTCTCCCTTTTCTCCCCTCCCCTTCTCCTTTTCCTCTCCCTTTCCTCCCCTCGCGCGGGCCACCGCCCGTCCTCTCCTCGCTTCTCTCTCCGCCGGCGCGCCCCTCCTCTTCCTCTCCCGGGCGCCGTCGCCACTCGCCTCCCCCACCGTCGGCCTCTCCTCTCCTCGCGGCCCGGATCGGCGCCGCCCCGCCGCCGGCTTCTCCACCTCCGCCGGCCTCGGATCCGCACCACCACGCCGCCGGACGCCGCCTCCCTCCCTTCGCCTTCCCCGCGCCGCCTTCCCCCGCACCCTCGTCCTCCTCCCGCGCCGCCCCGGCCGGGGACGAGCACCGCCTCCTCGAGCGGCTTGCGGAGGCCGAGGCAGCTACGCTCCGAGCTCGCCTCCACCGCCGTGCGCACCGCCCGCCCTCTTCTTCTCCTCCCCCGGTGGCCCCCGACGGCCCGGATCCGAAGGGCACCGCCGCCGGGACCTGCCTCCCCGGCCACCACCGGGCCTCCTCCATGCGCGCGCCGCTCTCTCTCTCTCTCTCTCTCTCTCTCTCTCTCTCTCTCTCTCTCTCTCTCTTCCGAGCGGTTGGGATGGCGCGCCGGCAGCCGGCCCGGCGCCACGTCGGAGTCAGCGCTCCTTCGCTACCTCCGCCCGATTTGGCGGACGCGGGAGCAACCGGGACGGTCCCGGATCGTTTACCGTACTCCGGTGCAGCAAAAAAAAAAAAAACGGTATCCCCGTCCTTTAGGACGGGTAAAGGTTGCCGGTGCGGGTAGTCCGAGGATTAAATAGGCAGCATTGTGCGCGGAATACGGAAGAATGACGTGGGAGGGGGATATTGTGCGGGAATTAGCTGCTGCTGCGGCGCTAGCGAGCGAGGCAGCCTAGCTAACGATGGCTTGCGAGAAGTGCGGGATTGAGCCAGATCCTTTTTTCCTTTGTGTTTAGCAAATCTATTGAAAAGATGTTTAGGTGGAAAAAAGCTATATTTAGAAAAAAATAATTATTTAGCTAGGTTGGTGGAGATGCTCTAACACTCTCCATATGTTTTCGATCTCAATATTCAAAGTGGCCACGCCATTAAATGGGCTTCATTTTCCTACAGTTTCTCCCTTGTTTCGATCCTTTTTGGCCCATTGAATTGGACAAGTCGCTTACGCTGCTAGGTTTGGCTCCATTGAAATTTGATTGTTTTTTTTTGCTTTCGCCCATAAATTCAAGTCCACGGTGAAGAAAAAAAGTGACAGCTATTGCTACCATATTATCAGGTCACAGGTGGAATGAGGTCAATGACGCCATAAGCTCACGACGCACGGCAATGCCTGCCTCCGTCCCCACCGACAGATCAAAACAATTGCAGCTACTACAGTTGCCAACGTTTGGTGGAGCAATAATTGACTCCAGCAGTTGATCGTATGATCGACGGCGTTTCGATTGACTTTGGCGCGGAGGACAGAGACTGTATTGGGCTACGACGACACAATTTCTCAATGGAGGGTCACTTGGATGCGGGAACAAACTTGGAGAGGAGACGCGCTGCGCACGAAGATGGTGAAGCGCAGGAATCGGATAGGCCGCGTGCGTGTGAGAACTCAGATGGCGAGCGACGCGAGCACGCCGAGAGGGCTAGCGGGGGTGACGGGATAGCGAGCAGTAAAATATCGAAGGCGAGATAAAGAATCCGTTGGAACGAAATTTATATCTACTGATTCAGTGTGATTTAGAGCATCTGTTGGAGATGCTCTTATGCTCTTACTCAGCCTATCCTCGTCATTGCTGGCACAACACACTATATTATGGCCTCTTTGTTTGAGCTAGAGATTGTGGATTCTAGATTATGAATTATAGAAATATGAGATTGTAAGAATCTGAAGGTTGTTTGTTTGTCCGGATTCCACAATTTAACTACAATCACTTATAATGGGCCACGATAGAAAAACAGTACATATTCGTGTCATAATCCAGCAAAAGCTGGGTGTGAGCAGATTGCCAGATTATGGAATCTGGAGAACCAAATTGTAGAATCCAAAATCATAATCCAACCCTTTGTTCAGCTCTTGGATTATAGAATCCAAAATTCACAATCCAAATCTCAAATAAAGGAGGCATATGAAACTACTACTATTTGTGTTGGAATACATCTTATGTGCGTATATGGGCTGGTGCCCACCCGGCGGTAAGGTATGTGTACTTTAAATTTGTTTTGTACTTTCACGAGACTATAACTTTCGCTAATGGTTTTTTAGAAAACTATAACAATTTCCCACTTTGTTTAAGAAAACTACAACTTTTGTATATGGTTTCTCCTCTTAGCCGCACAATAATTATCCTCTTCTCTATTTGACGCTAACTCATGGGTCAACAAAAAAATTATAGTTGTCTTTGAACAAAGGACAATAATAGTAACTATCTGAATTATCTTAAAAATACTGTAGTTTTTGAAACAACAATGTAAATAGTTGTATTTTTTATATAAAAAATGACTGACAAAATATAATTGTTATACTGTTAAGCCTGATCAGTGTAAAAATCATATTCTGAGACAATAAGAAAACACAATCAAACTTAGCTCATAAATTATTATGGAAAGGGTAAAAAAAATTAGCATATAGAGAAAGGGAAAATCCAAAGACCAATTTATTGTATATGTTTAGCCACATGCAAGGGCAAGTAACCAGGATAATATGGCATTACTAAGGATATAGCACTAAACTTTGACCATTTGCTCGGCTCAATCTCATTGCCAAGTTAGCACCATCAACCAATCCTACTAAGTTACATGTATTTGACGTCTCGATCACTAACATCATCATTCTTTAACTCTTTAGAGCGTACATAACCTTTGTTTGAAGAAATCTTTTGGTTGTTGTTGGGATCCATCCCTTGGTTTGTTATCAACACCTCTGCTCTAAATTAAAAAAAAGTAGCAAAGGTTCTAGACAAATTAGATTCAACAACTCAGGCTCCGACACTACTGTAGTGGCTCTTAGATTCAATGGTTGTATTTTTTTTTTGAAATCAGATTCAATGGTTGTATTGACGATGGGCTTCGACACCGTTGTAGCTGCTTTTAGATTCAATGGTCATTGTCCACAATTCTGCTATCAGTATCATCGTCGAATCATTGTGTCAAACAAAATTCTAATAATGGTGGCTCAATTAGACAATGATTAAGATCAACTACGTATTGACATCCCAATTGTGTTGAAAACAATCCACTCTCACTTTTGCTACAACACCGGAATCTTTGTATTTTATAAGTTTCGATTGAAGAACCGGAAACTCTTCTTTTCAAACGGGCTTCCAGCAAACACGCATAAAGTTCATCGCTTCGGCGCGAGAATTTTCGAATGGCCGATTCTGCGGGCTGCGGCCACGAGGCAGAAACAAAACACGTGAGCCATGACGCTCCGATGGCAGGTGGCCCAGCCTCGACGCAGCCACACCCTCTCAGCCTCGCTGGCAGGCGGGTCCCAGCAGAGGGCGGCCGCGCCCGAGCTGGTTGCCACTCCAGCCCGTCTCCGGCCCCGCCGGCCCGCCGCGCCAACCACCTCCACCACGCGGCAATCCCCGACCCGCAAAGCGTTGCTTGGCGTCCGCCGAAACAAAAGTCGCCGTCCTCCCCCGCCTCCGCCGTCACCTCCCATCCCCCGCCCGTTTGACCCCGTCACCCGTCCGCTTTCCCCTCCGCCTCGTGCTCCTCCGCCCCTTTCTAGGTTTAGCTCCCGCGCGCCCCCGCGCCGCCCGCCCGGAGAGCAGTTGCTCCCGCTCGCATGTGGCCCCCGCGTCGGCGTGAGGGCTAAGCGCGCGCTACATACCGGGGAGATTGATGGGGCCCGCCGCCGGCCCCCGCAGGAGCGGCGCCATGATGAGGATCGCTGCCTTGGCGGTCATCGCTCTGGCCCTGGCCCCGCCGCTGGCCGTGGCCCTGCGGCCCCTCAGGGAGCGCGCCGTGACCGTGGGAGGCGCCGCTTCGGCGGCCTCGTGGGGCGATGAGGTGAGGAATGGTGCCTCCGAGCTGGGATTGGTGGGCTTAGGAGCTCGCTACTCCTCTTTATCCTTTTCTCCCCATTTTTCAGTCCCGGGGCATGGAGCTTGTGTGAATCGACAACTTAGGATCACGCAATCGAAGCTAAGGATGCAATTAGCATGCTTGGTTTTTGCTCAATTTGGTTTCGGCAACTGACCGTTCCTTGGTCTACACTAGTTATTATTCTCTTACGCTGCAATTCTGTGATAACAAATAGGTATTTGTGAACAAACATAGAGAAAGTCTAGGTATAGGGGTGTCAAGTTAGCGTTATCATAACTCGATAGTCATTTGAGCTGGATATGCTGTGTCCCATCAATTGCATGAATTGACTCAAGTGAATGTAAGAGTCCAAGTAGTGGGCAATATCCAAGTGCTTGTGGGGTATATTTTGAACTATTAACTCTACTTATACGTACACAACTGAGCTGATGTAGTCGTGATCTGTGTGTCTCTGCAGAACGCTTTCTTCAAGAGGGATGAGAATGACATGAGCCCATATTCTTGGAATATTACAGGAACCTATAAAGGTAAACTTGTGCTGTTTCTTTTTATGACATTCATAATGTGCCGTATCGAAGTTTTCTATTCAGCATAATGTGCGGTATATTAGCTTGGTTTTGGTTCTCATTCACTTAGATCGCTTTGGTATGAACAACCTTGTATATCCACTACATACTCTAGGATGACTATACGCCTCAAGATTTCTAGAAATTAGATGAGAATAACATAAGTTCGTATAATGAATTGTTATATGAAACTTCAAGGTTTAGCTTCTGTTCTTTTCACATTTCTTTTGCGATATGGGTATACAATACTTGTGTGATTTTTTTTACCCAGCAGAATGTGCTGTAGCAAAATCTTGGATTTTTGTTTATAACTGAATTCTTTATTGTGAACAAGCATGTAATTCCATTGCATTCTGGTTGACTACCTGCTTTTAGATTTCTATAAATCAGATACATCATGTTGGCTATGAGACAAATATTCACTTTAAAATATTTGGAGGATGCCCTGAATTTCTTCGGATGATAATGTTGTAGTCCTCCAAATTTTGGGGATTGGGATGTTCTTTTTCCCTCTTTCATCATTAATGATGTAATTTATAAACTAAAGTAAAATTTCGTTTGCTTGGGCTATTCCACCGAATTCAATGGTGATATATCTTCTTCCTAGTAGCATTACCGGCCTACCGGCTATCCCAAATGGTGGCACCTCCTTCAGTGTTGTGTAATAGAGACTTCCTTGTGCCTAATGCATTTTTCATATTTGCATATAATTGCAACTAGAGCCTAGATCTATCTTGTTTCTTAAAGTGAATTTGTGGTTGTGTTCTAACGTGCAACTGTGGAATGTAGTTACTCCTTGGAAGATCTATTATTTCTTTAGGATTATTCGTTAATGGTCCAAAGTGTCTAGGGATTACCTCTGCAAAACCTAATACAGCTTTAGTGACATACTTGTCAATGGCAGCAAAAGTGTTCTCATGTTGTTAACATTATAGAACAAGTCCGTACGCTTTGTGGTATATTGCTAACTGAAATGCTATCTTTTATTATCATTCCAAATAACCCTAGCAGTAGCATTTACACAACCGATCCCCCTTTAGTTATTCAGTTCTTGCTTTGCTACATAATTATTACTACTACTTATTAGTAGGTATCCATGCACGGTGTAATAATTGCAGCGTTTCATGGTTCAGGGAGCTGGAGCTTTGCTGGTGCTTCAAATGGTTCATCTAGATTTCTTGAGTTTGCGAAATCTAAAGGTGATTCGGTTTTGGAATTGTTGAGCACTCCCACAAAGATAAGTGGAGTTCATTATGTTCAGGTAAACCAGGTTCTTTTCTAATGACTCTGTTAACTTAGAAAATAAAATCCGTTACCACCTCTATGTTCAGGCAATGCCTGTCAATCTTTTTTGTATGTGATCAATTTGCCGTATTTTGCTTCTGAATAAATTTGTTTGTGCAGTGGGGGGGGGGTCCCTTACTAAAAAAAAAGAAAACTCCTGAGCTAAAAAGCATGAATTCTACATGGTTATTCATATGTAGGTGCCTTAGAAAAAAATCACACATTTTCTTGCCCTGACCAAACAGAATTAAACATGCGAGTAAATTTTATTGCAAGTTTATTCTCTTCCCTTCCATACTGTACTGATTGCTTTGCATACTACGGACTGACAGGGATCAATTACATTCCATGATGTTATTGACAATGCTCATGATCATGGAGTTGCTCAGATAAGATTAGAAGGAGTGTACATATGGCCTTTCAGACAACTTCGAATGGTGGCAAACAGGTAACTGTCTTATATTCTTTTTTTCTATGACTGAAGATCCATTAGCATCTCATTCGTCCATGCAGAGTTTCTTGCTTAGTGTAAGTACATTGCACCCTCCTTTTACCACGTAACCTCATGCAGCTCTCTTTATTTTTAGCGGCGCAGATGGTGAACCACTTCAAGAAGAGGATTACTTTTTGTCCAACCCATACCATCTGGTAAACACATGATTTCACATTATTTTTGTTTTTGAGTGGACATGACTGTCATTAGTACATGATCTTTCACGAGACCTGCTATTATCATCATTCATTTAATACTTCTCTTCAGATGTGCATGTGCCCAGAAGAACCCTCTTAGAATTACTGAGCATGCTAATGAAAATACACTTTGACCTGCTTGCATTGAAACAGCTGCGGATTTTCTCCTCCCAAGTGTTCCAAGAATCTTCTGAAGAGAAAAACCGGAGGAAGAATTGTAAGATACACTTTGTGTTCTAAATTCTATCTACCAATATAATGTAATTTTGATGTGCTGCTTCCTCTAATTCTATCTACCAATATGATGTAATTTTGATGTGCTGCTTCCTCTTTCTTAGCTCTCACATATGACATGGAGAAACAGTGTAACACAGAAATAGCTGCTAAGGTGGTTCGTGTGTCATCTAACCTGAATGGTACTTAATTTCTTTGGTCGTTAAATTCATCATCCTATTGTTGATTTATTATCCACTGTAAACATGTGCTTATACCTAGCTTCAATTGGTCATTATTTCCCTTTCTGTAATATATACAACAATATTTTTTTTTGACACAAAATACTTGCTGATTTTCGAAAATAATTATTTTTATTAACTAGAAGGAGAGCATGAAAAGTACCGTTTGGAGGGTTTGATGGAGAGCCCGGCTGTCAATGATGATGGAGAGTGCTTCTCCCCTATCTTATTAAATGCTACATCTTTAAACGTTGAAGTTTATTACAACAAAGCAGTCAACTACACGCTGATGGTCACTTTTGTATCCTCTATTATTGTAGCTTTCTTCTTTTGATCTTATCTTACTGTTTTTTCATTCTGTTCGATCCTTAACGTTAGTTAGATCTCGTTCCTCCAAGTTTTACTGCTGATTAGACAAATGGAGCACAGTAACACTCAATCTGTAAGCATCCTTTTACACATTGATATTATTCATTTATATTTCATACAAGAAAACATCGCCTTGCATTTCCATTTTGTTTGAGGTGTATCTGCATTCCTCACAGGGAGCTGCTAAAGTTTCTATTCTAATGATTGGCCAACAAGCTATCATGGATGCATATCTCTGTCTACTTCATCTGACTGCGGGGATATTGGTTGGTGAGTGTTATGATTTCTGTATGCTATACCATTCTGGCATCTGTTAATGATATTCTTTGTTTGATGATAAGCACAAGTGTGGCATAAACTAGAACACGCAAGTGGTAAGAGAAAACTTACACCGTCCAGTACTTAATATCATAATAGCACTAGAGACTAATTTTCAGGCATCTCAACAGTCTGATAGATGCATATATAACACTGATTTTAGGCAGATTTTGGAAATCATTTTTTACTGCTAGTTGGATGTGACTTTGAGAAAGCTAATCTATATATCATTGTTCCATCTTCTCCACTAAATCCAATATTTTAGGAAACCTTATATACAATATAAACACCATATTGCCTTTGACTCAGATATTTTTATATTGCAAACAATATATGAAACATGAAATGACAGAAAAGAAGTAAATATTACAGAAAATAGAGATCAAATAGTGCTTACACCCTGAAAATAAAACCGATAAAATCATAATAATAGATTGAATTGTGTTACACCATCTTACTTTCTAAATTTCTGTCAATGTCAGTGTCATGAAACTTTATGATATAGTACAGTGTCTTACTTTTCTTTTTTTCATGTCCAACATTCTACAGAGTCACTCTTTAATGCCTTCGCAACAGCTGCATTCTTCAAGTTCGTTGTATTCTCTATATTTGAAATGAGGTATCTCCTTGCTATATGGAAAGCAAGCAGACCCTTGAACAGTGGAGAAGGTTGGGAAATAATGAGGCGAGAGTTGTCTGTTCTGTACAGTCGCTTTTGTAAGTACTAACCATTGATTTGGTTTTTTCACACTTAAGAAATCACGGCAGCATCTCGATCAGTTCCAGCTACAGACCATACTGCTGAACATTCTTCCTTGTCTCTTTATTGCTATTAAAACTTTCATGTGCATTCAACCATGGTTCCAGAAGTAGAGCATATCCACTGGACTGATACTGACCATTGCTTGTTGGCTGTTCTTTTTCTGTCTGTAACATAGCGTACTGTTGTTGTCCCATGTGTCTGCTGCATGTCGTGGAGGGTGAAATCGTACCCCATGCCAGTTTTGGCACACTATTAGATTTTATTGGAGCCCTTAGGTCACCCTTCTTGTATGCAGTGTAAAAAATGAACCCTTTTTTGTAACACCTCTAGAAACACTCATTGTGCATGATCTTAGTTTGGTTATTTCTCTTATTTAGCTTTAATAGTATGCCAGTAGATGCCAAACTTTGGGACAGCTATCATTTTCCACATACTTCTATTATTGTGTGACCATCTTTAAGATATTAAACTTGCATTGTGTTCTGCAGATGGCATTCTTTTGGGAGGAATACTTCTCATGTATGAGTTGCACAATTTCTTGCGCCCACTCCTTTTCCTGATGTACTCCTTTTGGGTACCTCAAATTGTCACGAATGTCATCCGTGACACAAGAAAGCCTCTGCATCCACAGTATATCATAGGAATGACTGTCACACGCCTTGCTATTCCATTATATATATTTGGTTGCCCTAGTAACTTCATGCGCATTGAGCCTGACAAGAAATGGTGCATAGCTGTAACAGTATTCATGGGCATCCAAGCAGCAGTGCTCCTGCTTCAGCACTATCTTGGATCTCGCTGCTTTATTCCTCGCCAGGTGACAATATACCATTTTACAATAATGCAGTGCATTCATTTGTCACTTCCTTCATGCATCTTAATTGCCGTTGATGCTGTTAATTTTATAATTGGTTCCTCGAAAGGTTATTATAGCTGCCGCTCTAGATGTGTTTGTTTCTTGGTGTCAGTTTTTGGTATTTATATTGTTGTCCACTGCCTGTTTATTTTCCAGATTCTGCCAGAGAAATACTGCTATCACCGGAAGGTAGAGGATAGTGCAAATCAGCCCATTGACTGCGTTATATGCATGACTACAATCGATGTTACCCAAAGAACAAACGAATACATGGTAACTGTGAAGTATATGTGACATTTGACACTGCAGACAAGCTATTATTGGGTGCTCACTGTCTTTTCTCCTGCAGGTTGCACCTTGCGAGCATATATTCCACTCAGGCTGTTTACAACGATGGATGGACATAAAGATGGAATGCCCAACTTGCAGGCGATCCCTACCGCCAGCATAATGAGCATTGCTTTGTACCAGATAGTTAACAAGATGTAGGTAGCTCAGGACATACAAGGTATTACAACATTCTGTTCCTTTGTCTTCAGACAAAAATAGTTTCTGAATCCACAAATATATCATTTCTCTGGTCCTTGTACATTAGGTGGGATTGAGGTGCAATAAGGCAAGGCTTCCAATGATGTGAAAGCGAAGTAGATGACTAGAGAAGTTTTCATGTTTTGATTCCAAGAGGTCTTGTGTTGTACAAACTGTTGTATCAATCGTCCCACAGAGAAATCGTCCTTTCAGCCTTTGTGTTATGCCTTTGCGTGCTACCAATATTCCAATTCTGCCTTTTGGTCTGAGCGTTGTACAAAGGTTGTTGATACTGAAAGGGTTCCAAGATGTGATGCTTTGGTGCCTGAGCCTGTGTACAGCAGCAGCCGCGGGAGTTCTTGCAGCTGGCAGATTCTTCTGCATATTGGGCAGCCCTTATTTCTGGCTTGCGTTACGCTGCTGAGCAGGCAAATCTTGTATACGTCCTTGCTGAGGCTGCCTTTGTATTGAGGTGTGCATAACAGCAATTCAGTAGGTTTCTGGGACATACTTTTCTCCATAAGTCTAACAGTGGCGGTGGATTGGAAGTTGGGGCGTATCGACTGTAGATACGGTGGGCTCATTTTGTTTCCTCATTTGGGAATTCTCCCGTCTGACGGTTCTCTCTAGTTCATTGTTGCATCTGTTGCGATTTTGTTCATATTTAACAACTCAAGCATCTTGCCTCATTCTCTAGTTATCTAGTACAGCCTCGTTAATGGCGAGGTATAAACAAGTCGTTATACTTCCTTAAAAAAGTCGTTATACTACCAAGATGTGGCCCGCTTTATTATTTATGCAAATTTGATTAAACGACTCATGCAGATAGGTTTGTGACACGCGGGAGCAATGGTTTTCTCGGTTAAAAGAGGGCACCTCGGGTTTGGTGAAAAGTTTAATGATCGCAATTACATATTCTAGACCGCATAGCTGTAACAACCCTTCAGGTAGTTCTAAAGATTCATGGTAAAATTGCAAAATGGTAGATTCGGGGTTAAAATCATAATTGACTCTCGAAATGATAGTATAATCGTTTACCCTCTTGTGTTTGGATGTCTTGACGTGCAACATTTCCACTTGTCTTCAGTATATATAGACCAACTGAAGCCTGCAGTGGTCTAGTCGCTAATCTGAAATCGTGAGGCGCACGACGCCGCACGACTCGAAGACCCAGCCCCGGATGCGCGCATAAACTCGCTGCAACGGCCGGCTGCCCGGCGCGGACTACGCCGTCGCCAGCTCGGCACAGCCAGCCAACCTCCTGGCGTTGGCGTCGCCACTTTGCTCACCCGCGCGGTTCTGGTGCCTGTTGCCAGCTCTGTCTGCTCGCATCGCATGCTTCGGTGTTGCCGTTTTGGTCCGGTCCTGGGCACGTGAGCGGCGCCGCGCTCGCCGCAAAACCGTGTCCGGCTGCCCCCGCTCCTGTTCGCACGTGACCACCCAGAAAACAAAACCGGAGCCCGCAGCATCCGGCGAGATTTGCTCATTGTTGCTTTTTTCTCCGTGACGAGCGCAAAAGTCTGCCTGCCCACTTGCAAAATTGCCTAGCGACGGGGTACAAACCCTGTTAAATTTACTAGCGACGAGGTTAGCTCTCGTGGGTCACTAGCATGCTTACCGGCGTACCGCCACCCAGTAATGACAGTAGCGGGTACAGCCACGTCGCGGCACTTCACTTCCCTTGCATCTAGCTTTCTTTATGCATCAGGGCTGGACATTCATTCCGTGCGGAGGAGAATCCGTCCAATTCTTAAATCCTCGGGTGGTGGCTCGTGAGTCGTCATCGAGATTCATGAACGTGAGCTGCTCTCGCTCTCTTCCCCTGCGCCCAAAATAAACGGACAAAAAAGTATAATCCGGTGACCACATACACGCCAGTACTGTCATTAAATGCATTTCTGTGTAATCACCACTATCCCCCCTCATTCCTGTTCCCAAGTTCAGAGGGCTCATTTCCGGAGGGGAGGAAAATTAGCAAGAAACACGGGAACCTTTCTCGGAAACCGAATTACTATTTCCGTGAAAATTCATCGGGCCTGGCCTAAAGGGGAAATCTTGTCCAGAGCAAAGGAAAAGGCTCGTACTTCGAGAGTGAGTGAGAGAGACAAAGGGAGGAAGAGGGACGGAGGAGCAGCAATGCGGCAGAGATCTCCTGCCGTGCTGCGGCTGGGGCTGTGCCTTCTCGCGGTCTCTGCGTCGCCGGCGTTTCTTGGTGCTCTCGCGGCTGATCTTAGCAAAGGTGAGCTCTCCTGTTCCTTTCTTGCTTGCCTTGAGCTACAGATTTGGTTCTCCTACTGAAGCCTCGCTCAATGCGGCGTAGCGCTGAGGCGAGCTTTTTCTAGTTCTTAGCGAGCCTTTTCTAGTTCTTGAATCTGTGCAGATGTTGTTGCATTCGTTGCCGAATCTAATAAGTTTGTCGTCTCCATAACTAGAGATTTCCTGTCTCCTTTGCTTTCTCTTGATCTTATCCAGAAATCTAGTCATTCTAATTTCTAAGTACCTCCGGTTCCTGGATTTTAGATCCTCAGTGTCGTTTGGGTTTCAATTTTGAATTTTTCTTATAATGTGCATCTACATTTAGCCAATGTCATTTCTTGCAACAAGGGCTGCTGACGAAAGGAGGAATTGGTTCTGGCTCATTTTGAGGACTTTTATTAGTAGTACTAGTACAGTCATCAGTCATCACCCTGTGTTGCGCATACATTTTGCTAAACACGACACTTGAAATAAAGCTTGCTCAACCTATGACTGAATAGGAAGGTGGCATGTGAAACTGGAGGAAATGAGAGCAAAAATGGAACCTGACTTTCTGCATGCTTTACTTGACATTCTATATAACTCACATGGTGTATATTCATTTAATATTCCTGTTCCATGTAGTTCTAATTGTCTTTTTATTTTCAGAACCATTTACCATCCGTATAAGCTGTGGAAGTTTTGATGATGTCCGCACAGCACCGACAAATACATTGTGGTACAGAGACTTTGGCTATACTGGAGGCAGATTTGCAAATGCCACTCGTCCAAGCTTTATTATCCCTCCGCTGAAAACTCTTCGATATTTCCCGCTCTCTGATGGCCCTGAAAACTGTTACTACATCAACAACGTTCCCAATGGCCACTATCAAGTTAGGATTTTCTTTGCACTTGTGGCCAATCCTAATCTTGACAGTGAGCCAATTTTCGATGTTTCGGTGGAAGGTACCCTATTCAGTTCTTTACTTCTGGGCTGGAGCAGCGACGATGAGAAGACATTTGCAGAGGGTTTGGTTTTTGTTCAGGACTCAAGTTTATCAATTTGCTTCCACAGCACAGGTCATGGTGATCCATCAATCCTTTCTATTGAAGTTCTCCAAATAGATGACAACGCTTATAACGTTGGTTCACCATGGGGAAAGGGGGCAGTACTTAGAACAGCCAAAAGATTAACGTGTGGTTCTGGAAAGCCGGCTTTTGATGAGGATCTGAATGGTATCCGCTGGGGTGGGGACAGATTCTGGTTAGGATTGAAAACTTTCTCATCTAGTTCTGACGATCAGTCTATTTCGACCGAGAATGTGATAGCAGAGACATTGTTGGCACCAAATTTTTATCCTCAAGGCATATATCAATCAGCTATTGTAGGCACTGACAGGCAACCAAGCTTATCGTTTGAAATGGATGTTACTCCAAACAAGAACTATTCAGTATGGCTTCACTTTGCAGAGATTGATAATGGGGTCACTGCAGAAGAGCAAAGAGTATTTGATGTACTCATCAACGGAGACACGGCATTTAAGGATGTTGATATAGTTCGTATGACCGGAGAGCGTTTTACTGCACTTGTTTTGAATAAGACCATTGCTGTCAGCGGTACAACACTAAAAATCATCTTGCAACCTGTGAAAGGGGCCCGTGCCATTATTAATGCAATTGAGGTTTTTGAGATAATCCCAGCTGAGAAGAAGACTTTGCCTCAAGAAGGTTTGTTTCCTACAAAGTACAAACTCATTTTGTTGTTTCTCTTAGTACCAAACTTAATGCTTCGAGGCTCAGTTATTTCAACCTTGGAGGATGGTCTAGCTGTGGAAAAGGTGTAGAAGGCCATTTGAAGTGTTTCTTTTGTTGAACCTAAAAGTAGCCAACTGATGAATGCTTAGTAACTCCTTTCCCAGTATTAGCTGTTAGTTTTATGTATTAAATATTATTTTTTTACTACTTATAGTGAGTGAATTGCGGACATTGAAGAGTTCACTTGGTCTTCCTCTCCGGTTTGGCTGGAATGGTGATCCCTGTGTTCCTCAGCAGCATCCATGGAGTGGAGTCGATTGCCAATTCGACAACAAAAAAGGGAACTGGGTCATTGATGGACTGTAAGCATTCTATATCGTGCCAATGATTGAGAAGAGTTTTTGTTATTAACATGCTATATGTTGTAGTGTACTGATTTGTTTACAGTGTAATAACAATACCACTAAATATTGATATATGCTTACTATTTGAAACTGAAAAGATGTATTTGGCTGTTGCATTTCAGCAACATTAAACTAATATAAAGATATATTCCACACAAGAAAGATTAAATTGATCCACAACTGAATACTAAGTCGAACAAAGTAAAAGGGTTGAAAGCACCAATACTACATGACAAATGTTAGCAACAAAAATACTAATATTTGACTCAATATCCTAATTTTCCATGTCCTAAAGTTGACATTCTAAGTTCTCAAATGAAAAAAAAACTGGAACAAAATCTTGTCGTAAATGCATAAAAAATGCTTTTATTGCTTTTTCTATTTTTGTTATGCCATGGTGGCATCTTTTGTCATTTTAATTAAGGATTAAAATTGGTGATATCGTTGATTCGGGCAATTTTATTTTTCATAGGCTTGTTTAATGTAATATAATTAAGATGTTCAAATATTTTTGCAGTTGCTGTTATGTATTATGATGTATTAGGTGTGTAATCTCAACATTTTATCTTCCCTTGATGTATTAAAATCAATATTTTTTCTGTCAGTCATACTGACTGTTGTAGTAATACTCGAATGTGCAGAGGTCTTGACAACCAAGGATTGAGAGGGGTTATACCTGGAGACATATCTAAGCTGCAACATCTGCAAAACATGTGAGTTTTATGTTCAGTGCAACATTAATATATGTCTATTTGAAAACATATATATTTTTTTTGAATTGAAAGCTGTGGGAGAGGCTCCTGCAGCAATATATATCGAAAGCCAAACTGTACAAGGCCAAAGGGCCAAAAGGAAAGAGAAAAGAAAGCTAGAGACTAAGGGTTAGGTATTTGAAAACATATTATAAGTTGAGAATAATAGTTCTCAGTATATGTTCATGCATACTAACAGATATTATAGGTGAATTCCCTAAACAACTGCACCTGAACATCACTAAACTATTCTCTTAAAAACATGTGACATTTTACATTTTAGTACTGCATGTATATATTTTCATGTGAATGACCACAAAAAGCATGAAGAAGCGATTTAATACCAATTTGTATCTGCTCTACTAGATGTGAAAGTAGATTTGAAAAGCTATACAGAAAATCTGATTGACTGCTGATTATGTTTTCATGAATAGTTTGAAAAGGGTTTGGTCGTGTGGAAAACTACTTCACACAACCTTTAGGATTGTTTTGTGTCATTAAAAAGAGCAAGTCACAAACCCCGTCCCTTGTATAAGATACTTGTTTGGTACTGGACAAAATTGCTTGTATTATGGACCATTGTTATGGCGTGGACGCTTGGGAGTGCGCAGGGGCGAATAGAGCAACAGCTGGGATTGTGGAAGGGAACAGAGTGAGTAGGGAATACGGGACGGCGGTGAACTGTTCTCGCCGGATGACAGAGGAATGTCCTCCGCCACCGTGCCGAAGAACAATCCACCGCAAAGGGGATTGATTACTTCTTCGATGATTACAACTGAAAACCTGGGCTACCTTTATACTAGGTGCCATGCTAACTGATCGACCAACTACTCCTGAAAATCAGCAATATTAATCCTGAAAATAAACTACTGAACTCCCCTGTTTATTCGCTGTGGCGCTGCACGCCTGATCCTAGCCACTTTGTGTCGTTGGCGCCTTTTCCTTCCTCTTCTTGCGGCAATATTTGTGCCCAACAAAACTGAACTGTCTATAACAACCATGGTGACATGGTTGAATTGAATGCGAAAGTAACCTTGTATTTCTTAATCTTATGTATTCCAGGAACTCAGATAATTTTCTGCTAATAATTTTATCCAACCATATTTCTTCCTGGTACTGACTTCTATGAAGTAACTGTCTTTTGTATTGTTCAGAAACTTGAGTGGCAATAGCATCAAAGGAAACATCCCAACCTCTTTGGGCACCATCTCTGGCTTGCAAGTGCTGTAAGTTCACTTTAACACGATGTATGTCAATACCATATGATATTTCTGTTCTTTCAAGAACAGCCTAATCCATAATAGGCTTCCAATATCATGAATGCACAAATGTACTTCACCCAAAAAGAAAGTACAAATACTGTAAGTGTTATGCTGTATTCATCAATTTTCTAGATTTGTGAAGTCCGGTACCAATTGATCCTGGCTTCCTGAGTGATTGCAGGAAACAAAATTGTTTGGATGACATGTTCCCATTTTTAGTAACCGAAGGATACACAACATTAGAAAAAGTGGTTGCAACGAATAGATCTGGCATTCTCAGATTAAAATTATTAGTATCGCTGGTACTTCATACTGATTGGGAACACTGGCTGCTAATAACCTGACCTTTTAGGCCTTAACTCATCTTTCCGAATACATCTTGTGGCTTATTATAATCAGAAAACTAAAATGCTGTTAGTGCCAAATTCCCTTTAAGAGGAAAATGTTTTTCTCACTTGATCATATGAAACTGATTTTTGTAACCTACTTAGGGATTTGTCATACAACGAGCTTAATGGATCTATTCCCGAGAGCCTGGGCGAGCTGACATCTTTGCAGATTCTGTGAGTGTCTAGCTGTAAATGTTTCCATTTTGGTTTTACCCTTACACTTTTCTTCTTCATTATCTAAAAGATTTACTCTATTAAGGAATCTGAATGGAAATCATCTGTCTGGAATGGTTCCACCCAGTTTGGGAGGAAGGCCTCTTCACCGAGCTAGATTCAAGTAAGATATCTCTCAGTTTGTAAAACAAATCTTCTCATAATATTATTGTACATAATTGTGCACAAGTTGCTAAAATTTCTTCAAGCATAACATCATTTATACTGATCTAGACACACGTCAGCTGCATTTTGCTTGATACACTTGAATGATAGGGTAACATAACAGTGTAAAATAATACATGGCAGCTTCACAGATAATGCTGGATTATGTGGAATTCCTGGATTACGTGAGTGTGGCCCTCATTTATCTGTGGCTGCGAAGATTGGAATGGCTTTCGGAGTGCTTTTAGCATTTTTGTTTTTAGTGGTATTCGCAGCGTGCTGGTGGAAGAGAAGGCAGAACATTCTCCGTGCTCAAAAATTAGCTGCAGGTAAGAGATGTGGAACAGTTTCCTAATCTGAAATCAAGAAGCACAAAGTTTACAGATTGATTGTATTGACTCTTATTACAGCAAGGGAAGCTCCTTATGCTAAATCGAGGACCCAATTCACGCGGGACGTGCAAATGGCGAAGCATCAGCGTCCACATGAAAGCTCTTGAAGCAGCAACACTGAGAGCTCGCCACTCTCTCCTAAATAGTTGAATGCCTGCAATACAGGTGATTTGGCTTTCATTCTCTCGTTCCTCCCTTATATGCTTGACCTGCAGATTTGGAGAATGCAATTGTACATACTAGGTCCACGATGGTGTATATACTCCACTCTGTTTGTCCGAAATTCTGTCCAGGAGGACTGTCAGATGAACAAAATCATCCAATATCTTCTCTTTGTTGTGCTGACTGCAGAGGAGCATGATCTCAGTTTCTTCAGTTTTTACTCGCCGAGGTTGAATTTTGTTTTGCAAAGTGCATCTTATCAGGGGCAGGAGCCACGCGAGGCCTAAGTCCTTAGTAGATATTACTATAATTTTGGCGTGAATAGTTTTGTTGTATCTTGACGGTAATGTGGATCTATGAGACACTGAACTATGTGGCATTGTAGTATGAAATAGTGTTACACACTTCTGATCAGTTATTTTGATGGATCAAAATACTTTTGTGAAAAAATAGAAACAATATGTTCTCCCCATTATCCAAAGACAGGCCGAAAACGATGCTCCCCCATTAACAGAAGACTGAGGCATGTATTTCACATGGCACATCTTAGGGATGCTCTGGTTATTCTCCACAGTCCACATATCGTGAATGGAGCAACATTACGTTACTTTAATTACATCATATAAATCATGAACCGGACTTCTCACGCCGCTCCGCGCCATTGCCATCATGCGATAGTTCACCGTGCGACACCGGGGATATTGACCCACTGCAGGTGCAGGACGAGCTCGCCGGTGTCGGTGTTCCTGAGCCTGAGCACGATGTCCTGAGAGACCTTGCCGTCCTTCCACGTGATGTGGCTCTCGGTCGCCAAGCAGTTGCCTTTCTCCGGGTGGATCGTCTTCATCACGGTGCCGTCGGAGACGTGGCTCAGGTCCTGCTTGGCGTTCTCCACGAAATCCAGGATGCAAAACTCGGCGTCACCCATGCTGTCGTCCTTGGTGAACGTGTCCTTGTCGAAGACCTCCTGAAATTTCGAAGTCCCAAACATTGGAAACCCGGGGATGGAACGTTGCCGGCTTAGTTTTTATACAGAGAGATGGTGAAGAACTTACAATCTTGACTGGCAGCATCATGTTTGTGATGGATAGCGTGAGTTCCTCGTTCCATTCTGGATTTATTGTGTGGTATTTTATACTTGACTTCACTTTCTGCAGAAACATATATAGACACATAAAGAAAGTAGTATCAATAGTGGCATCACAGTGAAAAAAGAATTGTTACTTAATTAGGAACAAGAAATACACAAAAGCTTTTGCAGATTATAAAAAGCTAAAAAGAAGCTGAAAAAGGCAGTGGCGGGTCTATATACTGGCATTGAAATTCAGTGCAAACTATATGAAACCGTATACCAACTTGAATAATTCAGAAATTATTTGAAATTTAGCAAACAAATAATTGATCTTGGCCTTCATTTTCTAAGTTTCTACGCTAAAAAAACGATGAGAATTTGGTCTCCACTTCTTGCATATTTGTACATATGGCAAATACATATATAAGCACTTCACGATTGTCAAAATTTGGGTCAACTGCATGCCCTTGAATCAAGGGTGGTCTGCCAATGGCAAAAGGGCTTGGCTAATCTCGATTTGTCAAATCTCATAACTATATCAAGATATATTTAGTTTTAGTTCTATCTTTTGAATGACCGGGCCAAATTTAGCTGCAATGAATTAGAAGAATACAAAAGAATAACTACATCTCATAATTCATATTTTTCTCTTTCTATTTTGACTCTACTTTGCATTTCATAAGTCTAATGTGATCGCTCTCCATACTCCACAAGCTGTTGCTAGTTTGAGATTCCACTTGCATGCTTCTTGGATACTTTCATTACCTTCATGAACAAGATGCTACCCTTTGTTACGAGTGTACTTCTCTAGTCTATTATCATCAAGATGATAATCTTTCCCACAATTAATGATATCTGTACTACCTAATATTGTCATGATATCAACCAATTTAATTTTGTATTAACTAGCAATTTACATATAAGTTTGAAGTAGAAACTAAAAACAACTCACTTTAGTTATACATTCAAATTCATATTGGAGGGAAGGCAGCTGGTAAGTTAGCATGTTAGGCCGAGTCTCGGTGGAGAGTGTCATCGCACGGTTACCAAAAAGAAATTCTTAAGAACCGTGCCAGTAGAGGGTCATGGTGATGACACTCATCTTTCATCCCATGACACTCCCTCTCTTCTCTCTCATGCCATGTCAGCAAATTTAATGCTCATGACACTACCATGACACTCCCATTGAGACTGGCCTTAAGTGGGCGGGAAACACTATTACAATTTCCAAGACTCCAGCTGTCCTAACCTTATAGTTAGGTGTCATGATGAAAGTGACGATTGATAATAGAGATCTTCACAAAACTCAATTACATGACATATAGCTAAAGTTTTTATCCCGCTGAAGTGTTTATACGAGCTCTTAAATTTTTCCAAGGGACTAAACGAAGCAAACACAAAGAAAAATCCCCTACTCTTAAGTAAATTTAGCGCATAATCACTTGAGGACTAAGCTCAGAATTTCTTCCCTGATATAAAAACAACAATAACACCAATCTCAAAATTTCTTGCATGAGATGTTTTGTTGGGACTTGGGAGATGCATGGAGATGGTGGTGGATGGTTGAATTATATACCCAAAGATTTAAAAAATATGGAACATACAGCGATTTGCTAATTCTAAATCTTCAGAGAGACAAATTCTTAATTCTAATTGACATGTTTACACAGAGTAGTACTCCCTCCATCCAAAAATCTCAAGTGCATTACAAAAAACTATTTTTCCAGAAATCTCCATCATACAATAGTTAATCACTCATTTAATGAGAAGATGTCTCTAATCCTATAAGTTAATTAAATGAGTTAAATGGAGTGCTTGCTTAATTGGCTGCATGCAAGATGAACGTGAGAGTTGATTGGCTGGGTGCGTCATGCGTGGCCTATGGGCCCAACATCTTGAATTGTGTGCGGATTAAAAGCAGACTACTCTCTTAACTCATTTTCTTGGTCACAATATCCAGCTCAGCTAAGATTTTTGGATGGAGGGAGTATCTACTACCCGCGGTTTCGATTATCAGAGCCCAAGCTTCCACAATATCTAATAACTCCTATTCGTCCTACTTCCATATCCCACTCCCTTGTTGGCAGCTAACAGTCGAAATAGCACTCTTGTTGGTGCCCGCACGTCCCTATGTTTCATCAAAATGTAAAGTTCTACCCTTGGTCCTGCTATACGGCCACAACCCACTATTGAAGTATAAATGAATGGACCATCATTTTTCCAGCAGTTTAAACTTCTAGGTGTAACTAATCAGTATATGGTATCAGGGTCAGAAGTCTCAAATTTGAATTCTATTTGAGCATGATTTATTAAATAAAATGCACTCAACTCCCATTTCACATTTGTAGTTTGAAGGGGCTTGCACGTGAGAGGGAATATTGAAGTTTAAGTGCATTGTTCATCATTTCTCGTGAACTTAGCTTTTTAGGTGCAACTTGTCACTATACAGTAGCACAAATATACTGCTTCCTAGATCAATGCTTCATTTTTGTCAAATGTTATTTGGTGTGGTTCTCATGCCACTGTGCCATCGACGTTCTAACGACCCATGTGGTTAGCCACAAAGATGCCATCGTTTAACTTTCCAACAAAAAAATGATGTCATCATCGTTTATATTAATCAACTTCGGGCAGGCGATTCTTGAGTAATAAAGATCAAAAGTGAGACGAGGATCGATCAGGAGGCAGTGGGAAATGGAAGAACGGACTGATCACCATGACCCTGATTTTTTTACCTGCGATCCGAGGCGGAGGACGACGTAGGGGTCGCTGCTGTGGGTGAGGGGGTCGCAGATGGCAAGGTTCACCCCTCGCACCACCCGCACCTTGAGCAGCCCCAGCAGGCACTCCATGAGATCTCTCTCTCTCTCTGCAACGGAATAGCCACACGGCAGAAGAGAGGCCGCCGATGGAGGCAGACGATAAGCGCGGCGCAACAAAGCAGGGAGATAAAACCGGGAGCCAGACACAAAAAGGCTCGGTTCCTCCAACGTACGGGAGCGGCAAGGGATGTAGGCAGGTAGCGGCTGGACGGGAAGGGCGGGAAGGCTTAGCTTGCATGCGTGCGTTATTACGACGTGCGGCTCCTTGGCCCTCCAGCTATGTTCTTCTCCTCGTCCACCCGTTTCCTCCATCTGGCGCAAATATCTTTCGTTGCGTTGTGTCAAAGGAAATACTAGTATAGTGGAGGAGACGAGTTTAATACTTCGTAAAATTCTGCGCATGTGGACAGAGCAATAACCATCCTGAAACGGACACGAACTTGGAGGCACTCCTTGCACCCACACGCTTGCTTACATCTAACGAAAGCGACGATTATCTTGCCCGCAATCCTTGCTGAAATCTAAGATGTGCACGACTCGCGGAGATCCGACATATATATACGTACACTAGAGGTTGTGTATATATACTCTATATAGTACTCTATACTTCCACATTCCCATTCATATATAATTAATTGTTGTTTCTCACAGAGTCTGAAAGTATCTATTCGTAGAATTCCTATCTTTTATTCGATAGCGTTATACAAGGATGGGGCGTGGACAATCCTAAAAAAGACGTGCACAGGAAAATTTGTAAGATCCGGATGCTTAGATAGCCTATGCATGTGTGGTAATTACTCTTTTCTTTTTCCTTTTTTTAATAAAAAAACATGCCTCCGAAAAATGGATTACCTGTTAGCACTCGGATGTGGACTGCACACGATTCACTCACAGACAGTCTCAATTACAGATTATAGCAACGTAACCAAGTACGAGGAATTACATGCGGGGAATTGAGAGAGAGAGAGAGAGAGAGAGAGAGAGAGAGAGAGAGAGAGAGAGAGCAGTAGCTTGAACATAGCTTAATATTCCGTAGATAATTCTGCTTTCCACCTTCTCTCGTTCACTTATAGTCATTGTAAACTTTGTTTTCATTATCTACATAAAAAAGAATATCTCCGATGTTTGGGCCATGGTTGGTGCTGGCGAGTCCTTGGCCCATTCCAGCCCAGCCATACGAACGCTGGCTTTCTTCTCACGGGTACTTTTCCTCCTCTCTCTTTCTGCCCTCACCCGTTCTGGCCGGTACGTACATGGCCGGTACAGCTGCCGTTATGGTACTCTTCCTCCTTGAGCAGCTGCTGCTTGACCCCAAGCAGTGCCAAAAGAAACCTTTGATTCAAAGCTTCAGTGTCCTCCCATGTAGTGAGGTCTGCTCCCATGCCCGACTACATCACCTTTACTTGTGTCACCATTTACCACCTGCATGCTGCATTGGCACTTGTAGCGATGCATAGGGAAGGTTTTGATTTTGTTTTTTTGCAGTATTTTGTTCTCTACGGTAAGGAAAACTCATCCCATATATTTTTTTTCTTGCTATCATGTTGTAATCAAAGAGAATTTTAGGTTTTAATTTTTCCTAGATTTTGATTTTGATTTGTCAAATTTCTCTTAGTTTGTGGGGTTGTAGTTTGTTTGAGTTGTTTATAATGGAGTCATGCATCATGCATTTGGGTTTCATACCAAAAAATCATGTCTTACAAGCCTTTTCTATGCCAAACATTTCATGATGTACTTTATGCTCTCTTAAGACCTAGGACAAGAGAATATTTAATTATTACTACAATATTTTTTGAATTAATTTAAGATAATTTATTGATTATTTCCCTTTATGTTTTCTTTAAATATTATTCTTAATGGTAATTAGGTTATTTATTTATTTATTTATGAATATTTATTGTTTTTTGTGTAATGCTTGTTTAGATGGACAAAACATGGATGTATGAAGCATCAAGATTAAGTACAAATTTCCGAGATAAAGTTGAAGTATTTCTTTAGGGGCTACGCAACATGCTAAGCATGTTGTAGGAAGACAAGAATACTGTCCATATTTGGATTGCAAGAATCAGAAATTATGGACGAATTCACATATAATCAAATCACACTTAAATGAGGAGGGGGTTCATGGAGTAGTACACGAGTTGGATAATGCACGGTGAAGACGAGCCGATTGAAGTTGAAGAAGAACAATATGTTGAACTTGATGAGTGTTGGTCATCACTACGCACCACTTATATACGGCAAGAGGACTGTGTATGATTGTAGCACTTTTTCTCTTAGAGTATTCCAATGTTTAATCGAATCCAAGAGAACAAGCGGAAAATTTACTAATTATGAATTGCTAACAGGAATTAATGATTGTGTGTAAAAGATTGACGAGTATAAAGCAGGAAACATTGACGAGGATTATAACAAGATAATAAATGATTCTCTCCCTAGGATTGGTTTACTAGCATGCAAATTCAACCTCCTTAACTCGAGAAAATAAACTTAGTATTCTACTAGACGTAATGGTTTCGTTCACCCCGGCTTGTCACATGCAAGAGGCTATTAGCTCTCCACTGGTTTCTTGCACTATGCAATGAGCAAAAGCGTAGGACCCTACGCTAATGATAAGAATAGATGTGTCCATCTTTATAATGATTAAAAGCATCGCATAGACTGAGTTCACCAATAGAGTTCAATGAGAACAAGAGTTTACATAGCTAGATCCCCGCACCAGAGAAGAGAATATGAGACTACTCACTCATCCTAGCTAACACTAAACATGGTGGAGGATGGTGAGTGGCCATGACCACTAGCGCACGCCTACATCGTAGTGATGCAATCAAATTGGCCGGTGGGTTAAGGCACATATCATCGTTGCCAACTGCCCCATCCGTCGGGAATGGCTAGAGTGTGTCCACCCTTTTGGGCGGGAACACATCTCCGTCGTCCCAATTCATCGCTGATGGTAGTTAGTCGAGCCCCATATTGCGTGTTTATGCCTTCTTACTTGTGTTCTCGATTCACTTGCAGAGAAAGCCTTTTCGGCAAGGTCAATCAAGTTGTGCTTGGTAGATAACCAATGTAGCAGTGGTGTAGCGATTGTACGGTCGAATAGTGTTGGATTCAAAGCTGGATTGTCAACGTCGAGTTCTCCACAATGGACTTTATCCTTCTACCTCCGGGAAGATTGGCCTTGTCCTTATCACTCTCTCTCTCTCTCTCTCTCTCTCTCTCTCTCTCTCTCGTTCAACGAAAGCTAACTAGATCTTTTACTAATAATATTGCTTAATTCCTACTCATCTCTGTGGATTCGATTAAACCTTGGAATACCCTAAGGAAAAAGACTACAATTGTACGCCGTCCACTTGCAGTATATAAATAGGTGCGTAGTAACAACTAACATATAAATAGGTGCAAACCTCTTTATGGTTTGAAGCAAGCCCGTCACACATGATACACTAGGTTTGCTTCCTAAATATTCTGTCTTGGTTTTGTTGGGGCTAGGTTTTACACTTCGATCTCTATTCAATCTTCATCACGAGTCAGATATTGGATACTTGCCACTATATGTTGATGATATTGTCTGCATAGCCTCCTCCGATGTCCTCTTGCGTCAGCTCATTACTGCCCTCACCGCTGAGTGTGCAACGAAGGATCTTGGTACTTTTCTATCCTAGTGACAATTAATGCATCGGCATGACCCATTGAAATCCCTACTCTAACCCTATCGACACTTGCACCAAGATCTCCGCTCATGGCACTCCTATTTTTGATGTCACTCATTATGGATGCAATGCTATTGCACTTCAGTATATCATTCACTCGGCCTAACAATGTGAATCTTGTCCAACAAGTCTGTCTCTATACGTATGACCCTTTGGAGTCGCACCTTGCATTGCTCGAGAGAATTCTCAGATATATTCAAGGAACACTTGATCATGGTCTTTAGCTTCGTGGTCCAGATGTTTCGATTCTGGTTGCTTACTCTGAAGCTAATTGGATTGTTTGCCCCCGACACTCATCGTTCCACGTCTATTATGGTGTATTCTTGGGCAACAACCTCGCCTCCTGGTCATCCAAATGATAGCCTACCATCTCCCATTCGAGTATTGAGGCCAATTATCTTGTTGTTGCTAATTCCATCGTGAAACACGTTGCTTGTGTCACATGCTAGATGAATTTTATTCTCCTATCCGCCACACAATCATTGTTTACTACGACAACATCAGTGACATTTACCTCTGGACGAACCCAGTGCAACATCAACATACAAAGAACATTGAGTTTGACTTGCATTTTTTCCGTGATATGGTCATTGTCGGTGCTAAAATCTTCACTAAAGGGTACTCATCTTCAGTCTTCGGAGTTTCGCTCTAGTCCGGATGTTTGTTATAGTGGCTAATTAACTGTAATACATGTCATTTGGGGCTTCTTTGGATTTGCATTCTATTTAGTAAGGACCCCATACTCATGCACTTATGTGCGTTATAATAGGGCTTGTTGTGCCTCATATTGCCAACTCCCCTATCAATCTTGGCTCATATTCAAAGAAGACGCTAGTAGACTAGTCTCTGGAGCTGGGCATGTGCACAACTAGGTCAAATGAAGCTTAACATTGATGCTTGTTTTGTTGAGGAGAATTGCATTAGAGCACTGCGATACTAATACGTGATGAAGAGGACAGGTTGCTGTAGGAGGTTGGCTCATGGTTTCATAACATGGGATCATCACTAGCAGTAAAGCAGAGGCCGTATGCCATGAAAATAGAGCATCCATAACATAGCTCCATAAACTTTTTAAAATTGAATTAATATGTTTAATCTAAAAAATGATCTACAAAAACTTTGTTCCAAAATAACTCACAGATTTATTCTTCCCCTAAATTTATCTCATTGTAGCTAGAAACAGGAGAAAAGGTGGAGTCCTCAATCCTTCTATTTCCAAGAGAATTAATGTTGTTGTAGCTCCAGATGGTGACATGATCCACTCAAAAGTATTCTTGATCTACTTTTAGGAAAAACTGCTATAGGAGGCAAGAAAATTTATTTCTAATATTTTTCGAGTTGCTACTAAAAACAAGATTTTGAGGTCAATTTTATCAAGAGCTCTTAAAATGCTTGCGCGCGGTATAACCTCTATGACAGATTGTGTAAAGTTACTCCAAGCAGCTGGTTGATATGTGGCTATCCAAAAGAGATGAACGATCAACAATCAGAAGGATTATTATTGATATCCAAGAGAAAAAAATGCTTCACATACAACCCATTTGTACGACTGTATATTATGACCAAAGATCTGATGGTTCAAAATTTGAAAGTATCACAATCAAAATCAATTAAACCATTGGATCTCCGGTTGTAACATGAACCATACAGATGTTGGAGTATATGTGAATTGCCCACCTTTCCTCATCAGCTTAGGCTTTTGGATGAACTGGTTAGTGCATGCAACTCAATATGGTATCAGAGCCGGAGGTCTCAAGTTTGAATCCTGGCCGACGCGATTTATTAAATAAATTGCAGACCACTCCAATATTCCATGTTTGCGGCCTGAGGGAGCCTGCACGTGAGGGGAGTGTTGGAGTATAATTGAACAAATAGGTGAGATGTATAGCAGTAGTCATCCAAGAGCTTAGCTATTCCTTCTCCTAGAGATTAACCTTGTGCATGTAAACCGTGAGACGAACCTGGCAGCTCATGCATGTGCCGAGGAGGCAATTGATAACGAGTTAACGAAGGAGAAGGTCTTGATACTCGAAAAAACTAAAAGTATCGTTGAAATCCCAAATATTGTTACCACATTTTATTGTTATTACTAGCTTGCAAGACATCACTTGTCACATTGCGAAATACTAGTCCTTGGTGAAAAACCACGCGAAAGAAAAGTGTCTGATACATGATTTTTTTGGCTACGTGGCTTACATCAGGTATAAAAAATCATGTGAAACAATTCCATGTCCTGCAACAAAATGTTTTTTTTTTCATGTATGTCACGGCTGGTTACATTTCATCACCACAAAGGTAAAATCCGGTGTGGCGTCCACACGACAACCATAAGCTAAAAATCTGGTGTCTTGGGCCTTCACATGGTTTCTATTCCCAAAACAATAAATGGCTCTGCCAAAAGACAATGGCTGCGATCGGAACCGATTCCTGCGGCTGTTTGGGCTGCTGCGGCACAGCCCAGCCCATCGGTGCAGCCCATCACAGCAGCGGAGGATATTAAAAAAAAAAAGCAATCGATAGGCATCCGAAATCTCATGGAGTTTCCACGGTTGCGCCGCCACTTCGTCCTCTCGGCTGCTCCCTGAATCCTCTTCTTTCTCCACGGTCCCAGCGAGATCCCCATGGCAGGACCTCCGTGACTAGCACTTTGCTTCGGATCTGGTGGTAGGAGCCGCAGCTGTTCGTCCCCGCGGGTTCCGTTCTGCGCATTCGGAGGACAGCGAGGCAAAAACTCCGGTGCTCCATCGATTCTTCTCCCTCCTGTGTGACGCCCCCACATCAAGCTTCTGCCGGCGGTCGACGTGCAGGCACAGAGCAGCACGAGTACCGTTCTGTATGCCATTTGAAGACAAGGTTCGTGCTTCATTTGTTCACGGCTTATTCTTTTGATTGAACATTTACGATGGCACGGTTTACACATGACTAGGCTGGTGCTCGCACCGTATGTAGGCAACCCCAATCGCGGCAAACAGTTTCTGGCAACTCCTCGACATCGTCATGGTCTCCACCTGAATTTTCACGATACAAGCTACGCCTAACTCCTGCACGCTGCAACCCGAGGGAGGCAAGTGATTTATTTCTTTGCAGCTGAAATGTTGTGCCAAATCATTTATTTCTTATTGCATTGTTGACTCCAGAGTTCTCGAAATTTTGTTCGTTATATGTCCACTTGGTAGATACATTCATGCGTGCTTCATCGTCGAGTCACATACTAAATCCTGCACACAGATGGCTGGAGAACGCGCAGACTGGGATGACGACATTACAAAGATTTTCTTAGACCTATGCATTGCTGAGAAAGAGAAATTGAACTACAACCTGAAGAGGGGTTTAACCAAAAAGGGGTGGCAAAATGTTTACCACAATTTTCGCCAACAAACAGGGCGGCGGTATGACCACAAACAACTACAGAACAAATTCCATAGCCTGAAGAGACAATACAAGGTATGGAAGAAACTAAAGGGCGCTAGTGGAGGCGGCTGGGACAGTCAAACTGGTACCATAAGAATGGATGATGACTGGTGGGAGGACCGAATTGCGGTAATGACATCTCTTTTTATTATTTCTGAAATTTCATGTAATGCTACAATTTTGATCTCTTATCTAAATTTAACCAATTTTAAATGCAGGAGAACCAGCTGGCAGAAACATTTAGGAAAAAACCAATTGCACACGAGCAAGAGTTGACTATTCTTTTTGGCACCATGAGCAATGAAAAGGGTACCATGTTATACGCTGGTGGTATTGGACACCGAACGCCAAGTGGTGGTAGTGAAGATAATTGTACTCCAGTTTCAGACGACGATGTTGGTCGTTCTGGTGTGCGTCATGCCACACACCAACCTGGAAGGGAACAGGTGGTTGATAGCCCACCACCTAAGAGGACCAAGACTGTGGAGTACTGCATACGACAAATATCGGAGAGCATGCTGGAAAAGAGCCGAAATGAAAGTAGTGCAATGAGTCGAGAGCAAGATGAAGTGACACAACTGCTACAGGTTGTCGAACAAGATGGTGTCGATCAAGGGTCTGAGCTATATTTCATAGCTACTGAACTGTTTAGGTCTGCAGCACGGCGTGCTGGGTTCCGAACAATACGAGACCCACAAAACCGTATTGCATGGCTTCGGTGGACCTGGGAAAATGCCAAAAAGAAGTGATGTAGAGGATGGATGCTCAGTCTGACTTAACTACTTTTGTGGTGTATTGTGTATGGCAGCTAATATGCCAACTTGTTATATGGTTCTGAACTGAGTAACTAAATATCAGTTGATATCATTTCCAAAATGTGTTGATTGTCGTGTCACATAACTACTTGTTCTATGCTTTTGTTCATACTTGCAATCATTTAACCTTCTCCTGATGATGTTATTTACCTTTCCAGCCAATATATTTCCTTCATTGCAGAATGTCAAGTTCCGAAACGTCGAGCAACACAAGTTCCACAGCAGCACATCCAGATGAAGAATCCTCCATCTGGTGGGATCCGGGTGCAACTGCTGGTCTGTTAGCAGCACTAGCATCATCAACCTCAAGTGGAGCTACAAGTGAAGATGCTTCATTGCCCTTCCATGAGTTGACAGGTCGTCAATGGGTAGCTCTTAAACTCTCGGATCCTCACAAATGCTACAAGAATTTTCGTCTTCTTCCTAGTGCATTTCATAAGCTTCATTCCATACTGGTTACAAAGCATGGTCTAAAATCAACAACTCAATATGAATCAATCGAAGCATTAGGAATGTTCCTCCGGACATGTGGTACAAGACAAAGTCGAGAGACAAATGTCCGAACAATTCGGTCGGTCACAAGACACCGTGAGTAGGAAGTTTGGAGAGGTCCTTGATGCTATGGTATCTTTTGCACATACAATTATCAAGCCTAGGGATCCTAGCTTCAGTTATGTGCATCCAAGTCTACGCCAGTTCTCACCGTACTTTGATGGGTGCATAGGAGCTATAGATGGAACCCATATTCCAGTCACAGTTCCAGGACCAGTGCATGATGATTTCATAAATAGGAAAGGGGTCACCAGCCAGAATGTTATGGCTGTATGTGATATGGACATGAGGTTTACATTTGTGGCAGCAGGTAAGACAGGCGCTTCTCATGACATGGCGGTGTTCGGAGAGGCTGTGCACAAGTCAAGCCATTTTCCTCACCCACCACCAGGTGAGTAATTGAAGGCAAAGTTTCTATGTCAATAATGTTTACAAGTTAGTTTATAATACATAATATTAGTCCAATAATGTTTAGGTAAGTACTATCTGGTGGATTCTGGATACCCGTTACGCGAGGGATATATGGCTCCATATCGCAAGAACAGATACCATTTGAGTGAGTTTGAGGAAAAAGGTCCAGAAAATGTGTTTGAGCTTTTCAATTATCACCATTCTTCTTTGCGGAATGTTGTTGAACGAGCATTTGGGGTTTGCAAGAACAAGTGATAGATTCTAAAAGGGATTCCTTTGTATCCAACGGAGAAGCAATCGAAAATCATTATCGCTTGCTTCGCACTCCATAATTTTGCCTTGGAAAACAATGAACCTGCCATGAATGTGGACAATGCGAACCTTCATAGGTTGGGCGACATGGATGCTACTACGCAAGATTGGTTAGCAGCCACAGCAACTAATGACATTAGCACCCTTCGCGATTGGACTGCAGCTGGTCTAGGTCTGGGATCATAATCATGTTTATGTATTATTTGCTAATTAGTGATCTTAAAATAATGGTAATTGTAATCTAATTGTGAAATGTTCGTATGTCTTGGAACACTGTAATGAAATCATTGTTTTGTTTATTTATATTTTCTATTTCCTGCAAATGGCGGTTGCAAGAGACAATTGTTTTGTTTATTTATATTTTCTATTTCACCAATGACTGCTGCAGCAGCTACTGTTGCCTATTGCAGCTGCGTTGCAGCCACAGCAAACAGCTGCAGCCAAAAATCACAAACGATCAGGCCCAATATAAAAGTAAAATAACAATTTGGCTATTGAGATCTCTCATACTATATATAACTAGTTTGCCTACCCGCGCATTTGCGCGGTTAACATTTTGCTTGAAAAAAATAAACATGATATCATGTTCTTTGAATCCTACAGTTTTAAATTCTATTAATCAAACATTAGCTTTGGTTAAATTTATTATAAAGGATTAATACATTTATTTTAATTAATTTTTTTTCTCGAAAACGTAGGAGAGTTGCGCTTCATTATATTAAGAAGAAAAACGGGATAAGAACCCGTACGGTCACCACAAAGACACATGACACACCACAGCACAAGACACAACCCACAACACACACACTGCAGACACGACATGGACTCCATGAGAGAGGGAGTTGCTTCGGAATGACGCCTTAAAGAAGGTTATGACCACGAAGGATGTACTGTGCCACTGTGGGAACGTGGGTGCCGGTACGCAGTAATGCTTCGCCATAGCGAGAGATTTCGTGAGATAAAGTTCGTGGAGTCGAAAGGTGAAGATCATGGGTTCCATCTCTACCGGCCAACAAGCACCGGCGCCGTGGAACTTATGAACAGCATTGTCAATTTCATCAACAGCAGTGCGCCGTTGCCGGCCGACGTCAGTGTCAAACCAGAGTTCTTTGATGTCCCTATGAGGCATCCGCATGCGCTAGCCACGAGCAAAATCTAATGTCTGTATGTCAAGCGTCCACAAACTGTAACGAAACTACAAAAATTGTGAAGCGTTCTCACCACATTACAGTTTTGTTGTATTTATATGATATGGATTCCTCATTAAGCTATAATAAATATCACGCTTTCTTGCTTGGTCCAAAAAGTATTTAACTTAGCTTCTTCCATCAAATATTTTGGAGTAACGCGAGATCACTATACTAGCATCTTCTTTCCGTTCACGCCCTATCTTCTGCATAGAAAACATATCGACAGCTAGCAAATCAGCAGGGTGCTCCTGGACAACGGCAGCCAAACCAATGTAATATTCTACGGCACATTTAGGCAAATGGGCCTCAGAGACGAAGACCTAAAGCATTCCAGTTTTAGTCTGTATGGTTTCAGAAGTAAAAGAATAGAGCCTCTCGGAGAGATAAGACTGCCAGTATCCTTCGGCGACACTAGCAACTCGAGGACAGAGTTCAGAACTTAGTTAAAGATAGTTCGATGATAGTTTAGTAGTAAAGGATAAGGCACAGATTAGTTATTTATCTTTCAGCCTCCATTAGAGTTATTAAACATGTGTCTTATGGGTTTTATCAGTGTCATTCATACCTTAACCTTAAATTTTATCGAGACATTTTTGTTATATAAACTAGATTGTTTTGCCCGCGCAGTTGCACGGGCTAGCATAAAAATAACATTATGATATCTCATTAATGTTATTTAGTTTGATCTATTCCTTACCTGAACAATAATCTTGGTAATATATTACAATATCTGTCAAACAATTTTAAAACTATAATTCATGAGAAAAAAAGTTGGGCTAGGTGATGTCATTACCATTAATCTGCTTCTCTGAGGAAAGATAGCCATGGGATGTTGTTTTACTTTTACACGAAACAAACAATATTAATCATTTAGATTGTTGTGCTCCTATTGTAGATTTAATTAGAAGAATCCGACAGATAATTATGGAATTAAAATCTGACTGTCCCATGAACCATTAACAACTATATTTGTCATTTAGATTTTCATAATGCTGCATAATACAAGAAGGCTTATTTCATACTTTTCTTTGCAATTGTCAATGCATGTCTATGAACCATTTAAAACAATTTATCTTATATTACTACATTTGACAATGTGGATCATCAGTACAGAGTGCACTATTTCTATGATCTGCTTACCTGCTAGTACCTCCAGCAGTACTGAAGGGTAATTGAAATCATGTTTGTCCACTGTTCATCACTAAAAGAGAAAAAACTTCCATGTAATTATTAGTACATGGTATAATGTTTTTTTCTATGTTTTTTCCCTGTTCTTTCGTTAATTATGTAGATACCCTCATCCTATTTTCTTTTATGTGGTAAAAAAAAGAGAGCTATGATCTTGCCTGATATGCAGAAGCCTGCAACTTTGCTCCCTGCTGATTCAATCAGTATCCTTCTTGGTGAAGCATCTCACATTAATTAATTTCATGTACCAAAATAAAATCTGGTGAGACAAGTACATATTAGGTGAAGAGTGAGTTACAGGAGTAGTGTTCGGATATCTTGATAAAATCATGTGTAGCAAAGTTAAAGTTTAGATGTATTGCAGGAGATAGTTAATTATGCGAGGGTCGTCTCTACTTTATACATAATGAAATAAATGATGTTTAGCAAGTCAAACTACATATCAGTTTGAACATAAACTCCCGGTTTATTGTGTAGCTACATATAATCACGTTATCCTACAAGGAAAGTAAAATTCTTGTAACGTAAGTGCAGCTCAGTGTTGCAATGTACAAAATTGAAACTTCCCCTTTTATGAAATTGGTTTAAGTCTACCATTAGTGCAAGGAAGATACTTATACCTTGGGGAATATACCAGAATATAATTTATTATGGTGAGTAATTTTCATGTATTGTTATCGATAATGTGCTCATAATTAGTAGTGTATATATAGAAACCATTGTAATACGTTTACTTTGCATGCATAGGAAGTTAATGCTAAAGTAAAATGGTACCTAGTAAGTATGCAGAATAGTATAAAAATATGTAATATAGAAACCATATATACCTGATAAATGACTTTATTCATTATTCTGAAATCTTGTATTTCTGTTTTTCCTACAAAAGTGTAATTGCTTAAATAATAATCAAAATATACAAGAAAATATATGCAACAGTTGAATAGTGGAACACAAGTTAAATCTGCAACAAATGAACTGGCAAAAGATTACCACCTGTTGTGAAAAAATAATGAACCAGAGTATGTTGCAAGCTCTCGTTGGTGGCAGCTAACTTACATTATTGAAACGCCTGGGTTTCGAACTTCTTTGATAGCTGCTTCCTTCTTGCGTCTTGGACGGCCAGCTTTGGTGACTCGAGGAATCTTAGCAGCTGTCTCGATCGAAGCTCTAGGCAATGTTTAATTGCAATAGCCTATCATCTTAACTCAGAGAAGATCGATATCATGACACAGGAGCCAAATACAAATAGCCATAGTCATGCACGTGAAGTCTGGTCGCCAGAAAAAGTATGATCTTGCGTCCGTGGTGTTGCCGGAGAAAGTACGATCTGTTGTTCACGACACAGTTGGGCTTGATCGAGCAACATCACACATGGAAGATCTGATCGGAGAACCATCACCATGAGTCCATTGTGGTGTCAATCCAAGGTTGAGGGTTGTGACACGGCGGCGAGTGCGTAGGGTAGGCGCCTGTTGTTTTCATTCGTGATTGGAGACGAAGAAGAGACGAAGAAGAGGTGTATGGAAAGTTAGATCGATAATTTGTATTGCATGAGGAAGGAGGGGTCCGGTGAGGATCCCATCAGGAGAGAATTAAGGGTCAGATTTCATTCTTTACATATGTAATGTGGTGATAGAGGGTTGGATGTTTTACTTTTTTGTGAGAATTTCTAGAGTATTTCTCTTTTTTCTAGACCATGTGGTGAGAAAGTTCATCTCCTTTTATTATTAAATAGATTTCATAAATGTATTTGATATTGTTACCACACCTTGTCCACGAATACCTAGTGATACTAAAGAAAGTATACCAAAAAAACTGATTATTATACCATAATAGGCCCTTACTAACCTGATGCAAGCATGATTACACGAGAGCCATTTTAATAAAAAAATAACATACAAAGGATCTTTTTATAAAATTAACAGGGCCACAAGTCATGTGCCAGTCACTAGTACAAAAAGCGACGATAGCGGCGAACGACTATTTTACCATAGTGGTGGTCCCTTAAGGTGTTCGCCACTAAGTGGAGGTATAGGGCGGTGTCCGCGACTACGCGCAGAAAATAGTTACGGACACCATAGGCCCGCCATAGTCTTTTAGCCACAAGTAGTGGACTTTGTCAGGCCCACAACTAGGGTCTCTAGGCCATTTAGCTGCGAAGCTGACAGCGGGGCCCGACGTAGTGGACAACACCCCCGCTATAAATAGGTGGGGGTGCGGCACGCCGTACCACCACCTCATCCACCAGGGTTAGGGTTAGGGTTTGGGGCGGTGCCGCAACTCCTCCTCTCCTCCTCCTCCTCCTCCTCTCGTCTGCCTCTCCTCCGCCATGAGTCATCGTCGTTGGGGCCGTGCTCGGAGCCAGCAGGGCTCGTGGGGCTAGAGAGTGTGGCTCCTCGCGAACGCCCAGCCGAGCCGCCCAACCCATCCAGCGGCTCCGGCTCCTCCTCCCGGGGCGGCGGTGGCTCGAAGGCGCTGGCCGCAGTCGTCGAGGATTTCTTCACGGCGGCTCCAGCTCCTCCTCCCGCGACGGCTCCTCCATAGCGGCTGATCCCCATCCTCGTGCGGCAGCACGCGCGGCGTGAGGCGGCGCAACGGGACGGTGGCGGCGGACGAGATTGGCATCGTGGCAACGGCATCTAGGGCGGGTCCCAGCCACTGCTTGGGCCTGTCCTACTTTTGTTACTACATTAAGGGTGCCAGCGGCAGTCCCATACCACGGCTAATTTTATATGTAAATAATGACATGACCTCAGTGGCATTTAAGGCACCCGCCACTGAGGTTCATTTTATCCCACCGCTATAGAGGGTAAATCAAGTAGTGACTCAAGCTATCCACATGCTGCCTTCCTGTTAGCCTAGTCAGCACCACGTATGCTACATTGTCCGAGATGACGGATTGATAACCCGATCGCATCACCAAACACATGATTAGTAACGGATTTGCAAAATCTACAATATGTGTGACCAAATAGCATCCACCATGCAAGTTGTGGTAAATGTGATGCAATTTACACATTTAGAAAATTGGATCGAAGGATTGTTGAAGATGCTCTAAGGCTAACTTCAACAATGACACACATTTTTGAGAGGCAACTAGACCTATTGCCTCTCGTATACAGTATAAAAAGAAAAGGTCATTTTCTGATGTCTCCAACAACAACAGGCAAAGAAAGAGGCAAATAGGGTTCTGGTCATCTCCGGCACCACGGGCCTCCTCGGTGACCGATGCCACCACGCCACTGCCCGCCTCCTCCGTGCCACTGTCTGCCTCCTCCGCCCGTCCCACAGCGACGCCTCTGCGCCTGCAGCCACCTCCTCCGTTGTGTTGACTCGTGCGTCGCCTCCTCCGCACCCACCACCGACACCATCATGCTGTGCTTCGCGCCCTGCGCTCGAGCCAACGCTCACCATAGAGAATGCATTTGATAGGATAGGTTATCTATTTTTATATTGTCTCCCTCCTCAGAAGGCAAAATGCCTCTTTATTTACATTATCTATTGGTGACACACTACTGAAAAACTATTGTTTGACGTGTGCCAGGGGCAAATCAACGATGGACAAAGGCTCTTTGCCGAGTGTATTTTATCGTGCACACGACAAAGATTTTATCGAGTGCGCACTCGGCAATATTCGAAAAAAATAAAAAAACATCACGACGTCACCATCATGGCCGGTGAGGGCTAGTTGAAATCTATGTAATACCCCTGTATGCAATATATAGCTACCCTCATGGTCCCTCCTTCGTAAGGGCCCCTTATGGTCCCACTTGTTTCTTCCCTTACCAGGCCTAATCTAAGGCCCTTCGAGTTCCGCAGCCCATATACTACTATGCCTAGGCATAAAAACAGGACCGAACACCGAAAATGAAAAAAACCAAAACTGAAAAAACCGAAACTTTGGATGTCGGGTATGAGATGGAATCTCAGCTTCAGCTAACCGAACTTTTTTTTTTGGCTTCGGTTCTCATGCTCGGTTACCCAAAATAACGGAACAAATTAGCAACGCCATTACCTTACGTGAGTTTGTTTTTTCAGCACACCTTACGCGAGTTTGTATTTTTATTAGGCCAATCTCAGTATATAGTTTCATCTCACACTTACCAAGAGTGCCACATCAGATTTGGAGATACGATTTGGTGGATGAAATAGTCACTCTCAATGCACAGTTTCATCTCACAATATCATAGACAAGTCGTAGCATTAAATTAATATGTAGTTGTTGAATTGAGATTGATCAAAATATGTTAGGATGAAACTTTAGGTTCTCAATGGGAATTTCATTAGAGTTTCATACCTATGAAACTGTGCCAAATGAGTTTCATCTCCATAAAACTCATTTCATCTCTTTCATATTAATTATATTGCCATATCATCATTTTAGCTGATGTGACACCTCATTTAAAGTTTATGAAAGTCCCATTGAGAGAGTGGCCTTAACACATCTTACGTGAGCTTGTGTGAGTCCGTAACTTTAGTGGACTAATGGCCCGGCCCGTGTAACGTTGGCCTGCTGTTCTTTCCTTTGCCATGCCCGTTGATTCATCAGGAGACGAAACAAAACGTTGTCGACTTGTAAAGGATGTTAAATTCTGCTTTACAAACAGCAAGTTGTGACTTATGAGTGACATCCAAAGACCATTGAGAACTATTTATTTTTATTTATATCTACTAAGGGCGTGATTGGTTGCCTTCTACACGCAGCCTGGCTCGGACGAGGGAACCAGGCCAGCCAAGGCCAGGCCCATTACATGCACGATCAACTTGATTGGTTGGTAGCATCATTCTAGCCAGGCCTAGATAAGCAGGTGATTGGTTGCATGCATATCAACCTAGCGCTAGTTATTTTTGCTGCATCCGAGTGTTTGCTGTGCCGCGCTAGCCAGACTCCAGAGAAACGAGTTTCATTTCCGTTTCCCGGGAGCCAGGTTGACCAGATGCTTTTGCATCCTACGGGACAGGCCCAAACTTTCATGCAGGCAACCAAACTTGTCGCACCTGCATCCGGTGAGCCTGGCCCGGCCAAATGCGGGCAACCAATCGACCCCTAAGTAAACTTATGGATGATTCTAATTTTGTAATGATTCTGTGTGTCGGTGAAAGTTTGGGTATTCATTCTAAAAAGAAGTTTGGGTAGTTCGGGTAGAGAACATAACCGAACTTTAGGTATCCAAATTTTTTGGATACCTAGAAAATAATATCTACTTTGGATATCAATTCGCAAGAGCCGAAATATTAAAAAACCAAAAAAACTGAACCGACGCTTCATGTAGAACTGAACGCCCAGACCTATATACTACTCACCCTTAGACTGACCTATATCTTATTGGTTGTGCGTTTAGTTACCGCAACACTAGACATGGTGCATTAGTCCAGAATGGATAGGAGGCTAACAGCCATTGTGTCTGTGGACTATACCGGATGGCCCAAGATCATCCCATCCCCACCGCTTAAAAGTTAATTACAACGACGGTTGGGAGACATTCAAGTGGGTGGCAACGCTATCCGACCCACCTTTTTGAGTGTGTGCCCTTAGACACTGTGCCGCATAAAATTTTGGGAAACAAAGCAGCTGTGAATATAGAAAATTATTATTTATAAAATATAGAGGCACATAAAACGTGGAATGCTACTCATCACTTCCCGGGACCGATGGTTCTGCTTGTTGCACACAGGAAGCAAACTAACAGATGAACACTAGTACTTTAATACACTATCTATCTAGAACGAGTATCCTGGATATGCACGGGCGAAGCTACGTTACATGTGCTGGGTGCGAATGCAACCACGGCAAAATTGAATTCCTGTTATACGTGATAATTTTTCACCATGTATGCACCCCTATCAGGCCAAAACTGTGCACCCCCAAGGCCTAGAGGTCCCAGCAAAAGAGCATTAACAGGCACAAGTATGTAGCCCATCCACAGCCCAACGTAGCAATACCAATGTATTGGGCCAACAATCAAAGTAGGCAAGTAGCGGAACCAGGAAGGAAACATCGATCCTAATTAGCTTTTTTTAGATTATCGATCCTAATTAGTGTTGGCCTGTTCCCTGCCTACACGAAATTAATCTATAATTCCCAAAATCGCTGCCGTACTCGTCGCCCGGCTCCGTCTCGTGGCGGCGACTGACAACATCTCCCCGGCCGCCGCCTTGCCGATCGTCGGGTGTCTCGACTAGGTCCAAGTGACGAAGTCTCTCAAGCAGCGTTGAAGCTTCATTCACCAATACTGATTGGAGGATCAAGGAGCCGAGGCTGTCGCACACTCATATTAGTTGATAGTTGGTCGCCTGGTCATCTTGGGTCATTGTGCAACTGTAAGTCTCCAACCACTAGTTGCTTACAATCCGTGCTCACATTTGCAAAGATAACTAGTGTTTATTTATTTATTTTTGATAATCCTTATTTAGACATTACAAGATATGATAGTTTCGCTTTCTACTAGTTGATATCATCTAATTGAAATGTTAATTGAATTAAATTATAGATAGATGGAGAAATTTTATAAAAGAAAAGCACCGGAGCCGGATACTGTCAATAATGTGCAGAGTTCATATCAAGATGATTTCAATTGGGCAGAGGAGATTAAATATGATGGTGCTAGTAACATGAGAGGTGAATTTAATGGATTGCAATCTTTAATCATGAGAGAAAGTCCCTCGGCTTATTATGTTCATTGCTTTGCTCACCAACTTCAATTGGTCCTTGTGGCGGTTGTGAGAAAGCATGAAGGTGTTAGCAATTTCTTTACAAAGATCCATGACTTGTTGAATGTTGTGGGTGGATCAGCTAAGAGAAGAGACTTGATCAGAGATATCAATCTTGAACATATGAGTAAAGCATTAGGTTGTGGACAACTTGAAACCGGGACAGGACTGAACCAGGAGCAAAGTCTTCAAAGGCCTGGAGATACTCGTTGGAGTTCTCACTATAAAACTCTAAAAAGTTTATATGACATGTTTCCTACAATAGTCAAAGTACTGGAAATTGTGAGAAAAGATGAAAGAGATTGGAAAAATAGAGATAAAGCATCAAATCTTCTAGACTACTTCCAGACTTTTGATTTTGTCTTTTATTTGCATCTCATGTTGACTACATTATCAATTACTAACAGCTTGTCTCAAACATTGCAAAGGAAAGACCAAGACATTGTGAATGCCATGAACTGTGTGAAATCAACTAGAAGCCATTTGGATGAAGTGAGAAGAAATGGATGGGAAAAAGTATTAGAGGAAGCATATGAATTTTCTGACAAGCATGATATTATAAGGTTAGAAATGGAAGATACATATATTGATCCGAAGAAGCGTAGGAAAAAATCTGGCATTACAAATAAGCATCACTACCAAGTTGATTGTTTCAATGAAGTTCTTGATTGGATACTCCAAGAAATCGACGGACGCTTCAATGAGACTAGCACTCAGTTGCTTATTTATGCAGCTGCATTTAGTCCAAGAGACTCATTTCATGATTTCAATGTGGATAATCTGATGAGTCTAGCAAAGCTTTATCCTGATGATTTTAGTTCTATGAATTTGAGGGACCTGAGCCATCAACTTTGCCTTTACATCAATGACGTGAGAGGTGATGACAGATTCTCCAACATACAAACTATTGTCGAACTTTCTAAAAAAATGGTGGAGACTGGGAAGCACCGTGTCTATCATTTGGTTTATCAGCTTTTAAAGCTTGTTCTAGTATTGCCTGTTGCTACGGCTACAGTTGAAAGATGCTTTTCAGCCATGAAGATTGTGAAAACTTATTTGCGTAACCTTATCGGCGACGATCACTTGAGTCATATTCTTATTGGCTATGTGGAAAAAGAATTGATGAGAAAAATTACCAATGAAGCTGTAGTCGATCGCTTCATGAAAATGAAGGAAAGAAGATTTGATGATGATTAAAAGGTAATATTCTAAAATATAATATATTTATTTAGGATCACTTCTATGAAAAAAATAATTTATAATATATTTAGGCTACAAAGAACCTTGAAGTTTGTTGATATATATCACAATGTTTAGAATATTTTGTTTATGTCACAAACTTTTTATATTAGTGTATTTCTTATTATCTCTTTACTATTCAAAACTATACATATGCCAAAGTTATGCCAAAGCCTCGCACCCCCTCCATTTGCTCTAGCTTCGCCACTGCTCTGGACCGGTGATAAAAATGAGTTAGGATACGCTCCATCAATATAATTGAGCAAAAAACATGGGAGAGGAATCAAACTAAAAACGCATTGTGGATTTGCGGAGGGAGAAATCAATAGTGAGGTGGAGGTCCCCAGGAGCTAGAGGAAGAGGAAACAGCTTGATTTGCTTCCTTTACCGCGTGGATGGGAAATATGTTGTTTGTATAGTCATTCTGTATTGCTCCAAGTGAATATTTGACCGAAGAAGTTAACAGAGTTTCAGTAATGATCAAATAAGAAATGAAAAATAGTTTTCGGTCAAGGAAGTAAAAGTGTAATTTTTTTTGTGATGGAATAAGGAATTCATATCATATTACAACAATGTGGCCTCCTAGGGGAAGTGAGAACGCTTTCGCAATTCTGTGGTTTTGTTACAAAATATCAGTATGTCACGGAATAAGGAATTCATACCATATAAACTAGTCTGCCTATCTGCGCATTTGCGTGGTTAACATTTTGCTTGAAAAAAGTAAATATTTTATCATGTTCTTTGAATTCTACAGTTTTAAATTGTATTAATCAAAAATTAACTTTGGTTACATCTTTTATAAAGAATTAATACATTATGTTAATTAAAAAATATGATAGGTCTCGAGGGATTTTTCTTTTTTGGCCATTCCTTTTTTTTCATTTATTGCTTCGTGTATTTTGTGTTTTGAACAAACCATTTTTATTTCCTTTTGGTCTAACGTTATGGGCTTTAGGAGCACACAGTTCTTTTAATATTTTTCAATAAGGATAACGGTGGGTAATAAGAAAATGCATATAAGGGTATTTTAGTCTAGATTTTTCATAATGACAGTGGTGGGTAATTTTTCTTTCTTTTTCTCCGATTAATGTGGTAATTTCTAGCCCTTGAGAATGAACCATTTCTTGCTCAAATATATATATTATAGATTATAGATGATATAACAACGTGGCCTCCTACGGGAGCTGGGAACACTTTCAGAATTATGTGGTTTGGTTACAGTATAGAATGTGACGCTTGACATACATGACATTAGATCAGAACCCATGTGCATTGACCCATAGCTCTCCGCACAGCGGCAGGAGCAGTCTGGGACAGCTTAGGAGTGGATGGGCCTTGTATCACCAGTCCAAAACTTCCTGCGGGAGGTTTTGCACGTCCTACAACCAACGTATTCCGGACCACCTGTAGACTGCCCTGTGCACGGAAACAATGCGTGCCGAAACGGAGTCCACCGTAGCCTTTCCTGTGTCGTTGTCCATTTGCCATGGCAACCCTACAACCTTTGCTCGCGGCTTCCCGTGCATGCGAGTGTCTCATAGGGACATCGAAGAACTCTGTTTCGGTATTAACGGCTGATGAGGGCGCATTGTTGTTGATGAAATCGACGACGTTGTTCATTAGGTCTACGGCGCTGTTGCGCTTTGACCGGTACAGGTGGAACCCATGATCTTCACCTTTCGACTCCACGAGTTTCACCTGACGAAACCTCTCGCTATGGCTAAGCATTGCTGCGTACCGGCACCCGCGTTCCCACAGCACATCCTTCGTGGCCACGGCCACCAGCGCACGCTGGCATCGCAGCGACGCAATCAAATTGGCCGGCGGGTTGAGGCGCGGGTCATCGTTGCCGGCCGCACCGGCCGTCAAGAACGGCCAGAGCGTGTCCACTGACCACTCTCTTCGGCGCGAAGACGTCTCCATCATCCCAGTCCATCTCGGACGGCAGCCGGTCAGATCCCCAGAAGTAAGGGTGAAGGAGAATCAGACCCTCAATGTCGATGCCACGGGCTTCTGTGGTGGCAGCCCGCACTGCTACGTTGTGCACAATGTTGGCACCACCGCTCTCGCCGGCAAGGAACATGCGTGTGTGGTCGGCATGCTCCGTAAGCCATGGATCGGAGAGATCCGCAACCCACCGGAGCGCCGTCCAAGCATCCTCGTAGGCTGCAGGGATGGGGTGCTCTGGCGCGAGCCTGTAATCCACCGAGACAACAAGCGCCCCAGCGCACGCGGAGAGGGACGTGGCGTAACGGTGGAACAGCTTGGAGAAGGCACTCCCGGTGCAAAACGAGCCACCATGGAAGTAGACAATGAGCGGGAGCCTCTTGCCGGTTGCAGCGGCATCAACATTAAGAAATAGGCGGACGGATACGCCAGTGCCAGGTTCGATGACAAAAGTCCCTCGTCGCCACACCGGTTGCCCCTGGCGTTTCAGAAGCCGGCACGAAAGAGCTGACCACGAGGCGCTCTACACGGCCATCCTTGTACCTACGCAGGTACGGGTACATGTCGTCGGTTATCTCAGCGTCGGACTTCTGATGTATGGCCATTACGAAGAGCAGGCACTCAGCTATTGTATGGTCAGCTAGCTAGCTAGTTCGGGGGGGGGGGTTGGTGGGTTCGTAGATGCAACAACTTCCTGGTCCTTATATATATGCAGCTATATATGAAGTGAAAAGTCTGGAATGTTCCTTTCAAATTTTTCTGTATGAAGCATATGATCTATTCCGTTTGCCCCAAGATGATATTTAAATTTCTTTTTTATGAAAAATTTCTTTACTATTAACGTGTTAAGTTGCTATGCACCAACTAGTTTATTATACACCGACCAATTGCATGACAAAAGGATGCTGGGACTCCTTCCTGTGCCGACGGCAAGGCCTCCAGGGTGAGAGGCCAGCCAATTCTCCACACAAGGCGCCGCCCTCCGCTCCGCTCCACTCCTTCATGTTTGTTTATGCTATGAATTGAACATACGAAGATGTGAATCTTAATTTATGGTAGATTTTGATATCAACTATATATCACTACAGTAAAAAGAGTAAATTCCTTATGAACAATCCAAACTTATACATATCCCTTATGAACCATCCAAAATTATGACTTCCCTTATCAACCATCATTTTAATTTTTTGCTTCCCCTACAAACCATCCTTGCATTAGTTGACAAACCTGCAGCGCGTGTATTGATTTTATGCGTGAATATGCATCGATTACTTTCATTCTAGATACACCATGTTCTGCATATTTGAATTTTTTGAATGCAAGCTATGCTACAGACACCAAAACATCGAGCTTCGTGTGCCTATTAAGATACAAGGATCTCTATGATGCAAAGAACTAAAAATACACAATTAAATTAGGAGAGAAGCTTGATTACGGTGACAACGCCGTTTTGGCCAGGTTTTGAGAACACGATTGCTTGGGGAAATCCATGCAGATGGCCACAAATAAGAGGGATCTATACAAAGAACTAACCCACACGTGCTTCTAAAAACCTACTTAAAGCAAGAAGATACGCACGCTAATGGTTAAGCTCAAGGGTAGTTTCAATCTAATGCCAACTAATTCCCACCTATGACCCTCCACTGAATAGGCGCACTAGTTAGCGCAGTCGTGGTAGTGAATGAGATCAAGAAACGGATAGATTTCCTAAACACATAAACTGATTCACAAATACAACCAACCTACCTGGAGCATAAACAAGACCAAAACAACGAGAGTACTAAGCTGACCAGATTTGGGTCACAAAGAGGTTAAGAGGTGTTACCGTATAAAAGATTAGCCTAACTGGTCACTACTCACTAGAATGGTTCATAAGGGAAGGAAAAATTAAAATGATGGTTCATAAGGGAAGTCACAATTTTGGATATGGTTCATAAGGGATAGGTACCAGTTTGGCTGGTTCATAAGGAAAGTGATGTCTTTCTAATATCTACTACATCATCTATCCTAAAATACAAACATTTCTGGGTTTGGTCTAGATTCATAACATCTTCAATGTATCTAAACAATAATGTGTGTTCAAATTTATTAAAGATGCTATGAATCTGGATACTATCTCTCATAGCTTGAAATACCAATATTTTAGGACAGAGGGATCATCCTATAGTTCTTTTTTAGTTCATTTGTATGGTCTGAACGTTAATTTTTATGAACGGGGGTAGTGAGTCACATGCTTACGAAATAACTTAGAACGATGCATTCTTCCATTTCTGTTTTGGCTGTTTTACTCTTTCTCTCAACTTTTTGGGGAAAGACAGCCACCCGGCATCACTGCCCATCCGTATAGAGTATTCTGGCAAACTCGTCATTTACCTTTAGTTTATCATCGCAGCGCGGCTCATTGGTCACCTACTCACCACGTCAACTGGTCAAAAGAAAGGAGGGTTCTAGATGTTCTAACCGGTACGCAATAAATGGTAATGCCGGTGATCCAGCAGAGCAATGATGATTGCGAAAATCTTTTTTAAACCCCCTACTCGCTATGCCGACGCTTACATGTGACAATAAGAAGAAACGTGATCGATCAACCTCCACAAACATCAACTCTATCCGTCCTAGTAATATATAAGCATTTCGTGTTATGCTTTTAGTGTTCAGATTCATAACATCTTTTATTCATTAGAGATGCTACAAATCTAGTAGATGGCTAGGAATGAACATATTTTGGGATGGAGGGAGTACATCAGTTTTATAGAGATTATACAATTCATGTAGTTCTGGATGTTTTGCTTGGAATTCACGAGTTGACCCAGCTCGCTATTAGCTCCACTCGTCTCAATACAATTTTTCAAGCCGATTCAAGATAATGTTTTACCATGTTTTGTTTTCAAACCGAGCTGCAAGCTACCTTGCGAGTCAAACAAGAGCTCTATGAGCGTCAAAGCCAATAATAGTGGTCCGTTGCTATGATCCAAGTATATCCAACTCACCTCAACATGTCGGTTGTCGTTAACCAAATCACATATCGTCAAGCAAAACAATTTTTTTAATTATTTTTATCCAATATTTTATTAGATATTAAACTTGCAAGCGAAATGAGCTAACTCTCAAGCTTTGTATCGAGCCGATGCAGCATTTCATCTTGTTTAATTTACAAGGCAAGCCGAACCAAATCCATTCGCTTTCAAGCTGGATCAAGCTGAATCGAGCTCGCTCCACATCCAGGCCTAATCCAATGTGTCAAATGCTCCTACTCTCTTAATTTACTGATCTTTATATATGAATTAAAAAAGAAAAGAATGCACAAGAAGTGAAGAAGAGGGAGACAATGTCCTAGATATGGATGTACTTACCTCTAAAACAGTTGATACTGCAGTACTCGTCGGGGGTCAAGATATGCAGGTTCTAGATGTTAAACATAGAAAGCAATCTCTATTCATGGTATGGAAGGACTATGATTAGGAATGAATCATTTGTAATCAGGAGCTGTGTCTCCTTCCATTCTTGCGTGCCATGAGCCGCACATGTAACCTGCCATGTATCGATGCTCTATAAATATGAGAGGTCCTGCACCATAGAAGGCAGGCAGCACCATTCCTATCAACATGGTAACAGAGCCATAGTATCCTCTGCCAAGATGTCGTCCACAACTTCTTCTTCCTCCTCCTCCTCTCCGTCCACCATCTCTTCCGCCATGGCCAGCTCTACCTCTACCTTCGCCTCAATCCCTATCCACCATGCCGTCACCATCCGCCTCAACAAGTCCAACTTCATGTTGTGGCGTGCTCAACTTCTCCCATATCTCAGAAGTGCTCAGCTCATTGGATACATTGATGGATCCGTTCCTGAGCCTCCCAAACTCGTCGCGTCATCAACTGCCGCAGGCGCCGAGCAAATTCCCAATCCGGACTATATCCGGTGGTACAACCAGGACCAGCAACTCTTGAGCGGTCTCCTCTCCTCCATGACTGAGGATATTCTCCTTGACGTGGTGGCTGCCAAAACGGCCAAAGAGGCCTGGGATATCCTGCAGCGGATGTTCTCGTCCGCCGTGAGTGCACGCGCTGTCCAGGTTCGCGTCGATCTCGCCACCTTGAAGAAGAGAGATATGTCTGCCAATGACTATTTTCGCAAGATCAAAGGGCTCGCATACGAGCTCGCTGCTGCTGGTACTCCTCTCCGTGATGCTGAGATCGCCGCGTATCTTCTGGCAGGCCTCGACTCGGACTATGAGTCCTTCGTGACTTCCATGACGACCAGATCCGAAGCTGTCTCCCTCGACGACGCCTACGCCTACCTCCTCGCGTTTGAGTCTCGCTAGGCCACGAAACAGGCTGAGACGCAACTCAACGTTGGCGCCGCGGCAAACTTCGCAGGTCGCGGCGGGAGTCCAATGCCGCGTGGACGAGGACGTGGTGCGCCGCCTGGGCGTGGACGCGCACGTGGCCCTCCACCCTTCCTGGGTCGCGGTCGATCTGCTCCTTCCTACGACAGGCCACAGCGCCCTAGGTGCCAAATCTGTGGCCTCAGGAGCCATACGGCGGTAAAATGCTGGCACCGTATGGATGAAACTTACCAGGAGGATCCACCTTTCGCTGGAGCTGCTACGACTACGTCCTACCGCATCGATCCAAACTGGTATACCGACACCGGGGCCACCGATCACATCACCAGTGATCTTGATCGCTTGGCCCTCCGTGAACAGTACCTCGGTGGTGAGACCGTCCAAGTCGGCAACGGGGCAGGTTTGCAAATATTGCATATTGGTTCTTGTTCAATTAATACTGCTACTAGACCTCTAAAACTAGACAATGTTCTCCATGTTCCTGACATTGCCAAACATCTTCTCTCTGTTCACAAATTAGCCCGTGATAATCATGTCTTTTTTTAGTTTCATCCATATCATTTTTTCATCAAGGACATAGCAACGAGGCAAGTACTCCTGGAAGGGCAAAGTGAAGCCGGTCTCTACCCCATCAAGCTCTCCGACATTGAGTCCTTCAAACAAGCCCTCCTCCATGTCAAGGTGTCTCCCGATCAGTGGCATGCGCGTTTCGGTCATCCCTCCACCCCAATTGTTAGGTCTATATTGAGATTGAATAATCTTCCATGTTCTAAGGAGTCGAGTCACACTATATGTAATGCGTGTCAGCTAGGGAAGAGTCATCAACTTCCATACAATAATGCTATTCATCGTTCTACATCTCCTTTAGAACTTATTTTCTCAGACGTTTGGGGCCCTGCCCCCACATCTGTTGGTGGGTATTCCTATTATATCAGTTTTATCGATGACTATAGCAAATTCACTTGGGTCTATTTGATGCATGACAGAAAGGAAGCCTTCTTGCAATTTCAAGCTCATGTAGAACGCCTCCTTGATATGTATAGTGATTACAGTTGAACTGTAGTATCTGTTAGTTTGCTTCCGATGCATCAATCATAGCCGTTGTTGCAGGAAACTGATGAGTAGCATTGCACATTTCCTACTTCCACATCGTAGCCAACAACTACTTACTCTAACTTCGATGACTCTAGGAGAACCTACCTCATGTGCTATCACAAGATGGATACTTCAATAGTGTCGGACGGCAATCTACAAAATTAGTTACGTAACATCTCCTGAGGACTCACTATATTAGATGGCATAATAGTTGTATTTATAGCCTATAAAAATGTTTTTATTCTTGTTTTATAAGCCGAACAAGTAGTAAAACATGTTCTTCTACCTCACAAAAACTGATTTCCCCAACCAAGAACTGGATCTCAATGGTGCAAAAATAGGGGGAGAAAGGCGGTTTCTTGTGCGACAACGATGAGGGGTGCTGACTGCTGACCATGCGTGCAACAGTGTATGAGCTACAAACACATGAAACATGAGAAAAGACACTTTCTTAGCACACGACATATACTACTTCTGTCCCATTGAAAGTGTCGTCTTTTACTTTCAGAAATCAACTTTGACCATTCGTCTTATTAAAAAATTATGCAAATATTATTTATTTTCTAATTTACTTCATCATGTGAGATACTTTAATGATGACATCTTTATATTAGTATTTATAAAAGGATTGAATAAAACAAATAGTCAAAGTTGATTTGTAAAAGTAAAAAACAACACTTTCGATGTAGCGGAGGGTGTAGCAGCAAATTATCTAGGGGAAAGGAGAGGAGACACCTTAATGCTGATATGTTTGAAAGATATTTTCACCTCCCCAAGGGTCAAATTCTAATAAAAAAAACCAACATTGTTCAGGTGCAAATTCCATCTTGGCTCTAAAAAATCACCTCTTCCTTGAGTTTTTCTGAAATATAATGAACTTCTTTGTGTGGATTGAAAACTATTTTTGATTGTTTTCTTAGTCTTCCGTTAGATTTTGTATGTAACCATGTTAATTAGGAGGTGGAATTTCCATTTTACCCCATAATAGATAATAAGCATTTATGTTGGATAGTGTCAATCTGAGTGCCTTTTAATTTCAAATAATGCAACATTAGTGTAAAAGTAAGTTTTTTTATTATTATCTAAATGGTTCCATGGAACATAACTGCTTTATTTTGCTTTTGGGAGTAAAATGCTATGTTCACCTCTTACTTAACACCGGTACACATAAAAAATCTAACGGAAGGTCTCAAAAAGGATCAAACGTAGGTTTGTATCAACAACAGGGAAGTTCATCCAAAAATGGGTCCAAAAGGAAGAGGTGATTTGTTTTAGGGTCAAACAAATTTTTTTGTCTATTCTAAATGGCAGGAGGCATAATTCCTTGATCTGTGATGGCCATGACCAACTTGCCTTATTTGCTCCAAGAAAGCCACGGGCTTCATGCATAGCAGTCCTCTTATGATTTCATCCTCAATTAATGTAGAAAGAGTTAAGTAAGTGTAACATCCTGGCCTCGGGCTTAATAGGATTGATTGATGTCAACAAATTGCAAATTCTTTTCCAGAAGCTCATCTCTAAAGAACTATAAGGTTAAGCGTGCTTGACGTGGAGCAATTTAGGGATAGGTGACCGACCGGAAAGTCCTTCCTAGGTGTGCACGAGTCAGGACAAAGTATGCAGAAAAGACTAGTGTTGGTCCGTGAGGTAAGTCTTGGTGGCCTATTAAGCTACCAGGTAAAAGCGGACCTAATCTAGAGTGGCGGGACACAACACTAAGGTTCTATGATGTTTATAGCCACTAAGTACAATATTCTACCATCAAGTATTCGGAAATAAAGGAGAACTAACATGATCACCTCACTTATAGTTTCACATATCCTTGGAGTTTATTTGATCCATATGGAACTAATAAGATTATGAGGTGAAAATATTGTAAAACTGGAAAATAGAGAATATCGAATAAAACCAGAATTGCTAAATGGATAAAGAAGTCAAAATACCAAAGTTATCAAGAGAAACAAACCATGGAAACATGTACCAACAAAACGGGGAAGCCCATAGGAGAGGACTCGACCAAAGGACAGGGCCGGAGGGGCTGGGTCCAGGTCGGTTGACCTAGTGGCACCCCTCCGGCGCCCAAACATGTTGAGAAGCTCCCTCCCCGCCGACACTTGTTGCCTCCCCCCCCCCCCTATATAAGGAGCACACATTCACCTTGTTCCACGCATCAGCACCACTAGTACTTCAAGGTTGCCGTAACAGGTTTGGAATAGCTACCTTAGAGTTAGCAAGTCCCTTAAGAGAGTTCGAGCCTTCTCCTCCTTCACTACTTTGTAAGAATTTGATCTATTTCGATGGAATCATCTTCTACTTATAAGTTCCTTCATTATATCGCTCATGAATTGTACTTATGTTCCTGCAAGTATCCATGCTTATGCTTAGTAGTTTGCATGTTAGGGGTGATTATGCGATGTCAAGGTGCAGGGTTCATGACCCTTTTGGGTGCTTTAGTTAGGTTTCCTAGGCCGACTATAGTTCTTTCCAAGGAATTAAGCATGGGGTTTACGTCAAAAGATTGCATCGAATGTTGTGTGTCCCACAGAAGAGAGGAGATCGTTTGGGTAGTATCAACCAACCACAATTGACAGTAGCGTACCTATAAGTTCGTCCACATTCATAGGCCTCTTGGCGGGAGTCTCCTTTGCAACAGGCGTAAGACTATACTCCCTTCGGACCTTGGTTTCATAGTCTTTTGCCTTGATTTGTGTATATTAAGTGTATGTTCATAGGATAGACCAACATAGGTAGGAAGTACATATGGAACTTGAATTTCTTAGTGTTTTCTTCATAGCCATGCTACTTGCTTTGTGGTATGAACTTATCCATGTGTGTGTCACTATCCATGTTTTTTTATCTATTCTTATCTCTGTTTATTACTTTGGTTAAATTCAAGATATAACTTATGAGTAGCCTAAGTAACGTATACTTGCACTACTAGAATAATGCTCTACAACGATGGGCTAAAAATGCCCTTGGTGGTGGACGTGTGAAACTCTAATGAGCGGCTGTCACTATTTAGCAAAAAAATTAGTTGCATACAAAAGCCCGTCGCTAAATGAACTGACAGTGGAAGATAAAAGGCCGCCACTAACGGGACAATGGCCCACTACTAAATTCCATACAGAAAAAATAAAAAGTAATCCAGCTCCCCCACCATGCTGGATCTGCCGCCAACGTGCACGGAGGGTGGTGCCGACCGCCGGTGAGGAGGGTTGGGGCCTGTGCGCGGGGAGGGAAGTAGCGGAGTGGGTGGGTTGGTGAGAAGGGGCGGCAGCGGGGGAGGTGGTAGAGAGAGAGGGGGAAAAGATAGAGTGGCTGAGAGAAATTTTTAGGGTTAGAGTTATTTTATATGCCCATCATTGTTTTGGTAGCGGACTAGGCCATTATGGTTGCGGGCCTAGATGTCTGCCACTATTTGTTAGCGTAGTAGTGGACATGGGTCACCATAGTTGTGGGCCACAAATGTCCGCCGCTATATTTTAAGCGTAGTAGCGGGTCTTGTTGTTCGACTCAAAATAGTAACGGTCTTTAAAAAGCCCGCCACTATGATAAAGATAGTGTTTGCCACTATAGAACATTTTTGTAGTAGTGTTGATAACTATATTCCTCATGCAGATGACCCTCGGAATACTCTGGAGTTAAATTTCATTGGAGAAATCCAATGGGAAATGCTGCAACAATAACTTTCCGCGCTTGCGGAACTAATCTATAAACTATGTAGAAACTACCTTAAACAATACAACAATTGTTAGGGCATATCAACTAAATTACAAAAGCGCCACAAGTCGATTTCATATATTCGGCAAGGTACTTGGCTGGCATGACTCGGTGGGTGCCAACATATGGTTGGAACGATGCTCACCTAAACTTCTAATATGACACTAATCCTACTCCACTTTACTTCATGAGCCTTTTGGATCACTGAAACTGGATTATTACTGTAGGCTACTAGTGGGCTGGGTGTTAGATTTATGCTCAAAACATGTTTGATAAAATATATGACACAACAGTGTTCTATTTATCAAAACTTGTCCAATTGCCCGCGCATTTGTGCAGGCTAGGTATCGATATATTCATGCTTATATAAAGTTTTCTCTTATGTCCATTTACATGAAGCCACAAATAAGTGTGTGTTAGAAACTCCTTTAACCTCAACAAGATTGAATGGCCCGCGTAGTTGCGTAGGCTAGGGACTAAAACATATACAATATTTATAATAACTTTAACTTTGTGGTGTTGCAGTCTATTAATTTGACGGAATTCCTTGTGCAGGAATCCTTTATGAACCACTGGAAACTTGTTCTCTCTTTCTGTTTCCTGTTTCAAAATCCTCCTACTGCGGTGTCACTCCTAGATCTTCAAAGAAACGTTAATCCATTACTACAAACAGAGACTCTAAAAACAAAAAAAAAAGAATTTAAAACATCGCAAATAACAAAACTTGTTCCTCACGCTTTCTACAAATACAGTTTTGTAAGTTTCAGAGCTCTGTAGATAATTTTTCAGCCTAAAGATGTTTAAGTCTGTTTTTTTTTGCAGGCATGGATTGCTTTTAGGCATTTATATTTTCCGTTCTCTAGGGAGAACACCTTTTCTAGCGCTTACATTTTATGTTGGGAGACAAAGAGGCGAAGATTTTGTTTTTGCAAGTTGCAAATGAATATTCATTTGAATTTTCAATTAAAATCTGGGTGTATAGTAAATCATTGAGCTTTCATAAAAAAGCACATAATGTATAACATTTTTTCAGTTGTTCACAAGGGATTATTGGGTATTTTTTCTCTGCTCACAAGGACTTCCTTCCATTATTTTTTTCAGAGTATCACATCATATAGTCTTGTTTGTTTCTTCCAAGGTTGAATAAGGTAATATGTATTTGACATTAAAGTCATCTATCGTCTATTATAGAAAAAGGTGATTTTTAATGTCAATTGAAAGTTTCTAAATGTTCAGAGGATTTGAAAGAAGGAAAGATGAAAACATAATTAAAGATTCAACGTAACATTATGACTATTTATTACAATCCTAGTTGATTTTCTATTTTAGCATCTTGAGTGTGGGGATGGAATCTGGGAACAATTTTTAGACGGTAGATACAACAAGACAGTAGGAAGTAAATACATTGTACAAGGTGGGTGCTCAAACATTTGAGCAAATTTACGTACCTGAACCATCACCCTACATGCATATGTTACTGCTGACAGCCAGCTCCACGTTCATTGGTGGGTGCATCCTTGATATACATCAACTTGGGCGCTCTGCTCGGCATAAGCTAAGGCTCATCTACATACATGTCTATGCTTTCAAAATCACCGTTGTTCTGTCCACTGGTTTTGACTGCAGAGGAGGATAAGGGACATACAGACGGCGACACATGTTGCCATGTACGAGTACTTTGACTGCAGCATTGCGTCAAGAGTGATGTGGTGCAAAAAGATTTTATTGGAGCCTCCACCTCTTCCCAGCATCATGGTGTCAGAACAATAGCAAGGCGAGTGCCTTCTTTTATTGGTTCCCAAACCGGCTTTGCACGATACCTGAGGGACAAAACTCAATGAATAGATTGATAAATAATCAAATATGTATTTAACTAAACAAAGCGAGCAAGGCTGCACATTGTCGTCATGGATGGAGAGGTGCCTGTTCATTGCGGCACCCCAGATCTTAAATATTTTTCTCTCGTCGGCAGAACTTCTAGGGCCAGCAATGGGTCATTGTCGTGGTCTTCTCAGACATCAGTATGGTAAGGACACCACTGTATTGTGGTCGCCGGATCGCCGATATGGCCTGGTGTTTGTGGGCTTGTAGATGGAGGATACGAGTGCCATCATGTTGCAGCAGCCAGGGTAGCGAACTCCATCTCCTCCTGTAGATGTTCTTGATCGAGTTTCACGTCGGTGAAGAAGGACGCCGAAGAGTTGCTCCAAAGCGTCGGTCTTCTCTGTCCAATCCATCCAAGAAGAAGGGCGCCGTTGTTGCGACCGCCGTCGTGCTCCCTCCTTGGTCTATTGTCCATCGCCTCGTTCCAATGGAGGCCGCCGCCGTGCTAGCAGCCTCGTGGTGCCTTTTACCCTACGTGATGTTGTGCTTACACGGATGACAATAAGGGACAGATTTTCTTCTTAGATCCCACAAGTTGATTTTAACGGCTAGATGTTTTACTTTTTTCTCAGAATTTCTAGGCTATTTCTCTCTTTTTCTAGACGGCCTAGTGGAAACTTCATCTCCTTTTATTATCTACTTATATATAAAAGATGCAACCCATTAAGAGTCCTTTAATGTTATTTCTCTAGCTCCACGTTGCGCCACATCATCTCCAATCCACTAGCCATTCAATGCTATTTTTCTAGCTCCATCTTGCGCCACATCATCTCAAATAATTTTAACAATTAGATAAAGATTGAATGTTGGTGACTAGGAGCTATTTTGAACTTTTCAAATCTCTGTCATGTCATCTTGAAAGTTAGCACTCCTAGTTATCACCTCTAACTCCCATCTATCCATCCGTGCATCAATATCCTCATGTCACTTAATATTATCCGGTGACCACAAATTAAGGTGAGAAACTACTTCCTCTAAATACCTCTATTACTACTCCACCTTTTGTTCAAAATAGGTCCGCATCACTTGATGCACGGCTAGACATAGTCTCCAAGGCCATACCAGAGCTCGCCGCATCAGCTGCTGAGATAGCCATTGCTGTATGGGGAAAAGCAGCTACGAGACATCACCCATCTCGTTGTTACTACCAACTCTAGAGCTCACATCCTGGGCGTCGATTTCAACTTAATTCCACTCCTTGGTCTTCAAAGCTCGGTGCGCCGTACAATGCTATACCATAACGGTTGTGTTGAGAAATGGCCAAAGAGACAAGAGAATAGAGTGACAAGTGTATTGTATTGATCTTTGGATTACATATATATAGGGGTACAAAGGGTGTGTCATTAAGCATGAAAAACTGCCGACATAAATGCCCTAATGGCCATGAAACAGCCCATAACTATGGCTGTTACAACCATGATGATGGCTGTTTTCTAAGGTCATAAACATGGCCTTAAGGAGTCCTTCATTGCCTCTTTGATGGCACTTTGATGAGATCAAATTGCTTGTATTTGTAACACTCCCCCTTTTGATCGAATCCTTCTTAGAGATCAATATGCTTTTAAATTCCTTCAAAAACCCTGTGGGAAAAAATTAGGAATAATGTGTTTGATGATCACTCAATCATAAATCTGAAAGATTTAAGGAGTAATCTATGTCTTGATTTTTATCTCTAGAAAAACCCTGATTGGGGAAAAATTGAGATAAAGACATATGCTTGTGTTGATTATTTTATCTCTACAAAAACCCCGATGGGGAAAAATTGAGATATGCTTGCATCAATTATTGTCTCGTTAAAAACTTTGTATGAGAAAAACCTGATGGTAAAAACTCATAAAAGAAAAGAGTACAACGTGACGCGTTTAACTAGGCTCATCGATCGGAGAGTCTCCCCACGATGTTTGCAAGTCTCCGAGCCGTCTCATACCAATCCCCTTAACACATTTTTCGAATGTGGCAGTAGGTAAAGATTTGGTGAATAGATCGGCCAGATTATCACATGATTTTACCTGTAAAATGTTTATCTCTCCATTTTGCTGAAGCTCATGAGGATAAAACAATTTAGGAGTGATGTGTTTAGTGACTTGGCTCTTGATGTAGCCTGTTTGCATCTGTGTGATACAAGCAGCATTATCCTCGTGGATAATGGTGGGTGATTACGAGGAACCAATACCACAAGATTGCTCAATGTGGTTTATCATTCTGCGAAGCCATACGCATTCGTGTGATGCCTCATATAGAGCGATGATCTCGGAATGATTTGTGGAGGTAGCCACTAAAGTTTGTTTAGATGACTTCCATGAGATGGCTGTTCCTCCATGAAGGAATACAAAACCTATACGTGATCCGGCATTATGGGGATCGGACATGTAACCAGCATCCGTGTATCCAACTAAGGTGGGATCATTAGTCTTTCGGAAGAATAAACCAAGATCCCTAGTGCCATTCAAGTACCTAAGGATTAATTTTCCTCCGGTCCAATGACGTTTAGTTGGAGCAGCACTTGTATCTTGCTAATAGATTCACTGCGAAAGCAATGTCGGGCCTGGTGCTATTTGCTAGATACATGAGTGCTCCAATGAGGCTGAGATAAGGATATTGTGGTCCCAATATCTCTTCCCCTTCCTCCCGTGGTCGGAAAATGTCTTTTTCTTTTTCGAGTGATCGAACAACCATGGGAGTCTTATTTGGATGAGCTTTGTCCATATTGAATTTCTTCAATATTTTGTCGATGTAGACAGATTGATGCACTAAAATTCCTGAGTGAAGATGCTCGATTTGCAAACCTAAGCAAAATTTGGTTTTACCCAAATCCTTCATCTCGAATTCCGTCTTGAGGTGATTGCGGGCCTCATCAATATCTTGGGTGTTGCCAATGATGTTCAAATCATCTACATACACGAGATATTATGCAAAATCCTGTAGAGGATCTTTTGATGAAGACACATGGGCAATCATTGTTGTTGGAGTATCCCTTACGTAGAAGGTACTCACTCGATCGATTGTACCACATTCTCCCCGATTGTTTAAGACCATAGAGTGATCTTGTGAGTTTCACACAATACATATTGCGATTTTTGTTCTTATTCGGTATAGGGATCCCATCGGGGACCCTCATATATATATCCGAATCTAATGACCCATATAAATATGCGGTCACGACGTCCATCAACTGCATAGATAGACGTTTTTGGGTTGCCGGTGAAATTAAGTATCGGAACGTTATTCCACTCAAGACTGGAGAGTATGTCTCATTGAAATCAATGCCGGGTCTCTGCGTGAACCCTTGTGCTACAAGCCTCGCCTTATATCTCACCACCTCATTGTTCTCATTCCGCTTCCGGATGAAAACCCATTTAAAACCCACAGGGAAGGTTTTTGGAGGTGTAGGTATCAACGATGAGAATACCTGTCTTTTATTGAGGGAGGCTAACTCTGCTTCAATTGCTTCCTTCCATTTGTTCCGGTCCGAGCGCTGTTTGCACTCTGCCATGGACTTTGGATCTGGATCATTTTGTATGGTTTCGGCAATTGATGAGGCAAAGTATGTGTCGACAATTGTAGTCTTACGATCGAATGATTCTCCAGATTCAACATAGTTGATGGAAATTTCTTGTACCCCAATTGGCGGCTCGGTATTTCCCAATACGATAGTGCCGGGGTGTTCCAATGTCCCATCATCAGAAATTGAGTGCATTGTTGATGTAGGTTGTGGATTTCTTGAATCCACATTGTGTCTCTCAACTAGAGGTTGAGTTTCATTTACTTGTGTTAGAGGAATCTTTCCTCTGTTTCCTCTTGCGCTTTCGAGGATTTTCCGTACTTCTCCCTTTCTCTGTTGAGTTAGGGAGTTGAATAGTTTTGTTTGGTACCTCTATTCTTTCCGGTACATTCCTTGCAGGAATGAATGATTTTGTGACACTTTTGCTCACGGTAAATGAGTCCGGCAAATTGTTTGCAGCAGTTTGCAAATCAATTATTCTTTGAACTTGTCGTTCAGATTCTGCGGTATGAGGATCCTCCTTTAGGGAATCTAAGGAATCCCAATTTATTTCCGGGCATTCGGTGTGATACTTGAATTCTCCCCCTAATGCCGGAAAATGATCTTCGTTGAAGATACAATCAGCGAACCGGGCCGTGAGTAAGTCCCCTGTAAGGGGTTCTAGGTATTTAATGATTGACGGAGATAAATACCCCACATAGATCCCAATTTTCCTGTGTGGGCCCATTGATGTTCGTTGTGGTGGTGAGATCGGTACGTATACAGCGCAACCGAATTTCCGCAGATGGGAAATACTAGGAGGATCACCACGAACCAATTGCAGCGGGGAAGCTGTATGGTATGCAGTTGGACGCAATTGTATTAAGTCACCAGCGTGTAACACTCGCATGACCCCAACATGAGGTTGGTAAGTTGCAATTTTGCAGTAGTGGTCCGGCTATGAGTTTTACTCTCTTAATGAGAGATTCAGCTAAACCATTCTGGGTATGAACATATGGTACGAGAATGTTGTACTTCAATTCCTAAAGCCATACAATAATCATTGAAGGCTTTGGAAGAAAATTCTGCTGCATTGTCCAACCTAATTGATTTTATCTGGTGCTCGGGATGATTTGCTCTAAGTCCGATGACTTGTGCAATCAATTTTGCGAAGGCATGGTTTCGTGTCGATAAAAGACACACATGAGACCATCTTGTGGATGCGTCTATGAGAACCATGAAGTACCTAAATGGTCCGGATAAGGGTTGAATGGGGCCACAAATATCTCCTTGAATGCGTTCAAGAAATTTTAGTGGTTCAGCCTTTATCTTGAGATGTGAAGGTCTCAAAATTAATTTTCCAATTGCACATGAGGTGCATACAAAATCTGAGGATTGTGGAAATTTTCTATCACTCATACCATGTCCACTTGAATTGCTGATGATTTTTCTCATCATCCCAATGCCGGGGTGACCAAGGCGTTCATGCCAAGTTTTGAATGAATCAACATTCTGAAAAATCACTTTGTATGCAACGTGTGGTACGGGTTTGATGTATGTGTAGTACAATCCAGACGGAAGAGAACACACTTTTTCAAGTGTTTGTTTGCCATATCCAGTATCTTTGGTCAAGAGGAGAAACTCCTCATTGTTTTCTTCATGTGTGTGCACATGAATACCATTTTCCGGATGTCACGATAACTTAGTAGGGTACGTGTTGAATCGGGATACAATAATGCCTCCTCGATATGAATTTGTGTACCCATTGGAAGTGTGATAGTGGCCCTTCCGGAACCAACAATCATCGCATCGCGTCCCGCGATGGTCAAAATTTGTCCTTCTCTCTTAGTGAGAGTTTGGAAAAATTTTACTTCTCTAAGTATCGTGTTAGTTGTGCAACAATCTACTAGGCATATCTCTTCTTCCATTGGATTGACTCCCGTATCAATCTATATAATGCAAAAATTGGAAATTCGTAAGAATAATGACAAAATATAGATTGAACATACTTTATTGAAATAAATGTGCATTATTACAATATGATAGCAACATCATGTCTTTTATTACAAGGGTTACATTTGAGAATGTAAACCCTAAAGCTCGTGGAGCTTAATGGAGGTCTCCAAAAATGTCATTGGAGGAGTACTCCGCGAGTATGTCTTCAAAGTCATCATCTTCGCCTTGCGGAGTCTTGGTGATGCTTGGTCCCGCTTCTTGAGAGATGGGGTCCTTAGCTCCAATTTCCAATTCTTGAGAGGCAAAGTGTGCTTCAACGTCCTTGGTGTTCTATGTACGACCCATGGACTTCATGTATAGATCAACAAGATGTTTAGGGGTTCGGCATTTCTTAGCAACATGATTGTAGCAACCACACCTATAGCAGGCGTTTTTGTTGTTGTTAGTATCATGTTTTGGCTTAAAAATGCCTTTTCCCTTCTTGTTGTTGACACGTGGCTTGTTGGCTCTTTTATGCTTGCCCTTGCCGGAAGAATTTCCAGATTTTGTGTTCCCGTTGGGATCACCTTTCTTCGCATTCGCATGTACTTCGAGGCAGTGGAGCGAGTGCCCAATGGACGCTGGTTTGAATTCTTGAGTGTGAGCTCATGATTCTTTTCTGCCTGTTTCAATGTCTGAATGAGTGAAGAGTATTGTGTGAAATTCTTCTCGCGGTATTGTTGAGTAAGAATCCTTTACGAAGGGAGCATTGTAGACAAAGTCTTCTCAATTTTCTCCTCTTCGAGTTGGTTCTTTCTCACAAAACCGGAGCTTGGAGCATATCTTATGAACAGCATGGTTGAACTCATCTATAAATTTGAAATCTTGTAGACGTAAATGGTTCCACTCATGCGTTGCCTCGGGGAGGATGATAGCTTTATGCTGTTCATATCGATTTTTGAGCGCCGTCCATAAAGCACGTGGACTCTCCTCATACATGTATTCCATTTTCAAATCCTGATGGATATGATTTCTCATGACCTTTAAGGCGAGAGAAGTTGGACATGTTCGAGGGAGCAACGAGTCGGATCAGCTGTTTCATCTATACATCCGTATAGTCCAAGGGTCGACGAGACTCACTTTGAGATCCATCGCCCAAACGGGGAAATTTGAACCATCAAGAGCGAGGATATCAAACTCTTTGGTTGCCATTTCACCTACAATGTGAAAGCCACAAATTTTTGAAAAAATTGTGGCATATATATGCAATTTTATGTGAATTCAAAAGAACTCAAATGATATTTAAAATCCTTTAATATTTAGTAGAAATTTGAGTTTTTCTAGAGGGATTGATACATTGCTGATGCATGATCATCCATATAATCTCATACTCTGAATTTCTTCCTATTTAAAGGATTTGATTGCATATAATAAAATTTTATAGTAAAGGCGATGAAAATGAATTGCATAGTGATTGTAAAAATAAAGACATGAATATGCATAAAGTGCTTGAATATAAATTCATATAGATAAAAATAGAGGAGTACATCTTGCTAAAAGCAATAACATCCACTAATTATTTACTGAATTTAAACAAATTCAAAGTCCGAGGACTTGAATTCAAACACACTCAAAATTGTAAAATTGCGAAATATTAAATAGGAAATGGCCGTGGGCCGTTTCTGGTCCAGGAGGAAAAACTTGGGGTGGTGCTGGGCCTTGTGCGGCCCAACCGGCTGGTAGGCCCACGAGGGAGGCGGCCTAAAAGGCCCAACCGGCCTGGGGCACGGGCGAGCACCCTTGGTGCGGCCTCCGCCACGGGCGTGCGCCGGGGCGGCGCTGCCGCGCGGGGCCAAGGGCCTGCCTTCGCCGCGCCCGGTTGCAGCTGCGGGGGCCGCGCGCCGGGCCTCGCGCTCGGAAGCGCCGCAGGGCGCTGGGGGGGCTCGCGCCTGGAGGCGCAGCCGGGGCTGCACGGCAGGCCTCGCGGCCGGAGGCGCAGCGGGGGTCGCGCACGGGGCCTGGCGCTCGGAAGTGCCGCGAGGGCCTCGCGCCCGGGGGCACCACGGGGGCCTCGCGCCCGGGGCGCCGCAGGAGCCGCGCACCGGGAGCCGCGATCCGTCGCCACGGGAGCTACTGCGCCGCCGGAGGGCGCCGACGGGAGGCTGCCGCGCCATGGACACCGAGAGACGCCACCGGAGGGCCGCGCCGGTGGTTCTCCTGGTTCGTAGCTCCGCCTCCCCCTCTTCCTCCTGCCCTTTATTCATTGAATTTGATCTGATGATCAAGCCTCCCCCTCACCGGGAGGTGGGGGCGACGAACGCCGCGGTGGGCGGACGTCCCGACCGGGATGTGTCCGGTCTTGATGAAATTGCGTGGAGGAGAGGGAATGTCGGGGTCGGAGTCGACGTAGTCTGCTACGACGTCATCGGAGACGCCGGTGGCCATGTAAAATGGCGGAGCTCCGCGACGTGCAGCAAGGGTTCCTCGGAGGAGGAGTTCCGGCGGGTTTGCCGGTGTAGGAGAGTACACCGGCGTCGCCGGTGTGTAAGTTGGAGAGAGAGCTTCCTCTTCCAAATTCTCCTCGGGCTGCTCCCTCCGCCTTGCAGTCCAACCATGGGTTGGGCAATGGCGGGGGACTCCACCGGAATGCGTCCCGGTGCAGTGCAGTCCAGACGTGGTGTAGGAGATGGAAAACGGAACACCACCGGGGATGGACTCCTACTAGCTTCATCATAGGAGAAGGGAGTTGGAGATCGACGGGTCGTAGTACGGTCCATGTGACGTCGGGGAGGACGACTAGCATTGCTAGAATGTCGTCCCCTTGCCCGTCTAGGACGGCGAACCGGTGTCTCAAGAATGGAGTCAAGCTGCTGATGCATGAGGCGGCGAAGGTGGCTAGCACGGGAAGAAAAACGGGAGCCGTGGCGAGCCATCGTACCTTTGTTTTTATCTCTAGCTCGTGCGTAGAGCGTGCTGATAACGTGTTGAGAAATGGCCAAAGAGACAAGAGAATAGAGTGACAAGTGTATTGTATTGATCTTTGGATTACATATATATAGAGGTACAAAGGGTGTGTCATTAAGCATGAAAAACTGCCGACATAAATGCCCTAATAGCCATGAAACAGCCCATAACCATGGCTGTTACAACCATGATGATGGCTGTTTTCTAAGGTCATAAACATGGCCTTAAGGAGTCCTTCATTGCCTCTTTGATGGCACTTTGATGAGATCAAATTGCTTGTATTTGTAACACTCCCCCTTTTGATCGAATCCTTCTTAGAGATCAATATGCTTTTAAATTCCTTCAAAAACCCTGTGGGAAAAAATTAGGAATAATGTGTTTGATGATCACTCAATCATAAATCTGAAAGACTTAGCTGAGAATAATCGTGGGGCACGCGTTCTTGTCATTTCTGCTGACATGACCATCATGCTCTTTAGAGGCCCAAAGGAGGGTTGTCTTCAAACCCTCATTGACCAGATATTGTTTGGAGAGGGTGCAGGAGCTGTCATTGTTTGCGCTGACCGGCCTGTAGGCCCGATTGAACATCCTCTTTTCGAAATGGTGTTAGCCTCACAAACTGTGATACCAAATAGTCTACATGCCTTAAACATGCGAATCACTAGTGCTGGAATCAAAGGAACCACGGCCTGGTCAGAAACTCTCGGTTTGCTTATCGGAGATAACATAGAGCAATTTATCCTGGACGCATGTGGGCCACTTGGCATCGATGCCAAATGGAACGACCTGTATTGGGTTGTGCCGGCGATCTTGGATCAAATTGATATCGCACTGAAACTCAAGCCTGGGAAGTTAGCACCAAGCCGCGATGTATTAAGTAAGTATGGGAACATGTTTGGGGCATCAGTCATCTTCGTGCTTGATGAGCAGCGACGCCGGATGGTGGTAGGACAGAAGACACCTGAATGGGGTATTATGATGGATGCCGGGCCAGGGCTCACTATTGAGTTGATGGTGTTGCAGAGCTGTAGGGACAGCTCGGCACTTCGGCAGCGATGATTGGCGAGGTTGTTCCGACACGGGAGAGCAGAAGCACGCTAAGCACAGCATGCTTATGTTCTTTTCCATGTAGTTTGATACTTGGGTCCGCGTGTGTGCGTGCTATTGCTGGTGCGGAGGAGAGAAAAAGTCACCGTGGCTCTCAGTTGCCATCACCTTGCCCTCGCCGGTAGTGGTGCATTGGGAAAGGAGAAAAGGAGAAGAGAAAAAAGAAAGCAGCGATTGAGATAAGTCAAGTCTGGCTTGGAGAGACACTAAGGAATTAAACGTTGTAGTTTTTAACCTGTCTTTCACATTGATAATGACTATATACTTCTGCTTCTTTCTCGGAAAGAGCTGCATACATGTCTAGGTTCTAGGTCCAGTGGTTCATATATAAAACTAGGCAAGGGGCACGCTCCGCCGCGCCAATTCGGTGAGCGTGTGACTGGTGCAACCGGCATCTCATGCAGGCCAACACGAACCGGGCACCGGGAGCATGTGACTGTAGCAGCCGATACCTCGCGCAGGCCAACACTAATCGGGCCGGATAAGCTGATGGCAGAGTTTGCACGGTCATGAACGGGCTACCCTAGTGGGATGGGCCGAAGCCGTATGAGGCCGCGGAGAGTCCGCAAAAAGCGAACCACGCGAAAGACAGCGCTTGGCATCGTTCCCACGTCGTGGATGCGTGTTCCTTCGGGAGGAGTCCACGATTGGAAAAAAACACAAGTCATGTTTAGAAGAGGCCACGCCGACCCGATTAATGAGAGAGCCATTGTCCTAGGCGCCTTCAGTTATTAGATATAATCCTTCAATTATTTTTCAGATGTTTATCTTGTCTGCTCATTGTTTTAATATTTAATTTATCCAGCAAACCATGAAAATAATAAAACAAAATCTAGCATTCACTACGGGGAACAGCTCATATGCCGTGTGCCACCGTCTGTGCCGTGTGTAGTTTATCGGGCACACGGCACATAGGCAACTGTGCCGTGTGCCCGGTATATAACACACGACACAACTGTTTGTGCCGTGTGCCGCTCCATGGCACACGGCACAAACTACACCGTGTCGTGTGTCAAGCCGTGGCACACGGCACAAAAGTTACTTTGCCGTGTGCCAAACGGCGGACACACGGTATAGATCACACTGTCCGCGGTTTGTCACGGTAGGCATTTGTGCCGTGTGCCTATCCCTAAGCACACGACACATATTTAATTGTGCCGTGTGTCTTCATCGACACACGGCAGAATAATTTTTTTTTGCTTCTTTCCTTTGCCTATTATTTTATTTAGTATAGAGACTATGTGGTACCTCGTGGTACAATGTTGTGCATTTTTTTTGAAAATTTTGTATATCAGGTGCATTTATTTCATTATCGGTATTTTCTCGTGAAAATTAAATTTGAACTGGAAGTGTTTGAAATACTGATATATGTTGCAAACAAACTTTATATTCATGTTGGTAGGGCCGATTTGAGGTTGTCCACAAGAAATAAAGAGTAAATGTCACTCATATTGTACATGAAATATCGCGAATATCGTGTTGTCCAAGGATGTTTAAATTGTAGAAAATGCAAATAAAGTCTAAAAATCATGATATTTGTGCTAACATCATTATTTTATGCATAGATGTGATGTTCAAAAGTTAAAGAAGTTTCGCACAAGTTGTCACGTACGTTGCTTAGAAATGTTAGAATCTTCGAAGAAGTTTCTAATACATGAGAAGGATTCTACATGATTTGAAAACAATTTGACGGTTGATTTTGATTTAGAAGGCAAATCTTTTTACGTGGATCACACATCACATGAAATGTGTCGTGGCAAAGTTTGGATATTTTTTAGATTTGTTTAATGTTTTTTTAATTTTTTTTTGTAAATATAGGCTTTTAGTGATTGAAACTGAAATCCATAGAAAAAATACATGAAATAATAGATTTTCTTCGTGAAGACTTAGATATTTTACATTTGAAGTTGATAAGTTATATTGAAAATATTTCGAAAATTTATAAATATTTTGACAAAAAATATAAAAAAGATTATTGAATTTGTGCCGTGTGTTATTGTTCCGACACACGGCACATCCTTCGATGCCGTGTGCCCGCATCGGGGCACACGGCAGACTATTTTGTGCCGTGTGTCACTTTCCGGACACACGGCACACATAATCTGTGCCGTGTGCCGTTCTTAAGACACACGGCACAAAGGAGGGGCGTAGACTAATGATTGGCTGTCTCCTATCTCGATCTCCATCCAATCCCCTCACCCGCACGGACATAATCTCCAGCTCGAACCCGCGCCTCCGACTCCTCTCGCGCCGCCCCTTCACCGCGCCTCCTTCCGCCCGCCCGACGACGCCCGCCGCCATCTGCGCCTCCCGCCGCCAGCCCGACGACGCCCGCCTCGACGCCTCCCTCCACCTCCGACTCCTCTCGCGCCTCCCGCCGCCGACACCCGTCACCCACACCGCCGGCGCCACTCCATTGGGCCCCGCCATCGACGCCCGTCACCCACACCACCGGCGCCGCTCCACCGGGCCCCGCCATCGACGCCGCTCCTCAAGGAGCCCTTCAAGTCCGAGGTCGTGTCTCGCGAGAAGGTCCACTTCTCCATCGCCAAGTGGGCGGACGGCAAGCAGGAGAAGCCAAGTGAGTGCCCGGTCCTCCCAGATCCTCCCTCTCCTTCCCCGCATTCTTGGTTGTTTGGCCGATGGTTTCAATCCGCGTGGCTCGTCCTAGGGTTTGAAAGGATCGGTTTGGATCTCTGGATTTAGGTTGGTCCGATGGATTTAGGATAGTCCATTGGTCTAAGAGGAAATTAGTGGTTCACTCCAAACGCCACACGATAGAAAATTAGGAAGCAACCTGAACCTGCCCGAAATGGCCGCTCAGCGTCTCCGTTGTGCACCTCAAACTTTCTGTACTAGTCTTCCTGTTCTTTGGCCATGATGGAACGCATGGTGGCCTCTAGTGTTGTGTCCAAATGGGCACTCTATCTGCAGCCTACCCTGTTTTTCTTTTTTTTTTTCTAGGAATTATCTCCTGGTTTGCTGGCCGTAAGGCGGTCAAAGAAATGGTTGGATGTAAGCAGCAAGTCTACGGTTGAACGTGCTCTCTTTATGCCGAAATAAGAAGTGCAGGGGCGTCAAACGTATAAATAAATAACGAAATAACTACTACGTGTGCGAGAGGCAGAGAGGCAAATAAAACGAAATAACTACGCTGCCCTACTATTCTTCCTATATCCCGGTGCTTCGAAGGTTTAGAGTGAATACGTGCTGGAAGAGATAGGTCTTTAATTTTAAATAAACCACTTTTCTGGTTTGGTCGATGCACAGTGGAGGTGAGGGAAACAGCGGAATAGGCATAGGAGGCGGCAGGACATTGCATTTTTTCACCAGCTTGCAGTTTAGTATACCCCTAGGGGCATGGCTTGCACGGCAGAACAATAGAGGATGCTGTAATTTCAAATTCTGTGGAGGTTAATCATGTTCTCAAAGACTGAATGCTATTCCATGGCCGTTGTCATTGGCGTTATGAGTGTCGTATACTTGCCTTATGAGTATACAGATGATGAAGAACTGGATACGCAAAGACATGGTAGTAAATCAGAGAAGATACAGATAAAGGGCGATAGGCAACAGACTGGTTTTCGACCAGTCCGGGATAACAGAAGAACCCGTAGACCGGTATGGAAACAAGGCGGATACTAAGACCGGTATACAATGACGTGAGAAGCAAGTTATAGAACAATTTGTAGTCTGATTAGGACTCTGGATCAATAAAGAAAGTTAGAGATAGAATCCCGTATATGTAATTCATGTAATCGGCTAGGACTCCGATTGTAACCCTAGCTCCCCGGACATATAAGGCGGAGCAGGGACCCCCCCAAAAAGGATCCGAGACTTCGCAATTAGCAAATCGCTAAAGGCAATACATAACATACAGGACGTAGGGTATTACTCTCGATTCGAGAGGCCTGAACCTGTCTAAGATCGTGTGTTCCTGTGTGTTCCGTGTGTTGCACCATCGAATTCCACGCTCGTGAGGGACCGGGTAGTACTAGTGCCGAGTTTAAGACTCGACATTTGGCGCGCCGGTAGGGGTCCCGACGAGTTCCTAGCGAGTTCGATGGCCACTTCGTTTGTCGTCGACTTCGAGCCCGGCTTCAAGATTCGCTTCGGGTCCCTCGACTTTGAAGCTGACTCGGACAGGAAATTATCGTTGATGAATCCGACTCGTTGCCGGGCCGCTGCTTCTAAAGCGCGATCACCTACCACCGTTGATACCTCCGATTCAGAGCTTAGCGGGTCCGACGCAGCTTTAGCGCGAAACATCAGGCTCCCTACGCTTATGCCTCGGAACGGTGCCCGGGCTACAGCGCAAAGCTGTTCTCCCGAATCGGATACTGATTCCGAGGAAGACGCTCCAGTCTTCTTCCAAGTGTTCATGACAGGACCTGTTATACGCCAACTCACTCTCGAGGAAGCTGCTGAAGAAGCAGCAAGGATGGCGAGAGCTGAAACCGAACGCCGTCGTCGTGAAGCGGAACAGAAAACGGAGATGAACAACCTCCGCCACCTTCAGCCGCGGATCCGCGCACAAGTGCTACTGCCTTAGCTGGAGGAAGCGCCCTGCGACCGCTCCCCGGCTACGGGCCCGCTATCGGACCAGTCCGGAGACCCGGATGAATCTCCAGGATACAACAATCGACGAGGATCTCGCGGCGGAAGATGCCATCGATCTTCCAGCAGAGCTTTGGATTTAAGTTCCATAGAAGTAGAGATGAATGGCGCTCGGGTCTTCACATCGCCGGTCCACAATATTGTGGGAGTAAAACAGATTCTTGAAACAATACCGGAAGAAGTCCTCAACGCTACGCCGTGGTTGCGCCGTGCGCTGAATTTAGTTGATGCGACGGCTCTGCAAACAAACCAGCTTGTCCATGATCGAGCGGAATCTTCTGGTCGCTCGCATTCCCATTCGGAACGACCGACAAGGGCCCGGTCCGACGGAGCTTCTTCCGGAGGAAGGCTAGCACCCCGACGTACCCCAATCGCGGATGCACATGCACAAGCTCCCATCCAAGATTTGCGGGTACCGCTCAATGATAACCGGGATGTTCGGAACGTGCTGATTGATCGTCATGCAGAAAGAGTGGAGGAGCGAACGAGACATGAGGAAGATGAGAGGCGACGGACCGGTCATGTCGATGATAGTCCTCGGGATCTTGCCCCACCTCAGCGCAACGGGCCGGCAGCTTCAGCGCCACCCACCAACACAAATTATCCGCGCAACGATCATCGAGGGCATGGTAGTAGGCATGCTCATCGAGATGGACGACGCCGTGACAATAGAGACCGGGAGGGCGAGACAACCGAGACAGAGATGCTGAACCTCGGCGTGCGGACAATGATCGTCAGGCTGCACCTCCACCTCCGCCTCCATCGCGACATGCAGAACCAGCGAACAACGATCGTCAAGCAGCACCACCACCTCCGCCTCCGCCTCCTTCACGGGACGCGGAGCCAGCGAACAATGATGGACTAGGCGGTTCGGGAGAAAGATACTAGGACGACCGTTACTACGACTATTCCGACGATGACAGGGATCGCAATTACCGGCATCGCCCTAGCCGTCAATCTCCGTCACCGGTCCGGACTGATCCGGAAGATGATGAATATTCTGTAATTCCCGCTTTTACGCGAGATTTACGCATCTGCAAATACCCCGGGGATTTAAGCCCGGGGCCATTGACAAGTATGATGGCAAAGCGCCTCCGGCCGAATGGCTCCGCATGTATACCACGGCTATCCGGTCGGCAGGAGGAGACACGTTTATGCTAGCCAATTATCTACCGATGTGCATGGAGCAGGCTGGACGCTTATGGTTGCAATCTCTGCCCGAGAAATCTATTTCTTCATGGGGAGACGTCACCAAAAAGTTCGTAGAAAACTTCCGGGCGACTTGTGAGAAGCCAGGAAACTACTTCGACCTCAATAGGCTGAAGCGAAGCCCGACGAGACCCTCACCGATTTCATCGAGCGATTCTGCAATAAGAAAGCCTTAATCCCCAATGTTCCCGATCAGCAAGTGATTGCTGCATTTGAAGCTGGCGTCCGGAGTGAAGCGCTGGTTCACAAGATTGGGAGACGTAATCGAAACCTCACCATGACGGCGTCGAGTGCTTCAAGATTGCAGATGATTACGCTGCTGGAGAATCAAATGTAGTCAATCTGCGCGGGAACAAAGGGAAGGAGCCGAAGCACGACCAAGGCAACCGAGCCTGGATCCAGGAATGACAAGAAGCGTAAGGCTGATCACCTTGTTGCAGCTATTGACCAGTCTCATGGAGGAGACCAGCCAAGCACCCCCTAAGAGAGGTCCCGGAGAACGATTGTCGTTTGAGACACTTCCGGACGGCCCTTGTATGATCCACAATGGGAATCATAAAGCTAAAGAGTGCTTCCTGTTAAGGCCATTTGCTCAATTTGCCTTAAAAGTTACACCTCGATCCGCTTACAGGAATCGGAAGGATGACAAGGGCAAGGATAAGGACCGTGAAGACAATGAGGATGGCGAAGGTTTTGAAGAACCAGCCCGAGAGGTGAACATGATTTATGGAGGCCCGGACGTATATGAGTCAAAGCGGAAGCAAAAATTGTCATTAAGGGAGGTTAATGCTGTTGCTCCTGCAACTCCCGAATATCTTCGGTGGTCCGAGGTCCCCATCACATTTAGCAGGGCAGACCACCCGGAGGTACTACCGAAAGCTGGAAAATATCCACTCATCCTTGCTCCCATTGTTCGGAAGGTGCGGTTGAAGAGAACTTTCATTGATGGGGGAAGCTGTTTGGATATCTTGTTCGCTAAGACTCGCTCGAGCTTGGCTTGACAGTCGCTGATTTAGAGCGTAGTGTTTCTCCGTTCTATGGTATAATACCCGGGCGGAATAGTTACCCTTTGGGGCAGATTTCTCTGCCGGTGACTTTTGGGACGAAGGAAAATTATAGAAGGGAGAATATCATCTTTCAGGTGGCTGACATAGACTCAGCATACCATGCTATTCTCGGAAGACCGGCTCGGCGAAATTTATGGCCATCCCAAATTATCAGTACTTGATGTTGAAGATGCCCAGGCCAAACGGGGTCCTGTCATTCCGGGGTGATATCAAGACCGCTTATGCTTGTGAGGTGCATAGCACGAGTTGGCATCCCGGATCAATTCAGAAGTTGAATGTCAAGAAATCGGAGAAGCGGCTGAAGCTTTGGAAGTTCATACAAGGATAGAGGATGAAGTACCGGTCAAGAAGATTGCAAAGGAGAAATTGAAGGCTGATACAAGTGGTTTCCAAGACTGTTCAGCTTGATGAGTCGGACTCCTCTAAGGTCACCCATATAGGGGCTGACTTGGGGGATAAATAGGAAAGCGCGCTCATTCTTTTCCTCCAGGATAATAGGGATATCTTCGCATGGCAGCCTTCCGACATGCCGGGTGTTCCTAGGGAGAAGATTGAGCACGCACCGTTGGTGCGTCCCGATGCGAAGCCGGTGAAACGAAGCTACGGAGGTTTGCCCAAGACCGCAAGGAAGCTATCAAGAAAGAGATAACTAGGTTGTTAGCAGCTAAGTTTATTAGGGAGGTGTATCATCCAGATTGGCTTGCCAATCCAGTGCTTGTACCAAAAAGAATACTAAAGAATTAAGGATGTGCGTTGATTATACTGATCTCAACAAAGCTTGCCCCAAAGACCCTTTCGCGCTGCCTCGAATTGACCAAGTTGTTGATTCGACTGCTGGCTGCGAACGTCTTAGTTTCCTTGATGTTTATTCAGGGTATCATCAAATACCGTTAAGAGTTGAGGATCAGATAAAAACCGCGTTTATCACCCCTTCGGAGCATACTGCTACACGACTATGCCGTTTGGATTGAAAAATGCTGGAGCTACGTATCAGCGTGGTATGCAACGTTGTTTGGATTCGCAATTGGGAAGAAACGCAGAAGCTTATGTTGATGATATAGTGGTCAAGTCTCGAAAACCGAAGATCTCCTCTCCGACCTGGCGAGACCTTCGATAATCTGCAGAACTTTTCCATGAAGTTAAACCCAGGAAAATGTGTATTCGGAGTTCGTTCGGGAAGTTACTAGGTTATTTGGTATCATGGAGAGGTATTGAAGCCAATCCGGAAAAATTCAGACAATTGTGAACATGCAACCCCCGAGTTGTTTGAAGGATGTTCGAAGTTGACGGGCAGTATGGCAGCTCTTAGTCGTTTTATCTCAAGACCGGGAGTTCGAGGACTTCTGTTCTTCAAATTGCTTAAAAAGCAAGACAAGTTTGAGTGGACCAATGAAGCACAAGCAGCGCTTGATCAGCTTAAAGAGTATCTCAAGTAATCCTCCGGCTTTGGTCCCGCTGGAGCCCGATGAGGTTATTCAGCTTATATATCTCCGCAACAACCCACGTGGTGAGCACGGTTCTGGCGGTTGATCGGAAGGAAGAAGGACATCTGCAATTGGTGCAACACCCGGTCTATTTTGTAAGTGAAGTTCTTACTGAGTCTAAGATAAGGTATCTCCAATATATGCTGTAGTGATAACTTCTCGAAAGTTGAAGCATTATTTCCAAGCGCATCCCATTGAAGTTAAGACTCGGGTTCGCTATTGGAGATATCGTTCGCAATCGAGAAGCAATTGGTCAAGTTGCTAAATGGGCTATAGAACTTGGCCAATATGAGATTACGTTCTCTTCGCGGACAGCTATTAAGGGACAAGCATTAGCTGATTTCATAACATAGTGGTTGGAAACACAGGTGCCGCGGGAGATTCAAGCATTGGAGTATTGGGAGATGTTCTTTGATGGGTCCCTGCAGCTTTCGAGCGCGGGGGCTGGTGTGGTCCTTTTCACTCCACAAAAGGAACCGCTCGGATACGTGTTGCAAATACATTTTCGAGCTTCAAACAATACAGCAGAGTATGAAGCTTTGCTTCATGGACTCGGAGTAGCTGTTTCTTTGGGTGTTCGACGATTGGATATATATGGTGATTCGATGTTAGTGATTAGCCAAGTGAACAAGGTATGGGATCCTCATGATGAACATATGATTGCCTATCGACAAGAGGTTCAAAAACTTGAAGATAAGTTTGATGGTCTGCGCTTTTCTCATATACTCGCGCGGAAATAATTCTGCTTGTGGATGAGTTGGCTAGACTGGGATCTTCGCAACAGCGGTTCCTCCCGGCGTTTTTCTTCAGGTGTTGGATAAACCGTCTATAAAGGTGGAGCCTAAGGTTATTATTACAGAAATTGAAGATGAGGCGGTCTCGGAAAGTCGGGAGGAAAAAGCGGTCTTGAAGAACCGACTCGATAGCACGGGTTTGCCAGAAAGCTCGAAGGCGGATTCAATACCGGTGGTATTCAGCCATTGGATGTTATGATTATTGATTCCGATTGGCGTACTCCATATCTTGACTATTTGCAATCCGACAAAACACCAGAAGATAAGGTGGAGAAGCAAAGATTAGAAGTTCGAGCTCGCAGTTATTTAATTCTCGAAGGAGAATTATATAAGCGTGGGGCTAATATTCTGATGAAATGTGTGTCGGTTTCCGATGGTATTCAATTGCTTGAAGACATACACAAAGGAATTTGCGGAAACCATGCTTCTTCGAAGAGATTGGTTGGAAAGATATTCCGACAGGGATTTTATTGGCCTACAAAGCAACGGATGATGCGCATAGAGTGGTTAAAAGTTGTCAAGGATGCCGTTTTTTGCAAGACAACATCATACTCCGGCTCAGGAGTTGCAATTAATCCCAATGACTTGGCCTTTCTCTACTTGGGGGCTGGATATAGTGGGACCTTTTAAACGGGCACCAGGAGGATTCACGCATATTTTTGTGGCAGTAGACAAGTTTTCCAAGTGGATCGAGGCTGAAGCAGTTACTAGTACAACTACGGCCCGCGCAATCAAGTTTTTGCAGAACATTTTTGTACGTTTTGGGGTTCCATACAGTATTATTACTGATAATGGGCCTCAATTTACTTCAGAATTCTTCAAAGATTATGCTGAGAGTTTAGGGATCAAGGTGCAATATGCGTCGGTGGCACATCCGCAGAGCAATGGACAAGTGGAACGAGCTAATGGAATGATTCCGACCGGTCTTAAACCGAGAATTTTTTACCGATTGAAGCCTTATGCGGGAAAATGGGTTAAGGAATTGCCTTGGGTGCTCTGGGGTTTGCGCACTAATGTTAGCAGAGCTACGGGACAGTCTCCTTTTTCTTTGGTATATGGATCGGAAGCTATGTTACCTATCGAAGTGAATATGGTGTCAGCCGGGTTCAGTATTATGATGAAGAAAAATATGATGATCGACGTCGGGTTGAATTGATTGCTGCGGAAGAATTGAGAGATCGAGCTCCGATTCAAGCCGCCAAATATCAACAAGGATTGCGTCGATATCATGATCGTAATGTTCGCACGCTGGGAATTTCAAATCGGAGATTTGGTTTTGCGGAAGATTCAATCTAACAAGAACAGGCATAAGTTGTCACCGGTCCGGGAAGGACCTTTTTTGGTGAAATCGGTATCCAGACCAGGGGCTTATAGGCTTATGACCTTAGAAGAGGAAGAAATTCCAAATTCTTGGAATATTGATCAACTTCAGTCGCTTTTATACTTAAAGAATATTTATTGTAAAGTTTTTCTTATTATAATAAAGTAATTTTATCTAATAATAATATGTTTGTTTTTTGTGTCTCCATACTTTAATTTTGAATTAAATTATTGAGCCAGGGGGCTACTATGATAAAGAGTAGTCTCATCATATCTTGTTATTCTGCTATGATAAGAGCAGATCAGTGATATGCCGCTATTCTTGAATAATAAGGCCAGTCATGTAGTTAATGGATTGCTGTGATAAGAGCAGTCCGCTGAAATTATAAGCTTGTGTTTAAGACTGGTATATTCAGGAAAGGATAAAGTATAAGCTTTCTTTTTTATGAATACTCATTGGTAAACTGTTGTATTAAGAACAGTTTGGGAAATCTTACAAACTAGCTTTTTTGCTCATGTTATATCATATCTTGAGTAAATAAGTTAGTAAGCATGATGGTGAAACTAGTATTCATAAAACAAGAAAAAGTGACTAATATTCATAAAGCAACCAAGTATAGTCAACAAAGATGTTCAAATTCAAAATGGCCCTATTACAAAATTTACTCAGCAGGACCGCTGGAGGTACCGGTATCGACAGACTGCGGGATTTCCTTCGAGCCTATCATCTAGAGTTTCTTCAGAATCAGAAGAAGTTACAGTTAAATCTCTGTCAAGATCTTCGAAGGCAGCTTCTACTCGTTTGTCCAGCGGCGATCGCAGCATCTTGAGCATCTTGATCTAGGGCAAAAGCTGCTTGTGCTACATTCGAGAGGGACACCCGACGGATCGATCGGAACATCTTCCACTAGTTCAGAAACGGTACCAATGAGCGAGTTCCTTAGCTCATTGAACCGGTCTTCGGTGGTATCGGGGTGGGCACCATCCCGGATAAAATTGAAATCACAAACATCAACCGGAGTCCACGATTGGATAATGGCGGCAATATGTCCTCCTCCCGAAGCAGCAACCAGCCTTGAGTGCTATCCGATCCTTCTCGGGATTGCCCGGATGGCGGACTCGATGTCCATTTCATTGGGATCAATAGTTTGTCCGCCATTGAGGTATTCCGAGTGCGAACCGTGTCCGCAGTAAGTTCCGAAACAACAAATGTAAATTTAAAGATTGGGTATTGCTGAAGATCGATATATTCAAGAGATAACATAAGAGTAATAAAGAAAAACGGGACTTACGCTCGTGCCTGATTTCAGCCGCTCCGAATCTGCCCTTGATGTTTACATTGGATTCTTTCGGTTTCGGGCAGTCTTCAAGGCTTTCTCTTTCTCTCGCTTGAGCTGATTTCGCTGCTTCTAATGCTTCCGTCGGTTCAGCTTTCAAGCGAGCGTTTTCAGTCTCTAACATCTTGTTGGAGCGAAGTGCTTGGGCAAGTATGCTATCTTTCGCAGTGAGCTCTCCTTCAAGTTCTCCAATCCGTGCCACCTGTTGCTCTTCAATACGAGAGCCTTCTTCTAATGCCTTTTCTTGAGCTGTCGTTTTTTCCATAAGAACTTCTTCAGCTTTCTTATGGGCAGCAACAAGATTCTCAAGCGCTGAAATCAAATATAGGATCAATCGAAAAGGAGATGGTGGAAAAAATTTAAAATGTATAAAAGCAATTATGGTCTAGTGGTGAAGCTTGTAGCTATCAATCAACAGATTCAAGATTCAAGGCAAATTGAAAATGTTACTTTGATTAATTTGGCGGAGCTTGATGATTTCTTGTCGGCGTTCTTCCATCATACGATGGGTGTCCTGCAGACCGGCCTCTCTCCTCCGGAGGTCGTTTTCCTTGGCTTTCAAACTGGCCGTCCGAATTTCGAGCTCACCCAATCGTTCTTGATTGGTGTTGAGTTCTTCCTGCAAGCGGGCGATAATTGCAGTCTTGGCTTCGAGCTTTTCGGAAGAACCTAAAAAAGAAAAAGAGAGTAAGAAATTTGAAGATTAAAGGGAAGTTGCTTGGAGAAATTATTAAGTGGTAGAGATATACTTGGCCAGATTCAGAAAAATTCTTTAAAGCCTCTTCCTCTTGGAGGGCGTTCCATTGAGTCGTTGCGGTAAAAGTCCTTGCTCCGCTGGAACTATCCACCTTCACTTCTCCGACCACCATTTTGGCCAGTCCGGGTTCTCCGGAAGGCTTACGAGTTGTCCTAGCCCGTCGAGGAATTTCTTCCGTCCGGACCGGTCCCGGTGAGAGCTCCGGAGGGATTTGAAATAAGGTGGCTTGGGGAAGAGGGCTGTCGAAGAAGAGCTCTCAACATTGGAGGTTTGCTTTTCAGCTCCCGAGCTTGAGGCGACAGGGAGTTCCTTTGTGAGAGTCGCACTTTGAGCTTCGTAGTTGGAGTGGCAATAGTGGTGGAGGCGCCAAGAGTGGAACCGGTCCGAAGCATATCCGGGGAAGAAGCAAGAACAGGGCTAGGAGGAGCTCGTGAGGAAAATTTGGTTCTTAAAAAGCCAGCTATGCTGGCTTGGAAGCTAGAGGGAACCCTGTAAGAAAAAGCGACCTTAATTAGACTAGAGCAAGGAGCTTTGGGACCTAAGGAGTTTTTTGACAGATTGAATAATTCAGAAAAATAATTCAGAAAACTTACGTGGAAGCTTTTTTAAAGCCGGTGGAGGTTTTGACCTTTTTTGACGGGCCTTGAGAAACTCCACCACTGCTATCTGCGGCTCTTTTCTCCGCTGGATTGGCTTGCGGAGTTGGAGCTCGATCCCCGGCATCAACGGGACCGGTCCGGAGACCATACCGGGATCGTTTGGGGACATTCGACAGGGGATCAGTCGAGGCGGAAGTGCCTTGAGTTTTCCCCGGTGAAGCTTCGAGGATAGCCGAGCTGCTTGGCGATCCCTTTCGACGGCGTCTTCTTCTCGCCGACGCTCTTCAAGTTTTTGTGCCTCGGAGCGGGTATCGCCGGAGGCAGCAGGAGGGGCGGCAGGTTTACCGATGGTCGTGGCAGTAGTACGTCTTCTTGTACTAGGAGCTTGAACCACGGTCCCGGATTTTGTGATTTTTGGGGCTAGGCTTGGAGGAAGAGGGAAAGACCGGTCTGTGGATTTTTGAGCCGGACCGGCTTGAACAGCAAGTGGAGCGGCGTTATTGGCGTAATCCTCTCCCCAAGTGTCATTAGGAGGAAGAGGAGGATGACTCTGTAGTTGTCCATTTTCTGCGATTACAAAGATTAAGTCTTTATAAGTAAATGATGGCGATAAGTGATAAAGATTTGAAAAAACAGGAGGAAGTACTTACGGCATCACGAGGATTGCATGAGCTGAAAGCTAATGCCACTCTTGTACATCCGGACAGGTCCGGATTTGGCTGCAGCATCTGTCTAATGCGAACTTCTAGCCGATCCTTGTTGGGGAGGGAAGTTCCGTCCGGAGGCATGGCGGTGTCCTCATTGAAAAGCCAAGCAGGGTGTTCTTGCCTCTTGAGTGGTTGGACGTCTCGCACTATGAAGCTCCGGAGAATTGTCTCGGCAGTTACGCCTTTGACATCTTTCAAGTATCCGATGCAGAGCGAGGAGTGCAAGAACTTCATCGTCCTCTTTGAGTTTTTTCCTGGTTTCAGCGGTGGGCAAATTCTTGGCTACCTTCGCATTGAAAGCAGGGAGAGATGGTTGAGGATTGTCACGGAAAAACCACCCTTTTTTCCAGTGAGCTATGCTATTGTTCAAGGATAAAGAGAAATATTCATCCGCGCTCCAAGCATCGGATTCCCACACCACCAACCGCAGCCCTGGCGGTCCGATGATGGAAGCGGGCGAACTTGGAACAGATATTGGAATAGTTTGAAGTGGGGGAGAACTCCAAGGAAAGCCTCGCATAAATGAATAAAGAAGGCAATCGAAGGATGGAGTTAGGGTTAAGGTTCACTAACTCCCATCCAAAGAAGAAAAGAAGTCCTCTAAAGAAGGAACAGCATGGGAGATCCAGGCCACGAGAGGAAAAAAGCTTTGAAGACTAGTTGTTGAGATTCATCTATACCCCGGGGAACTTGGTCGGGGAAGGGACACTCCAGTTTAAAATGGGTTGGGGAGGAAGATACCCATCTTTAATCTGCTTCATTTAAAGAGGATTCCGTGACCTTGCTGGGACCAAGGTCTTGGACTCCAAATGGAAGCCGATCGCGAGGAACAGAGGAAGAAGATGAGGGAACGGCAGCGGATTTCTTCTTGCCCATCTTGAGAGATGAAAAAAGAAAGCTTCGAATTGGTTGATGAAGAAGGAGAGCGTAACAGAATGAAAGCGAATGGCGGGCGTGTATGAGCTTCGGGAGCAGGGTTGACCTAGGTCGACTTTTCGTTTTCTTTTATAGACACTGGGATGGGCCCGGGGCTGAAAAGTTATTGGGTCTTTTTAAGAGGCCCGAGGGATGTCGTGATCGTGTAATTATGACCTAACGGCCATAAGGAAGTTAATGATCTGTTATCTGCGTTAATTATGACTTAACAGTCATAAAGATAAGCCGTCGTGCTTTTATGAAAGAAAAAGCGGTCTGAAAAATTTCTATTTTTCAGATAAAAGTTAGAGCCATGCTGAATTCTGTGATTCAGCAGTATGAGAGAGTTAGATTTTACATCACTCGGTGATAATGGATGCCTTAGGCTATGGGTGTTAATCATCCGGCTGATTATAGGCTTTGGAGACTCGAGTCGTTGTGAGAATATAAGGGATAGACTGGTCCGATCAACCAGAATTATGGTTTTTAGTGAAATTTTGATAAGTGAATTATAAGTCTAGACTGATTTAGTCGGTCTATTATGTGAAATTGGTAAAAACATACGAGAGGATAAGAAATTATAGCCGGTATGACCGGTCCGGAAAATATGTTCTTAGCAAAAAATTGCTGAGAGGGATGTGATTTAGTGGAAAATAACCAAGTGTAGTCTCTCAGGAAAGACTCTTGCATTATTTGTGATCCTCAAATGATACAAGAGTCGGGGCTATACCTAATTAGGTGCACCCGACCGGTGCACCGTATTCAAGAGTGGTCTCGCAAAACTTTCGGGAAGCGGAAAATGATAGAATTTGAAAGAAGCAATCTGTAGCAATTGGATATTGAAGGAAATAACGAGGAATCAGCTAGTGGACTCTTGCATTATTTGAAAAAAGTTCAAATGATCCAAGAGTCGGGGCTATACCTAATTGGGTGCGCCTAGCCGGCGCACCGTGAGAAAGATAGGCTATGATTACCTAATTAGGTAATAAAAAAGGTGAAAAACAATAATTTTTTCGGGCTTCTTGTTAAAGCACTTATGAAAAAAAAGAACGAGTTTGCAGCAGATTGGAGTTCTTTTTAATTTTACCATGAATAAAGACCAACAGGCAGTAAGACTCGATTAGTTTTATTCAAGGTTAAATCAAAAATTACTCGGGGCTGTTGTCGTATACTTGCCTTATGGGTATACAGATGATGAAGAACTGGATACGCAAAGACATGGTAGTAAATCGGAGAAGATACGGATAAAGGGCGATAGGCAACAGATCGGTTTTCGACCAGTCTGGGATAATGGAAGAACCTGTAGACCGGTATGGAAACAAGGCGGATACTAAGACCGGTATACAATGACGTGAGAAGCAAGTTATAGAACAATTTGTAGTCTGATTAGGACTCTGGATCAATAAAGAAAGTTAGAGATAGAATCCCGTATATGTAATTCATGTAATCGGCTAGGACTCGATTGTAACCCTAACTCCCCCGGACATATAAGGCGGAGCAGGGACCCCCTAAAAAGGATCCGAGACTTCGCAATTAGCAAATCGCTAAAGGCAATACATAACATACAGGACGTAGGGTATTACTCTCGATTCGAGGGCCTGAACCTGTCTAAGATCGTGTGTTCCTGTGTGTTCTGTGTGTTGCACCATCGAATTCCACGCTCGTGAGGGACCGGGTAGTACTAGTGCCGAGTTTAAGACTCGACAATGAGAATAAGGTGAACTACAACGACACACGGTACTGCCATTGAGCTGGTCGTATAAAATACAAGAAGGAAGCCGAAAAAAATCCATGTTGAGAGGTGCATGGAAGGATGCTCCCTAAGTCCCTATTCGGCCAGGGATTGTGTTCTTTTGCATGAAGGTTTATTTAGCGCATCTTTGCTTGAAGAAAACAAGGATATCTTGCACTATATCTCTGCAATTGCCTTTTATTTTAGCATTATTCAGTATGTTGAATGGATTCATACTGCTGTACGTTTCATTATGAAGATTTCAGTGAAAAAACCAATGTTGTCCTATACTGTTTTATCTAGCCAATGTTTGGTGGATGGTTTCCATCCGCGTGGCTCGTCCTAGGGTTTGAAAGGATCGGTTTGATTGGTCCCTTTTTTTTTTGCAGTTTATTTCACAAAGGCACAGGCCAGTTCGTGGTAGATCTGCTCGACTTCTCATGGATTACATTCGTAGCAGTCCCTGCAAGGTAATTTCAGCATTGTTCTGCAAACTTCTGAAATGAGCATACATACATAACTTAGCATTCACTTTGGTATTTTTTGAACAGTTAATTTCAGAGTAATTTGGAGTTCTTCAGCTGTTGCTCATTACCTTATCCATCCACTTTGCATCTTACTGTGCTTTTACTAGTCATGGCTGGTACATTTCTTCCAGTGTAGTTCAGTAAGAAAATGCATCTACTAGAAATTGTGCACCATTTAGTACGGATTTATCTCATTTGTTGTTTATGGTCGAAAGCTAGTGGCACTAATCATTTTTTAAACTCCTGTAATGAATTCTAAAGATGTCAACTCTTTTAGGCCAATCAAGCTCCCGTGCAAACTGTCCCTCATTTAAAATGGATGCCAAACTTCCTCTTTCCATAAGCTCATATACAAGAAATCTGCACCGGTGTCTTATTTTTGTCAGCACCTGAATCTCAGCATGGAATGATTTTTCATCAGTGTAATCTTCAACTGATGAATGTAGTAGCTTGAATGCACAAGCCATGACTCCTTCGAGCTCAGCTGTGAAGACGGAGCCATATCCTCCAACACCAATGCAATATTTTTCATCGAAACATTCTGTTGCATGACAAAAAAACACAATAACCCTGATACATATGCAAAAAAATATCAGTACCTTTTTCTCAGAAGCCAATCTCAATTTCTGCATAAATATATCTGTAGCATGGCAAGAAGACTTGGCATCAGTATTTAAGTCTAATGAAATATTGAGGCACAACTGTGTATCTTGAGTCACTTGTCACATGTGATTTAACCCTATGTGAAGATATCAAAGCTCCTTTATAGTGAGCTGAATGCAGTTCATGAGCATAAGTTGGTGATTGATGCTCTCATCTGTCAATTTTGTGTTGGGTTTGTTGCAGACAGGCATCAGCGTTAGTGGGTGTTAAGTTCCGATAGTGATAAGTAAAAAGAAGAAAAACGTCTTGTGCAACATTGTGTTCGGTTTCTCCAATCACTAGTAGCCTGGTCAGCTATAATTTAGACTAAGTAAAAATAATTAATTAGTGCAAAAGTGACTCCACCTTCCTCTGTAGTATGAGCATAGCTATGGCTTGCAAGCCAGATCCCCTTGGATTTTAGGTGATTTGCTACAGGAAGCTTCTACCATTTTCAAATAACAGCAGCTATGTGCTCATATTAGTGTTCTTACAAATGCAATAGCGGCTAGAAAAGTGAAAATAGCATATGCAGTTACACAAATAGTGTGAAAAATAGGCGATGCGTTAAATTGCTAGGTTATGATGGGAATATGGACCAGCTACATTATCTCCACCTAGGGAGTACACGTCTGCTGCTAAAAATCTATTTTTCTTTTCCCTTGGGGTTATCTGAATCTTGACAGTAACTTGTGTTGTAGTGGAAATACAACTTATTCATTAGTTACTATACTGAATTAGGCCTTCCATGATTTACTAGTAATTTACTTTACATCCCCTGTGGCTGTTTTGTTGTGAGCCTGTGCAGCCTTGTGAGTGACAAATTGGATCGAATGTTACTGCACCTACGTGCTGTGATGGCTCATTTACAGTTAAAGTGTTCAAATTATCTGTGACTTGTGTCTATTTTGTTGTTCAGTTCGTTTCTGCCTTTGACATTATTCTGGCGAAATAATGAGGATGCTAGATACAGTATACTAAATTAGGCCTTTCATGATTTTGAAAATCTTCTAAGCTTTTAGCCGTTTCATCTATTTTAATATTTGAAGCTAGCAATTGGGTTTATTAGTTCAAATGTGAGAAGATAAATTTGTTAATTTGGTTTGGTTGTTCATGCATCTTACTACATGGTAATTTGGCTTAGTTGATTACCAATAGATCATCAGTTTGCTATATTTGGTTTGAACTGATGTTGACATTTCTGTTCTTCGCAGGAGTAGGGGCTATTGCAGTGTCTAGGAAGAGGGGCCAGGGTTCCACCACCGTCAACTTGTCTCTTCGCCGGACCACAAGGTGAGAGATGAATACCTCCTTTTTCCTTCATGTTTGTAGGTCGCGTAACCTAGTTAGTCGTCTCCCGTTCGAAAGAGATACGATTGGAGATATGTAGATCTTTGCATATCTTTGGCCGTATCTGTTTCGAATTGTCCACGTTTTTGGACAGCCTGAGGATACGTAGATGGGGTTAGTTTCCATGGTCTACTCCGGTCAGAGACAAAGTTTTGGCAACATCTCTCCGTTGTTCTCCGGATACACAATCTCCTTTGCAGGACGTGTATTTGGGGAACATCTGGGAGGTGCTGCCGAAATTTTGTCTCCGACCGGAGTAGACCTTGGAAACTAACCCCATCTATGCATCCTTGGATGGGATTAGGACCTATCCTTACCTATTAGACAGTGTAGGCATCGTGTTGTTGGAATAATGATTTATATAATATTGGTCATTGATATGTTAAAAGATGGGTGACCGTGAGTGGATGTACAAGGAGTGGGCACCTAATCACAAGTATACTCGGTGGATGGCTTTAGAAGACCGAGGCTTTCTTGAAACTAGCATTTGCCAGGTGTAAGAAAACTTGGTGTCACTGTGACAGATGTGGAAACACACGTTGACAAACCGAGTTAACCGTAGTGCAACATCTTTGCAAGAATGGATTTACTCCAAACTATACCAGGTGGACCTGTCATGGAGAAACTTTGGATCGTACGAGGCGCGAGGTCGTGACACAATGTGTTGCTGACTATGATTCCGATGCCGGGATAGGAGACATGTTAGATGACTATCATGAAGCACACTTTGAGGAGGAAGCACCTAGGGAGGAGGAGCTGAGCCAACCGCGAAGGCGTATTATGAGATGTTAGAGGCGGCACAACAACCGCTTCACGGGCATACCAAGGTTTCTAAACTAGATGCCATTGTGCGCCTAATGGGCGTAAAGTCTCGGCTTAGCCTCGAGTCGAGCCGCCTTCGATGACATGTTGACAGTCATTGGCAGCCTGCTTCCAGAAGGTCACATTCTCCCAAAGACCATGTATGAGTCACAAAAAGTACTCCGTGCACCGAAGATGCCATATGAGCAAATACATGCTTGTCCGAAAGGATGCGTCTTGTTCAGGAAAGAACACACGGATGCAAAGTACTGTCCAAAGTGTAATTCCTCTAGATACTTTGAGATAGACTCTTGTGATGGTCGAAGAGGCAGAGTAAAGTCGCCATGAAAATCCTACGGTACCTTCCGTTCATACCGAGGATTGAACGTCTTTACATGAATGAGGAGTCCGCAAAACAGATGACGTGGCACAAACACGAATTTCGATACCATCCTGATAAGCTTGTGCACCCAGCCGATGGTCAATCAAGGACACATTTTGGTGGCATTCATCGTGACAAAGCCATTGATGCTCATAATATACGTGTCGCGCTGGCAACAGATGGGTTCCAACCTTATGGAATGGGGGCTGCACCGTAGTCATGCTGGCCCGTGTTTGTGATACCCCTCAATCTACCCCCGGCGTCATTATGCAACGATAGAACATATTCCTGTCATTGATAATTCCTAGAAACCCGGGCGATAATATGAGCGTGTACATGCAGCCTCTGTTTGATGATTTGGCCCGTGCTTGGGATGAAGGTGTGCGGACGTACGATCGAGCTACAAAGACAAACTTCAACATGCACATCTCGTATGCCTACTCTATGCATGACCTACCGGCATACGGGACATTTATGGGCTGGGGTGTTCACGGGAAGTTTCCATGCCCAGTATGTAAGGGAACTCTCATGTTTGATTATCCGGAAAAGGGTCGTAAGTGGTCGGCATTCGACAAACATCGACAATTCCTCCCTATTGACCATCCATTCGGAAGAGATAAAAAGAACTTTACGAAGGGTGTCGCGGTTACTGAACCCTGCACCGCAAATCCTGATCGATGCCGCGGTTCGTGCCGAGGTATCGACCCTCAAGGTTGATAAAGAAAAAGGTTGTTTCATGGGATATGGTGAGGTACATGCGTGGACTCAAAAGTCGGTCTTGTGGATACTTTCCTATATGGAGGACATCATTCTTGCACATAATATTGACGCAATGCACATTGAAGCGGTATCGGCCTGGTACTCTTCGCGACAATCATGGACATTATTGATAAGACAAGAGATAACATTAAGTCAAGAGTGGATCAAGAAAAGATATGCGATAGACCAAAGCTAAAAATGGTGCGTCCTGCGGACGGCAAAAAGAGATGGAAAAAGCCTAAGGCCGATTTCGTCTCCGACGAGGGCACAAAGGAGGGAAGTACTTGAATGGTTCAAAACGTTGAAGTTCCCTGATGGGTTTGCGGCGAATATCAGTAGGGGCGTGAACTTAAGTACTGTGAAAATCAACGGGCTCAAGAGTCATGATTACCACATATGGCTTGAGCGTCTTCTTTCGGTGATGATTCGAGGATATGTCCCCGATCATGTGTGGCAAGTGCTGTCGAGTTGAGCTATTTCTTCCGCCAGCTTTGTGCCAAGGAGGTATCAAAGAAAGTGGTTGAAGACATGGAAAAAATGGCACCTTCCACCCGGCTTCTTCACACTCGTTGCAACATATGATATTGCACCTTCCATATGAGGTGCGAATGGGTGGGCCCGTCCAGAACCGTTGGTGCTACCCAATTGAGAGATCTCTATAGGTTCTCGAACGAAATGTAAAAATAAATGCAAAATTGAAGCTTCAATTGCAGAGGCATACATCCTCGAGGAAGTTTCAAACTTCACAACGAAATACTACGCCGACAACCTTCCTAGTGTGCATAATCCACTCCCTCGTTACAATGAGGACGTAAATGAATCGAACCTCAGCCTTTTCCAAGGGCATCTTGGAAGCTCAAGTGGTTCAAGACCCAAGAACTTGACACATAAAGAGTGGCGGTTAATCATGTTCTATGTGTTGACCAACCTTTCGAAGTCGAGCCGTACATTACGTAAGTCCTCATCAAACCCCCTTGTCATCAAACTATTTATCTTTCGTATGCGGTAACCTCGTTCCTTGTTCGTATAGGCAATTTATTCATAAATTCTGGCATGGATCGAGGGAACCCACACCGAGTGAAGCCGAGACCCTTATTAGACAGGGTGCGGGAAATGGAACTCCTGATTTTATTTCTTGGTTCCAACAGAAGGCACTTGTCCAATTAACCTAGTACTTAGTTTGAAAGTACAAGTTACTATTAATTAATGAGCTATCCCTCTATAACTTGTAGGGACAAACCGATGCGTCCATGTGTCCCGAGTTGAGACAAGTTGCCGATGGCTGTGCCTCTAGGGTTAAGTCATTTGATGGTTATGACGTCAACGGATTTCGATTTCGCACCACAAGCTACGAGAAGCGTCGTCCCGATAGAAAAACCACAAATACCGGAGTTTTTACGCCGGGCCTTGATGGTATCGAGTATTATGGAAGAATTGAAGAGATTTATGAACTCTCATTTAATGGTTGCAAACCTCTTAATCCAGTCATTTTCAAATGCCATTGGTTTGATCCGAATGTAAAATATCCTAATTTTGGCTTACTCGAAATTCAAGAGTCATCCGTCTTACCAGGAGATGATGTCTATATCGTGGCTCAACAGGCCACACAAGTTTATTATGTCCGGTACCCGTGCCAAAAAGAGGATCTAAAACCTTGGTCTGTTGTGTTCAAGACCGGGTCACGCGGTAAACTACCTGTCCCAAACGATGCCGATTACAACATCGAATCAAACAGAAATGATGGAGATGAATTCTTTCAAGACGATGGGCTAGATGGAAGGTTTGAGATAGACCTAACCGATACTAATGACGGAATAGAAGTAGACAATGATATGTCTTATGATGAGGACAGTGGAGATGATGTTGATGATTTGGAAGACATCGGATTTCTTGAAAAAACAAATGAGGACTTTTATGAGGACTCGATGACGGACATGATGATATGGATGACATGCTTGATAGTGATGGAGAGAATTATGATCGTGCTGATCCCGATGAGGATGATTATTTCTAATACAAGTATGATAATTTGATAACTACAATTATGCATAATACTATACTATGTACAATTATGTTTTGTTTATTTTGCATCTCTTTCAAATTATGCTGATTGGTTTACAATTTTGCTTTTGCAGGTGAGAGGACTAAGATGGTGGGAGGCAAGGGTCGAGGGAGAGGGAGAGGCCCTCGTACCCCTCCCGTGCAGGAGTCCGAGGACGACGAGGAGCACCAGGACGCGCGGTCCGAGCCCTCCCACGAGGAGGAGGAGCAGCAGGACGCGCGGTCCGAGTCTTCCGACGAGGAGGAGGAGGAGCACCGGGACGCGCGGTCCGAGTCCTCCGACGAGGAGGAGGAGCACCAAGACGCGCGGTCCGAGTCCTCGGATGAGGAGGAGGAGCAGCAACCTTCTGCCGAGGAGGAGGTGGAGGCCGCGGAGGTTTGGTTGAGAGGTCCCGCACAGCTCCCACGACGACCGATACCCGAAGAGAGACGCCCGGTTATTCGGCCGGAAATGCCTAAGTAAGTAACTTCATATATTTTCAATTCAAATTATATTTTACATCTATTCCGAGCGAGACTAATAATTTTTCTCAATCACTTTGGCAGGGGTTGGGTCGTGGTCACTCCAGGAGAGTCTCACCGCAAGATCGGTGGCATCCTCGGTCTACCGGTTCGGCTACACTGGCCGGGCAAGATTAAGATTGGCGGTGAACGTCAGGTGGCCACCAAGTGGGAGCACTATGTTCGCAAAGCAGATCGGTTGGATCCTGTTGGTAGGTCTTTTAACAACAAGGCACATCGCGTGGTGATGGAGCTGTGAGTAAGTCTTTGCGCTATATGTTTTTCAATACATTGCATTCGTTCACCCTCCTTTTTTGTGCCGTGTGTTAGAATGTCACACAGCACAGTTGACAATAATTGTGCCGTGTGCCCGATAAATTACACACGGCACAAAAAATGTGCCGACTAGAAGGATGCCGTGTGCTTTGTGCCGTGTGTTAAGTGGCTTGTGCCGTGTGCCCAAGGCACACGGCACACTACTGTTTTCATGTAGTGATTATTTTTTATTGATAGATAATAGGATAATGTATATGTATACTAATTTTCAAGTCCTAATGTACTATGAGTATTGAGATAAAAAAGTTGACATCTATCTATTTATTAATAAAAGGAGATGACTTTTCCACCATGGTGCCTTGGAAAAATGAGAAATAGGTTAGAAATTCTCACAAAAAAGCAAAACATCTGACCCTTAATCTCTTCGCCATGTAATATTAGACTAAATCTGGACCTCCACGCTGGTCTGAGATATTTGTCTAAGAAAACCGCACAGATTGGTTTCCCCTCTATTATGCCTACCCTTCCCCTGACGATGCAACTTCTGCCGCACAAAGCACGATATCCGCTGTGACATGGCGGCGGACTATCTGCAGCAACCAGCAAAGGCCAGCAGAACTGGAGCTCCGATCTGAACCATGCTTTTTCCCATCTACTATGTGGTATGATAGTTCTTGGCCCGCAAGCTTTTAATACTAATCTACGTATGTACCCTGTGGAGATGAGAGGCGATAATGGTGACAAAGGTGCCACCAATGTCTCAAAAAAAAAATGCCTTCGCTGCCCACTGCCCAGGACTCCAATTACTCTCGCTTGGGTCGTTAATTAGCAACATTTTGGCAGTACGCCAGGAATTCAACCAAATTTCTTACCGGCAGGAAGAACTTTGTGGGAGACACATAGAGTTCCATTTGCCAAGATTCCAACTGAGTTTATAGTTCCATAGTGGGTTAGAATATGCAGGTCGCCAGATGAGCATAGAAATCTATAGTGTCACACCGTGGGATCAGGTCATGTAGATAGTATCAAGTGTCAAGCTTTGGAAGTAAAAATATGGACAAGATTAAGTGCCTAGATATGCCACAGCCTCAACCTCATGGGTTAGAACAACTCGGTGAACAAGTTACTGCAAACCACATACATGCAATTTATGGTAAGCAACTGCATTTTGTTTATATATATGCTGGATTATTGAGTAGTTTGGTTGTTGAACTTTTCAGAACAATATATTTTAACTTGCTATCACTATAGCAAAAACTCGCTATAGCCACGCCACTCAAAATGAAGTAGCCACGGTAAAGAAAATAAACCGTGGCTACAATAGGTGGTGGGGCTACCTGCCATTCGACCGTGGCTATAGAAGCCACTATAGCCACGGTTGGCTTTGTGAACCGTGGCTATAGTGGCTATAGCGGCCTCCACCAATAGCCACGGTCCACGTCACCAATCGTGGCTATAGTTTCTTCTATAGCCACGGTTGAAGAAGTGGACAGTGGCTATTGTTTTGCACAGTATAAAAAGGCCGCGTTCGGACGGAACAGAGCTCGGTCCAAATGTGGCGGCTCGAAAATTGAGGAAAAAAATGAAAACCGAGGGGGAAGGTTTTGATCTCGTTTTTTTCTAGAAATTTGTTCTCCGTGGTAAGGGAAACTCATCCCAAGTATTATTTGTTGCTATAGTGTTATAATCATGGAGAATTTTGGATTACCATTTGACCTAGGTTTTGATTTTGATTTGTCAAATTCCTCCATGTTTGTAGGTTTGTTGTTGGTTTGAGTTGTGTATAATAAGCTCATATATCATGTGCTTGTGTTGCATACAAAAAATTATGTCTTACAAGCCTTTTTCATGTCAATCAATTTAAGATCTACTTTATGCTCTCTTGAGAGAGACCCCTAGAGGACATTAAAAAATTCGAGTCAATTAATAATAATTTGTATAGTGGGTTTTTATATATGATAACACATTGTCTTATGCAATATATTAGTTCCCTTGTATTTTCTATAAATATATAATATACATAATGGTAAATAGATTATTTAGTAATTATTTAATAATTATTAATTCTAGCACATTATGTTATGCAATATATTAGTTTCCTTATATTTTCTATAAATACTTAATATTCATACCGTAATTATTTGATTTAGTAATTATTTTATTATAATTAATATTCGCGTAATGCTTGTTTAGATGGACAAAACATGGATGTACGAAGAGTCAAGATTAAGTGCATATTTCCGAGGTCAAGTCGATGTATTTCTCAAGAGGGCTGCCGAGCATGCTAAGCGTCTAGGAAGACAAGAAATATATTGTCCATGCGTGGACTGCAAGAATAAAAAATTATGGTCGAGATACATTTGTAATCAAATCTCACTTAGTGAGGAGGGGATTCCTGCAAAATTATACGAGGTGGACAAAGCATGAAGAAGACGAGCCGGTTGAAGTTGAGTTGCAGCCGATTGAAGTTGAAGAAGAACAGTTTGTCCAAGTTCACGAGACTTTTGATTTTCATGTCGAAGAAGAACAATGTACTGATTTTGATGTTGAGGAATTGTTATGTCATGTTGAGCCGCAAGTTTTACTCAATACAGGGACAACAAGAGGGCTTGATAACTTTGCAACGATAGAGAAGGCATCAAAGGATTTATTGTTTGAGGAGTCTAAGGGATGTTCTAAAGACAATACTGTATTACGTACGGTTCTCGAACTCATGAAACTGAAGGCCATCCATGGGTGGTCGGATGCCGGTTTCATTGAATTATTGGATCTTCTTTCGGATACACTGCCGAAGCCAAACTTGTTACCAAAAAACACGTACTATGCTAAGAGACTGATATCTCCAATGTCGCCGGGTGTGCAAAAATCCACGCATGTCCAAATAATTGCATATTATACCGGGGAGAAGTTCAAGGACCTCGTGAGATGTCCAAGGTGCAAACGAAGTTGTTACAAGACGAATGAGGAGTATAATGTAGACACAACTAATAAGAGGGGGAAGAATGACAGGAAGAGAAAGAAAAGCGATGATCGTCAATGGTAGCAACGATGATAGTAAGGTTCCAGCCTTGGTCATGTGGTACCTATCGGTGGTCGATCGCATAAGACGGATATTTGCCAACCCAAGAGATGCTGAACCGATGACATGGCATACACGTAAAGAGGGACCCTAATAAGCTGAGTCATCCATCGGATGGAACCCAGTGGAAAAACTTCGATCGTAACCACCGTGACGACTTCTCGCACGAGCCAAGAAATATACGGTTTGCATTGAGTACAGATGGAATGAACCCTTTTGGTATAACGAGGAACGTTCGCAGCGTTTGGCTCGTGCTGCTAACAATGTTCAACCTCCCGCCATGGTTGTGCCACAAGAGGAAGTACATATTATTGTCCATTCTTATATCCGGACCGAAAGAACACTGGGAACGACATAGATGTCTTCCTGGAACCATTGTTTGAAGACATGCGAAACTATGGTTGGAAGGTGTGCGTATGTGGGATGAGCACCGAAGAGACTACTTCACGTTGAAAGCGATCATTTTCGTGACCGTGAATCGATTCCTCGGCGTTAAGGGCGCTTTCGGGCCAGGTGAAAGGAAAGGAGGCATGCTTTGTTTGTGGTGACGATACATCACACGTGTATCTTCCATCATCCAAGAAGGCGAGTGTACACTCAAAATAGTAGATTCTTACATCGGAGCCACCCGTATCGACGGATGGCCAAACAATTTGATGGTACGATTGAGACCGGGGAAGAACCTCGACATTGGACCTCTAGGGATGTCTTTGATAAGACAAAAAACATTAAAGCTACATTTGGAAAGGTCGTGAAGGGAGTTGCAAAGTCAAAAGCTGCAACGCCGTATAAGAAGCTTTCTATATTCTACGGATATCCCGAGTACTCGAGAAGAATTGGAAGTGATTCATGCATTTGACTAGATGCACATTGGGAAATGTGTATTTGACAAGCACTACCGGCCTTATACTTGACCCTACCTGGTAAGACAAAGGATGGACTCGAACGCACGTAGAGACCTTGTAGAGATGAATATTAGGCCGCAGCTCCATCCGCAAGAAAGAGCAAATGGAAAGTACTACCTCCCGCCGACCTGCTACACCCTAACGCGTGAGGAGAAAATAGCGTTCTTGAAGTGTCTACACGGGATTAAAGCACCGACCGGTTTCTCATCGAATGTCCAAAATCTCGTGGACATGAAAGACTTAAAGATAAGTAGTTACAACACTCACGATCGTCACACACTACTTTCGGTGTTGTCGGCTATCGCCATCGTAGCTGTGAAATCTGAATGGTTGAAGTTGACTATAACTCGTTTGTGCTACTTCGGAACGCAGTCTCAAAGAAGGTGATCAATAAACACGAGTTGGATAACCTACGAACCCACATAAAGGAAACAATGTGCATGCTCGAGATGTGCTTCCCGCCATCCTATTTTGATACTATGGAACACTTCATGCTTCATATTGTTGACCGAGATATCTACTTTGGGCCCCGTCTACATGCATCATATGTTCCTCTACGAGAGGTTCATGTATGTTATGAAACGCTATGAACGTACTCGTTGTTATCCGAGAGGGTTTAATGATTGAGGGCTACACCACCGAGGAGATTATTGAGTGTTGTGCAGATTATATTAAAGACAATCGATCTATTGGTGTACCCGTGTCTCGTCATGAGGGAAGGTTAAGTGGAAAAGGTATACGAGGACGAAAATCATTCACCGACCGCGAATATAAACTAGTTGACAAAGCCAATTTTACTCGTACTCGCAACAATCACGTATGGATGAGAAAATGTTGAGAATTTTCGCTGCCCGACCTTCAAAGACTCGTGGTGACTTATCGAGCGTATGACATTAATGGTTTTACTTTTCACACTTCAAAGGACACGAAAAGTAAGTGTCAAAACAACGGGGTTCAAGTTGAAGCCCTTGATGACGATAACAATTACACCTCATATTATGAGTACATAGAGGAGATTTGGGAGCTGAACTATGGACCGGATTTACAAGTTCCTCGTCTTCAAATGCAAATGGGTCAAACACTCAAGTGGGGTGGAGGTCGATGAATACGGGTTAACCGTCGTCGATCCGAAGAATGTAGGTTATAAAGATGACCCGTGGATACTTGCTAAGATAGCAGAACAAGTATTCTATATACTCGATCCAAAGGATGAGAAGAAGCACATTGTTATTCCCGATAAACAAAGAATACTTAGAGTGGATGGGGTCGACGATCAAGATGCATACAATCAGTATGATGAAGTTCCATTAATCGTGGATCCGAAAAAATAAGTCATTGAAGCAAAACTATCGTATCAAGGAATGCCATACCTACGCACAGATTACAAAGGAAAAATCGTTCAAGGATAATGTACCTTTATTATTCCATTGCGATGTACCTATGATGTACTCGAGATATGTTTCAAGCAACTTTAATTAATTTAATAATATTGTAGTGAATTTTCAGCAAAATAAATGAATTTAATAACCTTTCCATTTTTTCTGTCATTTTTCACAATTTAACAAGTTTTAAATAATTTTTCATCAACTTTAATTAATTTAATAACATTCTATTGATTTTCAAGTAACGTTAATGGATTTAATAACTTGTTAATTATTTTTCTGCCACTTAAATCAATTAACATCTTTTAAATAACCACATTTAACAATTATCTAAAAGTTGCTAATAATTATTTAATAATTCTACCTATTAATAATTTTGAGCCACATAAATCAAATTATTAATAATTAAATAATTTCATAATTGCAGCTATTGCAGTAAGTCAACCGTGGCTATAGCGAGCGGGTGCGCGGTGAGCGGGGTTCAGTACCACCTCGCCCGCCCAAAGTCGCCCGTGTCGGCTTGTAAGTTGCACTCTGCAAATGGGGTTGAACTTACCGAGACATTACGGGCCTGCTCTCGTTATGTGGGTCTGTCTCGTTTGTGCTTGGGCCGTGCCGTCTGTTTGTGCCTGGACCGTGATCTTGTCCTAATTCGTGGGTTCAGGTGGTCGGGCCCATGGGCCAAAATTTTTACTTTTCATATGTTTATTATAATGCTTTAGATTTAAATTTTAAAATTTATTTACATATTTAGTTTTAAATTTTAAATTTTTTATATATACTTGAGTTAAAATATTGAATAAATAATGTTTAGGTTTAATTTTTATTTGAAATCCTAAAAATAACAAGGTACAATTTAAATTTTTTTAAAAAATATAAACTGGCATATAACCATTTTTAAGTGTAAGATAGTAATTTAATTATTTTTAAACAATTTAAATCAATCAAATAATATTTTTAAAAATGACAACAGTGATTTGGGCCTCACTCTTAATATGAGACCTATTAGTAGTTCATCCACTAGTTCATTTAGGTTGTGTTTTTTTTTATTTCTATTTAAATTTTGAAACATGTATATAGAATTCACATATTGTCCAAATTTGCTGATTCTTGTTTCTAAATTTGTATAAAATTCCAATCTATCCATTTTCACTTTGTTTTGTTAGAATCTCCAAACTATTTTATTGAGTTTTCTTCAAATTTACTTGGGGTACTTTTGACATTTATTTAATAATTTTTATTTCATAAACCGTATCGATTTTGACCTCAACATTCGGTCGGCATGCATGCCATTAATAAACACACACATGGAATTTCTGGTTCAATTTTTTAAAACATATAAATGTGTTTGGTACCAAACAACATGAGTTTCATCCACTCACTCGAGACACATAGTCCCATTTGAACTACTTTTTTTTTGTAAAAATCTTTTAAAAAAATTATAAAAAATATAAGTGAGTTCGAATGCTCGGGAAACAGATGGCATGCCAAAATGTAGGTCAAACGGGCTTATAGTTTGCAAATGATAAATGTGCAAACTAATAGAAAAAACATGGTGTCATTTGATTTTTTTTATCTGCACAATTTTTATTATTTTTGAATTGAGAATTGGCACACACATCTGTCATACAAATTAAAATCTACTGTAATTTTGTTGGAATTTTTTGAAATATTTGGGTCATGTAAAAGTGAAGAAAAACAATTTTATAGACGAAATATTATATTAAAAAGTATTGTAGTAGAAAAAACAAAAAATACATATGTGTTTGTAAACAACTAAAAAAGTGACATGCCAAAAATTAGGTACAAAGTCATTATAGTTTTTTGGATAAAAATTGAAGAAGTAAAAGAAAAATTACACAAGAAAAAAATAAACACTCAATGACAAGTGGGGCCGGAGGAAACAATAGCCACGGTTGATTTCGGATCCAACCGTGGCTATTGTATGTGCCATCGACATGTGGGCCCCATCTCGTTAGTGGGAGCAGCTATAGCCACGTTTGGCGTTGAAGTGAGCCGTGGCCATTGGTATTTGTCCCACCGACATGTGGGACCCTCCGCTCCATCCCCAACCGTGGCTATTGCGGCATTATAAAGGGGCAGGCCATGGGCGGCCAAACCCTAACCCTTGGCGCGCCGCAATCGACGCCGCTAGGCCGCCCGATCGCGCCGTCCTCCTCCGCCTCCTCGCCGCGTCGCCATCCTCATCCTCCTCGTCGCGCCACCTCTTCCACCTCCTCACCGCGCCACCATCCTCATCCTCCTCGCCTCGCGTGCACCATCTCCCGGGACTCCTCCCCGCCCGAGCTCCTCCCCGCCCGACGGAGCTCCTCCCCGCGCGCCGGATCTCCTCCCCTTGGCGCCGGCCCTCCTGCCCGTTGGCCCTCCTCCGTGTCGGCCCTCACGTCGGCCCTCTTCCGCACCGGCGCTAACGTCGGCCCTCCTCCTTGCCGGTCCTCCCCGACGGCTGCCCTCCTCCGTGCTCGGCCTTGACGCCGGTCCTCCTCCTCTCCAGTCCTCCACGACGTCGGTCCTCCTCTCGTGCTCCCCCTCCGCCGCAGAGCTCCACCACGCCTGCGCCCGGAGCTTCGCCGCGAGGTCCTCCTTTGTTCTCCGGCTCCGTCGCAGAGCTCCACCACGCCTGCGCCCGGAGCTGCGCCGTGAGCTCCTCCTCCGTGCTCCCGCTCCACCGTAGAGCTCCACCACGCCTGCGCCCGGAGCTTCGCCGCGAGCTCCTCCCGTGTTCTCCCCTCCGCCGCGAGCTCCACCACGTCCGCGCCCGGAGCTTCGCCGCGAGCTCCTCCCGTGTTCTCCCCTCCGCCGTAAAGTTCCACCACGCCTGCGCCCGGAGCTGCGCCACGAGCTCCTCCTCCGTGCTCCCACTCCGCCGCAGAGCTCCACCACGCCTACGCCCGGAGCTTTGCCGCGAGCTCCTCCTTTGTTCTCCCCTTCGCCGCGAGCTCCACCACGCCTACGCCCGGAGCTTTGCCGCGAGCTCCTCCTTTGTTCTCCCCTCCGCCGCAGAGCTCCACCAGGCCTGCGCCCGGAGCTGCGCCGCGAGCTCCTCCTCTGTGCTCCCCTCCGCCGCAGAGCTGCACCACGCCTGCGCCCGGAGCTGCGCCGCAAGCTCCTCCTCTCGTGCTCCCCCTCCACCGCAGAGGTCCACCACGCCTTCGCCCGGAGCTGCGCCGCGAGCTCCTCCTCCGTGCCCTCCGCATCGTCTCCCTCCCCTGGTACGCCTTCCCCTCTGTCCCCCTCCCCCACTGTTAGGGTTGCCTGCTCATGTTCTGTGATGTGTTCTGCTCATGTTATTGTAACATTGCCTCGCTTCAATTTGAAGCGAAATTGCCTGCGATGCTCATGTTCGATATCTATGTTCTGTGATGCCGGTAGATGATTTTGTTATTTGGATATACATTTGTATCTTGAATGTGGAATTTTTGTGGCTAGATTTATGTGGGAATTGGCTATGAATTGCCAGCAATGCTATCTGTGTCCATCACATTTATGTTCATGCTTATGTACATTGACAATTTCCCCTTCTTTGTCCATGCTCTACTTATGTTCATGCCTATTTTGCTCTGTTTATAGCCACGGTTTGATCCTATGTTTTGATCAATCTAAATGTGATCTGTAGTAGGAATTTGTGCATGAATTTCAGAGCTTATGTTCATGCCTATTGTGCTGATTCAGTACCGATTTAAGTGATGATCTACTGCTGATTTCAGTGCTAATCTCTGTGCATTTAGCACCAAAATCAGCAGTGTAATATCTGTATTCAGTGGTGATTTCAATGTTGTAGATTAATGGTCATTAAAACTATGTACCATTTGATTATAGCTGCTTATGTTCATGATCTTTCTTATGTCGATGGGTTATGTTCATGCTTATGTACATTGACAATTTCCCCTTCTCTGTCCATGCTCTACTTATGTTCATGCCTATTTTGCTCTGTTTATAGCCACGGTTTGATCCTATGTTTTGATCAATCTAAATGTGATCTGTAGTAGGAATTTGTGCATGAATTTCAGAGGTTATGTTCATGCCTATACTGCTGATTTGGTGCCGATTTAAGTGATGATTCAGTCACTCATTTCCTACTCATGATTATTTTCTGTATAACTGAATTTGGTGCCGATTTCAGTGCTGATTTTCAGTGCTTCACGTATGACTCACTTACTCCTGCTCGCTTACTGTGCAATGTAATCAGCACTTAGTGTTCTACTTATTTTACCATGAGTGAAGTAATTGTTGTGTATGCATTTGCCACCTATCCATCGTGGCTAAACTGATGGTATGAAATTGGCCACCTATCTATCGTGGCTATCTGAATTATACATTACCCACCTATTTTCTCATCTCTTTCCTCTCATACTCTCTTGTATCCTCTCTTTCATAGCTAGACCATTGTTTTCAAATAAAACTATTTCCTCCTCTCTTCTCTTTTTTCTCCTCTATTTCCTCTCTTTTCCTCTCTCTCTCTCGCTCTCTCTCTCTCTCTAGCTAAATCAGCACATTGATTATAAGGCAAAGTATTTATTATAAGTGTTGATTTTCAGTGCTTCTCTTTCCTCCTCTCTTTCTCTCTTTTTTCACCTCTTTTTAATCTCTTCCCCTCTTTCCTCTCTTTTCATGGTCTAGCCATGCTCAATGATGAAAGCGGGCAAAGTAAGATTTGTGTGGCAGCATGGACCGCATCCTCGGATGTTGGAAACATATTGACATACGAGTCGATGACCTTAACGATAGCGTTGGATGGCCGTTGATTCGGCAACCCGCACCGAGAGCAAAAAATCCAATCTTTTTGGCAGATGATGATTGTTGATAGAAGAGGAGGTAGCTGGGGGGATCAATATAGAATGTAGGGTGTCTTTCATTAGGAAGGTTGGTCAAACAATATGCAAGACATACCGCAACTCGTACGACCTTAGGTAGACATGGTCGGATGCTTGGGTATTCTCCGGATCATCTTTGTGATGTGTATGCCATATTATATTTGATTTTCCGGGGATACCCAAGTATCCTGACCTATTTACCTCCAGGTCGTATAAATTGTGCTATGCATTGCATAGTGTGCACCTGCCTTTCTTATGAAAGTGTTCTACATTGTATGTCCATCCACCTCAGCTGCATCCTCTTCTTCCCCATTCCGATGCCTTGGAATATACTCCTTTTCTTGGAAAAATATATTTTCAACTAAGTCTTCAAAAAATTCGAACTTTTTGACGGATGACGATGACTCTTGATAAGCATATGTATATTTAGGAGAACGGGAAGATGGGGTGGAAGAATGTAGAATGTAGGGTGTCTTTCATTAGGAAGGTTGGTACAATAAAATGCAAGACATACCGCAACTCGTACGACCTTAGGTAGACATTAGGAAGGTTGGTACAATAAAATGCAAGACATAACCTGGACCGAATGGAAGGTGGTTCCTCAAGAGCGCAAAGAGGAAATGTGGAATGTCGTTTGATCACACATCCTCTTCCCACCAGCGGACCTCGAGAAAGCCAAGAAGGCAACGCCGACCACAATGTCACATATCTTTCGAGAATGGAGGTCCCGATTGAACTGCCATTATGTGAAACGTGGCATAATACCCTTTGACGATTATGGTCAAATAAGTCCACAGGATCGGGAACTATTTGTTCAGCAGAAGATAGCTGGACCTGCCAAGGACCTTAGTGCAAAGATGTTAGAGCTGAACAGGAAAAATAAGTACAAGCCACACTTGGGCCCCGGCGGCTACATGAAAAAGATTCCGGAGTGGAAGGCGATGGAAGAAAAGCTCCATGCGGAAGGAAATCCCGATCCACTAGAGGGCCTCGAGGCACGTGCCAAAAATTGGGTCCGTGCGCACTCTAAGATGGATGAAAATGGGGAGATTATTCCGATGGACGGGGAATCAAAGCAAGTTATCCAGCAATTGACGGGTGACATCAAGTCGCAAACGCAGTCCGGTGTTATTCAATCCGAATATCACGGAGACCAACTCTCTCTCTTGCTGTGGGGACCAAAGAGCATGGCGGGCGGGTGCGAGCGAGTGTCCGCCAAGGCAACTTGGAAAGAGGGATTCTCCTCTAGCTCTTCCGCCTCGTTGTACAAAAAACATAAATTTTACAAGAAAGATAAGGTGGAGAGGGACAAGGAACAGTGGAGGAGACAGATGGAGATGTACCAAGCCGACATGCGAAGTGGAAGTATCCCCAGTACGACTCATACAGTCCCAACCACTTCGCCTAACTTTACCTCCCCGTTAGAAGGGGAAGTGATAACGCAAGAATGTCCTTGTGAGCTGCATGTGCCATTTGGTTACAAGGGAAAGATCATGAAGGTTGCAACCGGTAGAGCACTTCCAGGACGAACACTCCACAACATGGATATTCCACCCGTGTACGTCCATGTCACCGTCGAGGAGGTCAACCAAGGATGTGAGGAGCACGAGATTGAGTGCCCCATACCCGACGCGGGGATTATAAGTCTACATGATGCTATCGGTTCGTTCATCATGTGGAAATGGCGTGAGGTTGTGCTCTCGGAACCACGAGTTTCCCCTCCCCCTTGTCCGGACACGGATCGGTTCATGAGAGTCAACAATTCACGGGGATGAAGCTGGAGCAGGAGAACCGTCTCCTTTGTCGGGTGCTGCTTCAGGCGCTAAGGAACAAGATGACCAAGGATAGGAAACGGTTATGAGTCCTATACTCGCAGACAGCCCGCAGCAAGAAACCGCCACGAGTACACGGCTATGAGGAGCCTCGGCAACAAATAGTTCCCCTTGTCGAGCCGGAAGGGCAATGTATCCCCTCCGTCGAGCCGGAAGGTGAAACCCTAGCCTTGGATGAAGAGCCTCGGTTTATCGAGCCTCTTCGGAAGGAGTTTACTCCTGTAATTCCTAGGATGATTACGCCTGCGGGGGTGGATCCGTCAAAGCTGCAACCTCGAACATGTCACGAAATACTTGGAGCGAATGAGGAAGGGACCCGTGCAACCAATCACGGAACCTCGTCAATTGGTACATTATGATGATGACATATTTGAGTGTTGTGACGAGAATGAGGACTTCCCAAATTTCATATTTGGCAAACCCCTCGTATCTAAAAACATGTTGTCAAACCTACCGTGGGAGATGCGGAAGCTGCATGACCGGTACGTAGCAGCAGCGAAAGAAGGAGTGGATGTGATCACCTGTAAGCTTTCGAGGGACGTGTTCAACGATACCGGTGACTCGACCCTTGGACTATATTTCAATGATATCCACACTATGTTTCGCCTCGGCGAGATGGACACGACCTTCGTAACCTTGTGGTGCATGTAAGTGCCTCCATCCATCTTTTTCTTGTTTCCTACTTTTTGCTGTACATGTTACACATTGTCTTTTGCTTTTAATGTAGCTTGAATTCAACATTTCAAAAGAAGAGATACGACAGATCCGATTGGAAGGTTGGGTATCTCAATCCGAGCTGGATCAATCAAAGTGCGATCAACCCCTGGATAAATGAGAAAGACAAGATATATAAGGACAAGACACCACAAGAGTTACAAGAACCGAAGGACACCATGAGGACAAAAGCTAGGGGTCGAGCTGCAGGTTATATTTACAGGTGCTTCGGGGAATGGCAGGATTGTCACGCCATTTACGCGCCTTACCACTTCGAGTAAGTTCGACCACTACCTTGCTCTCGTCGATCGTAAAGATAGATGACATACTAACTAATACGATCTTTTGTTGCAGTGGTCATTGGATTTGTTTCCTGATCATGCCAAAAATTGGATATCTATTAGTCTTGGATAGCCTTGACTACGACTCCAATCGCTACGTAGATATCGTGAGCGTTATCAATTGGTAAGTACGGACGTACAATTAAATAGCGATAATTTCATGCAATAATACCCTTTTCTCAATACTCGTAGTGCTTATTTGAACTACGTAAAGAATCCGAAGGTGACACATTATAGAATTCGGAAACAAATATACTTTTGTCACAGATTTTCGGTAAGACACGCGTCACATGTAATTTTTTTATCCTGCTATCATTGAAATAGAGTGATGTTTTTTACTTCACTCTATTTAACAGATGCATTAAGCAAGTAAAAGGTAGTGTGCACTCGTGGATACTACGCATGTGCGTATTCGAGCTCCGCTGCATCCTACTTGAATGTCATCACCCATAAGACCATCGAGGAGGTACGCTAGGATAAGATTGTATCTGTTTAATTTGCATTCTTTCTGTTTTTTTGTCTATCATGTACCAACTTTTATGTATTTATTGGCAGAGAACAAAAAGTCTAGAAAAGGCATTGATAACGGACAGAAAGATATTGAATGAAATCTCCAAGAAATGATTCTCGATGGTGCGAAAACATCTAAGTACAAACTACATGTACTACATTGTCGTTAGGATGTGCCGTTTCTTGCTTAGGGAGGTCATCAGTCCTTGCGGTCGGTTCTTTGACGAGCAAAGTGAAGTGACGAAGGAGCATCGGACACTTTTCGAGTGGTGCGGCTCGAAACGACCGTACGAGCCCGATGTTGTTGAAGATTCGTATAGTGTAGACTTAGTTTGAAAAAAATTGTCATGTTCACATTATTAAACCTTTGATGGATTTTGTAAATATTTGTAAATATTAACGTGATGTAATACTTTAATGTTAATGTGATGTAATTATGGTTAATGTTATGTAATTGTAATTTATTATTTCTAATACGTATTTATTTTTCTTATTGTTAGAAAAGTAAATAGCCACGGTTCACTTTAGCAACCGTGGCTATAGTGGTGCCCTATAGCCACGGTTAGGTTAGTGAATCGTGGCTATAATATGCCACTATAGCCACGGTTGGTTTAGCGAACCGTGGCTATAGTATGCCACTATAGCCACGGTTGGCATAGTGAACCGTGGCTATAGTAAACTACTATAGCCACGGTTGACATAGTGAACCGTGGCTATAGTAGCGTACTATAGCCACGGGTGACCTGTTTTTCGAGGCTACAGGTGGTTTTTTTAGTCTCGGAAACATAGCTACGGTTGGGGCTGACCGTGGCTGTAGAGCCCCCAACCGTGGCTACAGTGAGTTTTTGCTATAGTGTATATTTAATTGTTAAAAAACAGTGGGTACGGGAAAAACTTTAAAACTTTTGTGGACATGATAAGTTTGGGCTCTCAAGTAAGTTTAATGATCTCATTCTCAATTAACAAGTGTTATTTGACTTGGTTGTACAGTACAATTTAACATCTATCTATTTATTAATAAAAGGAAATGACCCTCCCACCACTGTGGCTAGATAACAGAGAAATAGCCTCTAAATTCTGAGAAACAAAGGAAAACGTCTGGCCATTAAATCGGTCTCAAGTAAATGTGAATCGTTGATTAACAACCTATTGTCATGATATAATTTATTTTCTCACCTAATCCAAGGCAGTGCTTCACCTCTTTCCACCTCTGACGTACATTCATCTCATCCATGACTTCGTGTGCTACAGATTGAATCGATTTGTTCACCATAGTTGGATATACCTTCTCTCGATGGCCTGAAACTTGATGCTTCGCTACTCGCCATGGGGTAGACTATCTGTTCTGTCACAGATTTCACCATGGACTGCTTGGGCGGGAAGGACTGATGAAAGCAACACGGTGTTGTGTTTGATGCCTGAATTCGTTGCAGTGGCTGGGTGCCTGGTGATGATGGAACAACCAAACGTGAAGGAAAGCTACAGATGAACTTTATGCATGCGAATTCCTCATGTCAACGGCAACCCATTGACAAGTTCGTAAGAGTAAGAAAGAGGTAAGCATGGTTCCAACCCCTAATGAATTAACATCCATATATATAATGTCAGAGATAATTTTAACTTCTGTAATTGATCAAACATTAGACCTACTTGCCAGGATGCAATAGGTTTTTCAGAAGCACTTGTCAGTTGTCACCTATCACTAGGTAATAAGAGAATCTGTTCATTTTTAGGCCTGCAGGTTACTTTACTACATTGGCATCCTTTAGTCTCAACACTACAGGTCAAAAAAGAATTTTCCATAGGCGAGTCAATTATTTATTTTCCTTTATATGGGTGATTGTAACATGGGTGACATCAGAAAGTATTACAGTTAGCTTATATTTAGTGATTAATTCAATTTTTATATTTATTAAGTGTGCTGAGAAAATCACAACGATCAGACAACTACACTTTTATGGAAGCATTTCTGTGAGTTCATTGTCTTGGGTTTGTCCTCTTCAGATAGCAACTAGATAATGTGTGCATGTGTTTATTATATCCGAGGTGACCAGACTCATGCAAATTTATCTTGTATACATAGATTAAATACAAAGATCTCCGTACAAGGTCTCAAGTGGTTTCATCCAACTGACCATGCTAGGTATGTTTTATTACAGTTTTTGAGTGATATCACCTTTTCAAGGTTTCTTGACATGCAGTTGACTGTAATAGATCTGAATACATTTTTATTGTGTGAGTTCGTTTACTAAATAATGTTAAAAAACAAGCTGATACAGTAACTCAATTGAAATTAACAACTACTATTTCTTTATCACAATGGGTGGCTATACAATTTTGACCAATCAGTCAAATAGCTAAAATCATATGAGAAAACATGAAATTTAATATAATTTCATGCAAAATAAACTACAAAATGTGAACCAGAATTTAGGGAGAGAACACATTGTTGAGGTGTGGTAATTAATCAATATTTAGAGGTTATATAATTTCTCCAATTTTTAATGGTTTTGTTTAGTACAAACATTGGATGTCTTTATGTCTAGCCCGTGCAACTGCACGGGCCGTATGACTAGTTAATGAATAATGGGAAAAGTCACAACGGCCCATTCAGCTTCATTAATTGGGCCCTTGGTTGTACTTTGTTGTTCGTATATGTCATTCTGTTTTCCTTTTTATTTTCTTCCTTTACAACCTTTCTTGGGTAATAATATTTTTCCCTGTAACTTGAGGGACACGATGTGCATTGTATGATTAAGAAGGAATTAAGTGTACGTTGTTGGAAATTTGAGTCTCGGTGTTGTTTTTTATTTCTTTTTGTTCTCTAAAAGTATTCGATGCAAAGAGCAGTAACTAACGACTTTGAGCTCTGTATGTTGTTGTCGCCGGTCCTAGCTGATGAGCTGGATCAAATGCGCTGGCTTGCTGCTAACACTACTACAAAAGAAGCCTGCAATAGCATCTTGCATTTTCTAGTAATAGCAGGTACAAAATTTTTCGCTATTACAGTGCGTAGTCGCTGACGTCATCGTGGGCGACGCTATTACGAGCTCCACTGTAATAGCGGGCAGTGATGACATCAGCGACGACCGGTATTGAAAATGACCAGTAGTAGCGGGCACAATGACGTCATCGTTGTCCGATATTGAAAAAAGCTAGCAAAAGCGGGCACAATGACATCATCATAAGCCCATATTGTTATACCTCCTCCAGCCCAACTCAAAGCCCATCAGCCCGTTTATATATATATATACACACCTAGGGTTACAAATTTTTTCTAAGTAGAGTTGTCCCTCCCGTCCATCTCGAGTCAGCCGCCACTCGATCTCTCTCTCTCCCCCCATGCCGGCCACCCCCTACCCGGCGGCTCTCGTCGCCGTCCCCCACCACGGCTCCTCTCCCCGGCGGCCTCGACCGGACCTCGTCCTCCCCGGCCACCTTCCTCCTCGACGCCTGGACCCCACGGCCCCCTCCACGGTGCATCTCCCCGGCGACCTCGACCCGACGGCCTCCTCCCCGACGGTTGACCCGGCGGCCTCCTCCCGGCGCTCCTTCCCGACGGTCCGCTCCCGGGCCGCCTCCTCCCCGATGGCGCTCCCCGACCGCCTCCTCCCCGGCAGTGCCTCCTCCCCGGCGGCGGCGCCTCCGCCGACCTTCCCCGCGCCACACCCACTACGACCCTGCCCCGCCGCGTCCCTCCCCGGCACCGGATCCGGCGAGGAGGCCATGCAGCGCCCCTCCCCGACACCGGATCCGGCGAGGTGGCGGCCGGATCTGGCGAGGTGGCTGCCCAGCTCCGGGTCCGGCAAGCAGCAGGTCCCAATGGGCCGCCGGGCTGGGCTCGGCCCGGACTGTTTCTTTTTTTATTTGTTCCTCTACCTCGGTAATAGCGGGCGGAATGACTGTTATTAAAACTGCTCTATTTTTAATAACGGCAACGTAGTAGCGGACGAAAAGCCCGATACTACAGGGCGTTTTCGCCCGACACTCGTAGGCTTTAAATCTAGTAGTGTAAGAGCCCCTTTGGTAGAGCTCCCAAACTAGATTAGGAAGCAGTTTTAGGTGAAGTTGTACCAAAGAGAGAAAAATAAACTGCTCCGAACGAGGAGTTGTTTTGCCTTTGTGAGAGGGGCGCGAGGAGGAGCCGGGAGCGGAAAATACCTGCTCCCTCCGCTCCCGCAATGCACCCCGCCATGCAAAATTGGTACCCGCCCACAAACTTGTCACAGTATTACAGATTTTGCCATTGAAAATTACGATATGGATGCCACTCGCCTTCCCTCACCCTAGACCGAAACCTTTCGCTCCCCAACCCCCAACACCCGGTGAACGCCGCCACCAGCCCTCCATGAATCCTCTTCGCCGGCGGGCGCCGCCCAACGATGCGAGGGCGGAATCGAAGGAGAGGTCGAAGGATCCGCTGATTTGGCCCCCGATCCGGCGGCTCCTTCGTTGACCCGAGCGCGCACGACCGCGGCAGCCATGGGTCCGGGCACGAACGTCGCCGGCGTTGATGCGGGCCTCGTCTCGGTCGATGGAGCCGTCGACTCACCAAGGCCGCGCGCAGGAGGTGTAGGCCCGCACGACGCTGCAGGCGGGCACGGGCAAGGTGCGGACGACGCGGGCGGCATTGGCGCTGCAGGCGGCAAGGGCAAGGTGGTCACGTTGCGCCGTTCCGGGCTGGTGGGCGTGGGCAAGCTACGCCATGGCCGGCGGCGACGGCTTGGGCAGGGGTTCCTGGCCCTTCCCTGGCGCAGGTCCATGGGCAGGGGAAGGAGGGCCCGACAGCTCGGCTCCATGGCTCGGTGTGGGTTCGTCAGCTTCGGTGCCACCGTGGTCAGGTGCAGCTGCCGGTTCATCGGCATATGCGGAAGTGGATCTTCATAATTTAAGACAGGTCCATTAACAAGTTCCTCCATTTAAGACATTTTTTGCTTTGCAAAGTATCAAACTGCCATAACCTCATCTTGTTATCAGAGACCTCTGTACCTGTGCAATATTTATTTGGGCCAATTCTATATATGCCATTGCAAATTTTGTTAATTCCGAATTCACCATTGCAAAACCGCTTATTCCGTACATACCATTGAGTTACAAAATCAATCCCATATTTGCCATCCACATCAGTTTCAGCACCTATTTTGTTTTCAAATGACCAAAGTGCCCCCAAAATCATCTTCAACCTACGGCCTCATGTAATCTAAAAAAAGACTTAACCATGGAAGCCGGCTGAGGCCAGTCCTCGCCCACTCCAACCGCACCGACGCCGACAGCGGCTGGGGTGGAGCTCACCCGCACCAGCCATGGCGAGCTAAGGACGAGCTCGACCGCCCCTACGTTGGCGGCCGGGTGGGAGCTCACCCGCGCCAGCCATGGCGGCAGGCCGAGGCAAAGCTCGACCGCCCCCACGCTAGCGGCTGGGGCAGAGCTCGCTCGCGCTAGCCATGGCGGGGGCTGAGCCAGAGCTCTCTGCCCCATGCCGATGGCTAGGCTGCGCTTGCCTGTGTTAGCCATGGCGGTGGGCTGAGGGGGAGCCCTCCGCCCCCGCGTCGATGACGGGGCTGAGCTCGCTCGTGCCAGTCATGACGGCGGGTCGAGGCGAAGCTCGCTTGCCCCCACGCTGGTGGTTGGGCAGAGCTCAGCCACACCGGCCAAGGTGGAAATTCTATTTTTGTTTTTTTTTGGTTGAAAAATGAAAGAGGTAACAAGAGGAAGAAAGAGAAGGACATGTTTGTCTTTTCAGATGATCTACTGTTTACAAATGGCGTACAGAGGATAAAAATATGTAATCAGATGGCATATATGAGATAAGTCATTTTGCATTGGCATATTTGGGATTAGAGTATTTTGTAATGGAACCTAAGGAATTATCTCAATATGTTTATCGACTACTCTTGAACTTCAGTAACCCTAGATCTAGTTACCTTAGCATTTTGAGGCATTGTAGCTGGCCGAATTGATATGGAATTTCCACCGTGTCTTTGTTACGGATGCCCACCTTATATGAATTGACAACCCCAGCAACCATCTTCTCCAATTTCTAAAAACTGGTTTATAAATAAAAACTGGTGGCCATCCTGTTTTTGATCCTGATTTTTAGAAACTAGAAGATAATGTATCATTCTAGTGGTTAATGGCTTATCTTATCTGCCCATCATTTTTTGTATTAGTTATTTGCCATCAAGACCATAATCTAGCTTGTTTGCTGCCAACATTGCATCCTGCTACAGTCCAAAAGCGTTTGTGAAGTTGATTCATCACGTTTTACCTATTTGCTAATTATGAAAATAAAGTTGGAGAAGGAGATGTAGGTGCGGATAAAGAGACAAATAAAAGAGAGAGGCGGAGTCAAAAGTATGTATTTTTCATTTTTCTGTGAAGGGTTGTGGGGTTTTTATTGGATTTCTTAAAAACCCATGGTCCAATATAAAACACTGGAATATTTGAAGATCCTCTCCAATTTCTATTAATCAGTTTTTTAAAAACTCGAGGTATCCAAACTCGACCTAATTAAGTTGTTACAATCTTCTGCGTTGAATATCAAATATGAGCAAGATGGCATATCCGTAAGATAAAAGTACGAAAAAACTTGGTATCCAAAGCATTTGAGGCAATGTGGATGTGCATTGGTATGCTCTAGAGCTAAGTAGCACTAGGCCCAATAAAAGAATTAGCACAAGACCTATTAAACAGTTTTTTTCCTCAATATCAGGAGAGCTGCACATCTTTATATTGATAGAGAACAAAACAGACTTGTTACAAACACCTCCACCTCATGCCTAACCCAGTTATAAGAAGTATACCGAAGGGGTGAGACTATAGGACACAAACTACACACACTCAAAAACTGAATTATCCCGGACCTTCCATTGCAGCTTGACCATGGCGGCCTAGGGTGCGAAGGTCACTCAAAAACTGAATTATCCCGCACAGGCTGTAAAGGCACCAACAATTGTGCTCGGCTTTAAAGGACTGATTAGACGCCGAAGATGATCAATGTGTCTAATGCCTTTTTCTTTTCCTTTTCAGCTCGCTTTACTACCTTGTGCCACCAGCTAAGAAAGGATTGTTCATGGCGATAAGGTGTACACCATTCCAATCGTAGAGGTTGAAGAATTTTGAATCAGAATTTCCGGGATAAAGCTTAGGATGTAAGGAGGTGTTGTGTGGCCTCATTCTCTTCATCACATAACGAGCAACGGCTGAGATGCGGAAGGTTTCTCTTGGCTAACCTATCCAGCATCCATTAAATAGTTAACTCACTAGTTCCTATTCAACTTTATCTGAAATTCATTTCAACAACTTTTAAACACTAATTCACTAATTATCCATTACCGCCTTCGTTGGTTTACGAATGGTAGCTCATCTGGCTTCATCATTATTGATTGATTCTAGTTTCACTGGGTGTGCCAAAATGAATATTGACTCGAACATCTACACAAAAGAACTAAGAGATCTACTTAACTTCAGTGTAGGATCAAATCGGAAGTTGTGAACAATCTGAGATGTGTTGTGCCTGTAAAATCCTGACCCAGGACTTAATAGGAATAATACAATATTCATTCTAAAATCCTGACACAGGGAGAAGCTGCTGCAACAAAAAGAGCAAAGAAGCGAAGATCATGACGCAAGAAGGTTGGTGGGCATGACCTCGAGCACCTTTGCATCAGCCTTAACCATCCAAAGCAATCAAAGATTTGAAGAAGGCGCAACAAGGCGAAACTGGCAGCGCGCCTGTCGGTGTATGGATTCCAACATATGGGGGTTAGTCGAACCGCCCCTTAAGGTTCGGATTAGGGATGAAACACGTTGCAATCTCCAAATAAATAGCGAATAAATGACGAATAAAAGGCATATAAAGCACGCGGAGATTTTTTACCCAGGTTCGGGCCGCCCGGAGGCTAATAGCCCTACGTCCTGCTTGTGTGTGTATTATTCATGTGAACAAATACATGGTTGGAGCTTAGGAGAGGCTCTAATGGAGGCTCCACCTAGAGGAGGAAGAAGGAGTCGTGTCTCCTGTAAGGGAGTCTCCCCCAAAGTCCCCCCTTCACTGCCTTGGGTGCTCCCTTTAACGTCCAGGGGCAGCCCACAAGTGAGCAGTAAAGGAAGGAATAAATACGTACAGTTGGAAGTTGGCATAAACGGGCCCCGTCCGTTGCATGCAGCGCTGCTGTGCTGCCTTGATGCTTGCGCGCATCTTCCTCAGCACACAACCGAAGGGGAGAGGAGAGGAGAGCGGGGCCCACGCGCATGCACCTTTGACTTGGGAGGATGCTCCTCGTTTAGTGATGGTGGTGCACGGGTTGCACACCACAAACAAGGACAATCCTTTGTCCTTTTCTTCTTGTCCTAATATTCTTTACAATCTTCCGTGGCTTTGCTTGTGTAGTAGGCGGTGTGGGAACCCCGATCCCGAGTACACCGACAGCGCCCCGATTACCTTCTCCGAAGCAGACCTAGACCTCAAAAGCTACCCACCCACGGATGCCTTCGTCATCGAAGCAAACATCGACAGCTGACAAATCAGCACGGTGCTCGTGGACAATGACAGCCAAACCGATGTAATATTATACGTCACATTCGGGAGGATGGGTTTCAGAGACGAAGACTTGAAACAATCCAGCTTGAGTCTGTACGGTTTCAAAAGCAAAAGAATAGAGCCACTCGGAGAGACAAGATTGCCGGTATCCTTTGGCAACACCAGCAACTAGAGGACAGAGTTCATAACTTTTCAAGTCATAAGCCTAAGTTACCCTTACTTCACAATACTGGGGAGGGTCACAATCCACAACTCGTACCTTCGCATGAACATGCCAACAAAAGGCGGAGTCATCATGGTAAAAGGAGACCACCAGTTAGCGAGGGCCACGAAAGAGGATTCAGCTCAGAATCAGTGAGCATTCGCGCAATCGGCACGCTCCCACAAGAGGTCACAGATAAAAAGAAGAAAGAAAAATAATGAAAGAGCATGACAGGAAAAATGCAAAGCTCGAAAGAAAGCAAGAAGACGATGAATCAACACTAATGCAGACAGACGAAGAAACAAAATCAATATTACTACACAAGGTGGTGCTGAGGTAGTCGGTCATCATAGGAATAGGCTTAACCCAAGGCGAAGAAAAAGGTTACTCCGATTCTTGCTAAAAAACAAAGATTCTTCGCATGGTCATCTCGCGATCTCGAAGGCGTAAGCAGGGAAGTAATAGAGCACAAGATGGAAATCAAGCCAGCCGCAAGGCCCAAAAAGCAAAAATTGAGAAAAATATCATAAGAAAAAGTAGAAGCCGCAAGAGCCAATGTACAAAGGCTGCTCGACGCTAAGTGATAAGAGAAGTAAAGTAACCGAAGTGGCTAGGAAATGTGGTCATGGTAACGAAGAAGAGCGGGAAGTGAAGAATATGTATCCGTTCCATTTGATTCATACTACTACAATAAAACTCTACATTGACAGGCAAAACTGGGCAGAGTGGCGGAATTAGTTTCCACCACTACGTCATTGTTACTTACGAGTGCAAAACCTTAGTAGCGGACAAAAGACCATTGCTAAATGAAAAAAGAAATATAGTAGCAGCCAAAAGACCGCCACTACTGCGCTTTTGGCCTGCTACTACATTTGCAATAGAAAAAAAGAAAAAGAAAGAATCATCGCTGGATCTGTGCGCCGGTGATCGGATCCACGCGCCACTAGCCAGATCAGACTACCTCCTCACTGGATCCGACAGCTGGATCCACACGTCACGAGGGGCACCGCTGCGGAGGGTTGCAACAGGGGGAGGGCGGTGTTGTGAAGGGGCGCCTACAGTGAGGGGGCTGGCATGGAGGGGGTTGGTGGTGAGGCAGGCCGGCATAGAGGGGCGTTGATGGTGAGCTCGGTCGCCGCAGGTCTAGGGGAGGGGCCGAGCTTGGCCGCCGTCGATCTACAAGACAGGACGAGACGCTGGCGAGAGGAGGGGCGGTGGAGTAGGGGTGGGTGTGGCGGAGAGAGAGAGAGAGAGAGAGAGAGAGAGAGAGAGAGAGAGAGAGAGAGAGAGAGAGAGGCGGCTACTGGGAGTGGGTTAGGGAGAGGGAAGGGTGTTGCTTTATATGCTAGGCTTAGGGCGAAGTATAGCTAGAGTGAATCTAGACAATTAAAGTTTTGATATAACGGTTATAGATACCCTACATTTAGTGACAGAAGAAAGTGCCCGCCACTATTTGTGTAGTTTAATAGCGGGTCGTTTCCTGCTAGTAGCGTACATAAAGTGCCTATCCCTATTTGTACAGTTTCGTAGCAGACTTGTTGTTCCACCCAAAATAGCGATGGTTTTTAAAATGCTCGTGACAGTGATATAAATGGCATCGGCCAGTGCAAAGCATTATTGTAGTACTGTCAAAAGCTCACTTTTTGTGATTTCAGATTGGTTCTCATCTCTATACTTACAATTAAATAGATTGTTCTTACTTATTCTTTTATTTCTCACTGAAATTACACTGGTGTTTTAGTTGATCGTACTTCACAAGATCATGAATAAACATTGTAGTTGGTGTATCGGTCGCTATACCGCAACATCCTTGGACTATTGTGTTGAGATCGTGAATTTCTCTCCAACCCAAATCGAACTTTTCCCTCTCATCGAAAGGTTGGGTATACCCATGTCCGGGTCACGTGTTATTTCAAACGGGCGTGCATACTGCTAGTAAAATATGTAATACCAAAATAAATCATGAAACATTCAAAATGCAAGTGAGCTGACAAATTGAGCCAGCCACACTATGTGGGGCAATATTGAGGTGGAGCATCCCCTCAACATACTCCTGAAATACGACTCGCCAAATTCAGACAGGGGAGAGCTGGGTATCTCCTACACTATAAGAATGAAGCGCTATAGCCACGGTTGGAAGATCACTATAGCCGCTGGTCAATCCAACCGTGGCTATGTTTGCGAGGCTACAGATAAACATTTGTGGCTACGGATAAACATCCGTAGCCATGCAAACGGGACCAACCGTGGCTGTAGAGCACTACAATAGCCACGGTCGACAGTACTAGACAAACAGAAAAGGCGGGTCCCACGAGGGCCTGCACTACCGTTCGACCAGTTCCACCGCAGCCGTATCGACCGCTGCGCTTGACCGTCGGAGGAGGGGCGGCCCCAGATCCGGCCGCCACGCCACGGCTACCGAGAGTCGCGCTCATGGCTGCTAGTGGGGCAGCCCCGGATCTGGCCGCCACACCATGGCCGCCGCCCGTCGAGGGAGGGGCGGCTTCGGATCCGGTCGCCCCGTGGTTCTCGCGGCCACCGGAGGAGAGGGGCGATTCCGGATCCAACCATCCCGTGGCGTTCGCGGCCACCGGAGGAGAGCGGCGGCCCGGATCCGGCCGCACCGCCGTGGTCGACGCTCTCCTCGCTCACCGGCGCCGCCGGCACTAGAGGACCGGGCCGGTCGCCTCCGGCCCAAATGCGGCGTCCGCCGTGCCTCGGAAGAGAAGGGTGCCATAGAGGAGAAGAGGGAGGTGCGCCGGTGAAGAACGTGGGCCCCGAGCCGCCGCTCATCACCGGAGAACGGGCGCCCGCCGCTGCTCACCGCCTCCGGGCCGGGTAGGAGGGCCGGCCAAGCGCGCGCGAGAGACGAGGAGGGCCGGTCACACGCGCGCAAGAGGGAGGAGGCGTCGGCGTGGAGGAGTTGGCGCGTGCGCGCGAGGGAGAGGAAGGAGGTGGTGGCTGTGGAGAGAGAGAGAGAGAGAGAGAGAGAGAGAGAGAGAGTTTGGTGGGCAAAGGTGATTTTATATTGAGAGGACAACCAGAATGGGTCAATTGGGCAAAAAAAAAGAATGGGTCTATGCATTAGCTGCGGGCCACATTGTTAACCGTGACTATTGAGCTTTCTATAGCCACGGTTGATGTTGTGAACCGTGGCTATTGATGCTCGGATCAATAGCCACGGTTCACAATATCAACCGTGGCTATTGTGTCTTCTATAGCCACTGTTCACCAACACCGTAGCACATCTCCCGCTATAGCCGCGGCCCGTTTTGCCTACCGTGGCTATAAGTTTTGTGAGGCGTGGCTATAGCGAGTTTTTGTTATAGTGCTAGCGTATCAGAGGATACTAGAACAGAAGGGAGGCACTTTATCTTGACAAAAGAGAAACACGAATAAGTCCCTCGACGAAGTATCGTATGTGCACTGATAATAAACAACAGTAATAAAATGGACACACACATTAGATCTTATTATAACTTGAATCCAATCTTAACGGTCGAAAGTGTGGATGTTCATACATTTGTTCATGGTATTTTGCACCTGATATTTGCCAGATCCATCTTCTTATTTAACATTCCCTCTGTCTGTATGCGGCCTCTTGACATCAGATTAGATCACCACCCGTGCGCTCTGAGCCATAGCCTTCCGCAAAGCTATAGGAGCCATCAGGGACAGCTTACGAGGAATGGATTGGCCTTGTATAACCAGTCTAAAACTTCCCGCGGGTGTGTTTGCATGCCCTACAACTAACGGATTTCGCGCCACCCCGCCTGGGAACCAGCCGTAGTCTTTTCTGTGTCCTCCATTCTCCCGGGCGGCCTTGCAAGCTTTGTTCGTGGCTTCCTGCGCATGCAAAGGCCTCATCGGGCGTTGGAAGAGCTCTGCTTTGGTGTTGACGATCGATGAAGGGGCACTGCTGTTGATGAAGTCAGCGACGTTGTCCATGAGTTCGATGGCGCTGGCGCGTGCAGGCCGGTAGAGGTGGAACCCATGGTCCTCGCCTTTTGACTCCACGAACTTCACTTCACGACATTGCTGGCCGTGGCTAAGAATTTCTGCGTACCGGCACCCACGTTCCCACAACACATCCTTCGTCGCCACAGCCACCAGCGCACGCTTGCATTGCAGCGACGCAATCAAACTGGCTGGCGGGTTTAGGCGAGGGTCATCGTTGCCGGCCGTTCCACCCGTCACGAATGGCCAGAGCATGTCCACCCTTTTGGGCGCGAGCACTGCTTTGTCATCAAAATCCATCTCGGACGGCAGCCTGTTCAGCCCCCAAAAGTAGGGGTGCAGGAGTATCAAACCCTCGATGCCGATGCCGTCACCATCTTCAGTTGTGGCCTGTACCGCCATGTTGTGAACAATGTTGGCACCACTGCTCTCACCGGCAAGGAACATGCGCTCGGGTGCAGCATGGTCAGCAAGCCATGGATCAGAGAGGGTTATCACCCACTGGAGCGCCATCCAAGCATCCTCGTAGGCTGCGGGGATGGGGTGCTCTGGCGCCAGCCGGTAATCTACTGAGACAACAAGCGCACCAGCACGCGTGGAGAGGGAGGTGGCATAACGGTGGAACATCTTGAAGAATGCGCTCCCGGTACAGAAGGAGCCACCGTGAAAGTACACAATGAGCGGGAGCCTCTTGCCGGTTGCAGCTGCATCGACATTAAGAAACAGGCGCACAGACATACCAGTGCGTGGATCGATGACAACGTCCCTCGTCGCAACACCAGTTGCCCCTGGCGTCACAGAAGCCGGCACGAAGGCACTGGCCATGAGCCGCTCTACTTGGCCATCCTTGTACCTGCGCAGGTACGGATACAAGTCCAGGGTGATCTCAGCGTCAGACATACTATCAGTAGACGGACGACCATTCTTGGTAGAAGGCATGGCCTCGATCAATCTTGGGTTATGCTCTGGCACTTTGCTAGGCTTAGCTACCTTAATTACTTGAACTATCTTTGTTTCTGGGTGTAGCTAAGTACTTGCTTGCTCGTATATAATATAGACGCAGTGATGTAACAGTAGACAGGTCTGACTTGTTTCTTCCCAATTTCTAGAAGAAGCATGTGAGCTTTCCGCCAATTAGCCGTATAATCTTCAGAAATCGGTCATATAAAAAATGACCATATTTAATTTACGGCAAATAATACTAGAGAATTTTTTTAAAGAGTGGGTCCAATCCACTTGTCTCTTCAGATTTAATATCCGAAAAAATATAGCATGCCATTCGAAAAAAGAAATCAAGACCGTGAATTTTCTTTGGAACAAAATTACGCCTGGCATAATTGCAATCGAGTCTGACAAACTGTTTATATTAGTTCGATTCAGACATTCATATCACTACTACAAAATAGCCCTACAATAGCGGGCAAAAGAGCCCTATAATAACGGGCAAAATGACCGTTACTACGTTACCGTTATTAAAAATTGGGTGCATTACAATATCGGGCAACTTGCCCGTTATTACAGTGTTCAATAAAAAATTAAAAAAATCCACGTGGCGTCGGACCCAGCCCAAACCCGGCCCGCCGCCAGGCCCGGTGGCTAGATCCGCCGCCGGTTCGGTCGTGGGGAGGCGAGGGCATTGTCGGACGCTTAAGAGGGAGGGCGCGACCCGACACGGTGGATCCGGTTGCCTCCTCGCCGGATCCGCCGCCGGCGTGAAGTGGAGTACGGGAGGGCGCGGACCAACACGGCGCCTCCTCGCCGGATCCACCATCGGCGTGCGCAGAGGAGGGGAGGGCGCGGCCCGACGCGGTGCATTCGGCCGCCTCCTCCCTCGCCGGATCCACCGCCGGTGTGCGCGAGAGGAGGGGAGGGCGCGGCCCGACGCGGTGCATTCGGCCGCCTCCTCCCTCGCGGATCCGTCGCCGGCTCCTCGCTGGATCCACCGCTGGCGTGGCGCAGCCCGGAGAAGGGGAGGGGCGGCGTAGAGGAGGGGAGCGCGCGGTGGAGGAGGGGCAGTGAATCCGTCCGGCTCCTCCCCGGATCCACCACCGGCGTGGCGCAACCTCGGAGAAGGGAGGGGCGGCGTGGAGGAGCAGAGCGCACGACACGGAGGAGGGGCGGTGGATCCGATCGGCTCCTCGCCGGATCCGCTGCCGGCGCGGCACACGCGGAGAAGGGGATCGAGAGGGCGGCGCGGAGGAGGGAACAGCTGCGCAGAGGAGTGGAGTTGGGCGTGGGGCACGGCGTGAGGGAATAGTTTTATAGTGTTGTTATTGTGGGCTCTAGGGTTTACTTTGCTGGGCCTTACGGGCCTGATTTTTAGTAACGGACAGATAACGTAAGAAGCCCGATATTAGAGGGTTTTCTTTAATAGCGAGCTCTAATGACGTCAGCAACGCCCGCTATTACTGTGACACGTCTATTTTTAGTAACATTGCGCTCGCTGACGTCAGCGACGCCCGCTATTGCAGTGACCCTGTAATAGCGTTGTCATCCGATGACGTCAGCAAGGTGGCACTACAATAGCGTTTATGACCCCCGATATTGCTGGCTCTTTTTGTAGTAGTGTATATAAGTACTCACCTCTATGAAAACACAAACATGCACATCTATATATAAGCATCTCCCAATGTCCGGACCTTGCTATCCATATAGACATCACCTTCCACTTGTAAAATAATAATTAATCAGACATATATAAGACTCACGTCAAGTCTAGGACACTCAATCTAGGTTTGCAACAACCATCCGGACGGACCAACATGATATGCCGATTGGCCCTGCAAATTTCATCCAGCTGGATCGAAAGGTCCATTTTACTTCCTCGAACAATTCACTATGTCCAAATTACACTCCGAACAAAATCTTGGCTCACTTTCCTCCCTCAAACAATTTACTCCTTTATGTAATTTCTCTTTTTTGTTTCTCTTTGTACGTTTTGATTTTGAAGCTCAAATTTTGCATGATGATAGATGATACCATTATCTATATAAAAGATATTATATTTTTTTATTACATATTTTAAATACAATTCTAGAACTATATAATTAAGATGATATTTGATTCAATAAGAACTATCCTTGTGCAAAATTTGAGCATCAAATTTTGTTTGAACAAAGAGAAATAAGAAAGGGGAATTACGTAAGGAAATAAATTGTACCAACTTAAATTGTTTGAGAGAGTAAAGTAAGCCAAGATTTTGTTCGGGGTATAATTTGGACAAAGTGAATTGTTCGAGGTAGAAAAATGGACTTTTTCCAAAAACTCGGTAAATATTGAACGCAAGACATGACCTATAGCTCTAGTTCACTGCATCCGTCTGGTCTCCCAATGACACAATCTATCTCATTTGCGGCCCAAAATGCCCGAAAAGGAACCCCTCGCGACACCACCAGATGCCCCAATTTCTAAAGGGAAACGCCATAATAAACTATAGAATCTGATCTAAATTAAAGGCAAATGCCATAAACAACATCACGTCGGAGTGCCCAACCATCATGTTTGCATGCTGATTGTTCTTTTGCATATAGAGCAGGCCGATAAGACGATGGCCTTACCTTTCCTCCATTGATCAATATAAGTAGGTTACTCTTGAACAACTGCAGCCTGACAGTGAAGCAATCTGTGTCACATTGTAAACTAATCGTCAGTTAAGTGTGTATTTTATAAAAACTATTAGTACTAGTAGATAAAACCTATTACTGGTGCCTATTTCATAGATGTGAATTTCATCAGTTCTTTGCAACATATTTTTATAGTTTTTCTCATCTAGCTCTACTAGTAGTTGATATTTATTGGTAAGTCAACGAATGGTAAAATCTTATATTTCAGATAATTGTCTGGCCATATAAATCGGCCACCATGATTTCTACAAAGTGGATCAAATTAAATAATTGAGACATTGATGTCCTTTAATCTACATATCTTATAAAAGTGCAACCCACTAACACTCCTTAATGGTATTTCTCTCAACCCACAAGCAACCCCACGTCATCCATTAATTCTATAGCATCAGATCATAACCTTAGAGCCCCATCCGTTCATTCATCTGTCAATGTCCCTCACGGCCTCAATGGAAAGGGCTGCTCTTAATAAATCTCAACCATCACTACCCATTCAGTGCAGAGAGAGGAAACGTTTGCATCATTAAAGGCTTGAAAGATTCCTTTCCTATGCATGAATTAAACATTGATTACTTTGGCTGCCAAACCAATTTCCGCTACAAATATACTCCATTAACCTAAATATTGATGGAGCCATCTGTCGGGGGAAAGATTAGCGATGCCACATGGCACCTTCTGGACCTACCTACGGAGGATTAGTCCCCGGAACACGAAATCACGTCAACGGTCAAAGCCGGACCCACTCCTGTACGACCCCGTGAAAGAGCGAATCGAGTAAGGACAAGCTCGAGCTCCTCCGCTCGGGGAAAGGTCGAGTCACGACTCACACGACCTTGCCCGCCGAGCTCGAGAAGGCCCCGCCTCGCACGACCTCCGGAGCTCGCGCATCGGCCGCATTAACTCCAGCTACCTAGGCGCACGTCAGCCCTCCCCGGCAATCATTGCCTTTGACTTCCGCCCCATCCCTCCCGTCGCGGCCACCTGCTCCCGTCGGACCACGCCGACGGGACGCGCCGTCCTCGTAGCCTCGACGAAAGGAGCGTGGGCTGAAGACCAAGGACTCGGTCGTCATCGCCCGACGTACGGCGGTACGGTTCCCCGCCTTATCCGGAGACAGGCGGAGCTTGAGCTTGAGCTCGAGTAACGCCCGCCTCGCCCGACCTCCGCCTGCAACCTTGAAGCACGATGAGCCATCGCCTCGACCTCGTCCTCCAGCCTCGCCATCAATGCATTTGACATAAGAAGGACCGGTATGGACTGTCTTTTCCCCCAACCGCTCCGCTGCAACGCCATCCCCGACTCCGCCGAAAGCGGGACACTCCATCCCTGCTTCCTTGACGCAACGAGGCTACGAGGGCGGACGTGCGGATAATCACACGGCTTCCCCCTCTCTCTCTCTCTTATGTAACCGAGCTCGACCTCTCGTGGCTATAAAGAGGAAGAGTCTCTATCTCTTTCTCGACACGTTCACAACTTCACACGTTAACAAATTCACACGTACACGGACCCACAAGTTCACACGTTCACGGGCTCATCGAATCATTCAAGCTTCACACTCACACACACACACACACACACACACACACACACACACACACACTTGCAGCAAGGGACTTGGAGCACGCTCCTCTCCCGTCTCCTCTCGTATTCCATCGTTTGTTTGACGTAAGGAACATGAGCGCTGCCTCACCCCCAGCTGGACGTAGGGAGCTTTCAAGAACCAGCTTAAATCTCTCGTGTCTTCCCTTGTATACCATCCGGCCTAAAACACGCATCCCGGAGCTAAATTCTTTGGCCACGAATGTCGTGGTCGTGGCGATAGCCCCGTAGCAGCCAGTAGCTACGGATGTGCCACCAAGCTGCACCGCTAAGCAGCCGTGGCGCCGGTCGGACACTTCCCTAGGACCCGCTAACCCCACGGTTGGAGAGTTTGTGGGGATGATCGATCATCCTTCTCGGTCCTTCTTTGATCTCCTTGACGTAGGGGAGGAGGAAGATTCGGACCAGGGGAGCAGCGATGAGAATCGCTGCCCCACCCGTGAGTGCAACATGGTGCACACCACCGGCGGTGGGGGCACGAAGCGATGGCGGACCGGCCGCACCGGAGCCTCACGCTCCGGGAACGCCGGCAGCGCAACGTGCGCACACCGCTCTACCCGGCGACGACGACGTGTAGGCACGCCTCCGGGCCAGGAAGCTAGAGCTGGAGGAAGCGTGCTGCAACATCGCGGAGGAAGCAGCCACGGTGGACCCGGAGCTTGAGCAGCAGCGCCGAAGCCGCGCATGGCGGAGAGCTCGCCGCGTGAACCAGCGAGATCGCCGCCGACGATGGCAGCGCACCCTAGCATTTCCTTCGAGCTGGGCAGAACATCGCCGCTGCGGCGGTGCTACTTTAAACCCTCCCCATGCAGCCAACTCTCGAGGCGCAGCGACGCAGAGGGAGATGGCGGCGCTCCTCGCCAAGGCGGCCGAGCAGCACGCTAAAAGTTCCCGGCGTCGTGCGGCGCTGTCAAACCGAGCACGCTAGCGGCAACCTCCACGCCTCCCGTGACCTGGCGGGAGGCTCGGTGCATGCTTCCGCCCAACAACCCGCCCGACCGGGCCAACCCAAGGCCGAGGCGGTCGGTGCGCAATGGCGCGCCCATGACGACGTGGGACACAAACGCGTTTGTCATCCTCGCCGCAGGGGCGATATGACATCGAGGAAGACCGGAGCCGAGCCCCGACCCGCTCGGTCCGAGGGTGTTCGGCTCGCCATCCGGGGAGCCACCTTCCCTCGGCGCTTCCGTCCCCGACGACGGTCGCCAAGTACGCCGGGGAGTCGAACCCCGCCCTCCGGTTGGAGGATTACTGCCTCACCTGTCGGGCGGGCGGCGCGAATGATGATCTCGCCATCATTCGCAACTTGCCGTTGTATCTCGCCGACTCGGCGCGGACATGGCTGGAGCACCTCCCCGCGAACAAGATACACTCGTGGGCGGACCCGCAAGAGGTCTTCGTGGGCAACTTTTAGGCAACGTGCGCCCGCCGGGCAATCCTCGGGAGTTGAAGAACTATCGGCGAAGCCGAACAAGCCGCTCCGGGACTACATTCGGCGCTTCTCCCGATGCTGCAACGAGCTGCCCCACATCGTCGACGCGGAAATCGTGGGCGCGTTCCGATCCGGAACAAACTGCGAGGCGCTCATCCATGAGCTAGGGCGTAGTTGCTCGCGAACAGCTCGGGAGCTCCTCGACATCGCCACAAGCCATGCTTCGGGCGAATAGGCGGTCGGTGCCCTCCTCCACCGCGCCACCGCCGAGAAAGGGAAGGGCAAGCGGACCGATGGCAACGCCGGCGGAGGCCCCTCCGGCTCCAAGCCCAACAAGAAGAATAAGTCGCGATCGAGCGACGAAGCCATGGTGGCGGCGACCGAGAAGAAGGGCGCCAAGCAACCCAACAAGGACGCTCCGAACCACTTCGAGAAGAGGTGGAACGGGTCGTGCCCCAACCACGAGTTCCCCGTCGAGTATCCGATGAAGGACTTCTCGTTGATGAAGAAATTCATCACGCAGCGAGGGAGGAAAGGGCACCCCGCCGGAATGCGAAGAGAACGCCGGAGTTGGATGCGACGCCGGTGAAGAAGAAGGTGAAGGCTACCCCCAAGCCGAGGGTGTCCGATGATTTTCGCGAGCTCGACGCTCGCACCAGCCAACGCTTCGCCAAGCTCGAGCGCCGCGACGTCTTCGCCGCGGAACCTGCAGCCCCGGCCTTCCTTCGATGGTCGTAGTTGCCAATCACCTTCGACCGCACCGATCGCCTCGCACGAGTTGCACGACCGGGTCGATAACCGCTCGTGGTCGACCCCATCGTCGCCAAGACGCGCCTCACCAAGGTTCTCATGGACGGAGGTAGTGGCCTCGGCATCCTTTACGCCGACGTCCTCGACGCTATCGAGCGTTCGTGCATCCGCCCCAACGGCTCACCGTTCCACGGTGTTCTACCGGGACGCGAGGCCATCCCCATCGGGCAAATCGACTTTCCCGTCACCTTCGGGACTCATCCGAACTTCCGAACGGAGACCCTCACATTCAAGGTGGTCGGATTTCCGGAATCTACCACGCCATCCTCGGGCGGCCGTGCTACTCGAAGTTCATGGTCGTCCCAAACTATGTCTACCCGAAGCTCAAGATGCCCGGGCCGAAGGGAGTCATCACTATGGGCGCGTCCTTTCAGCACGCCTACCGGTGCGACGTCGACAACTACGACCTCACGTCCGCCACCCCGGCCTCGACCACGGAGTCGACGGTGATGAAGGAGCAGGTCGTGGAGGATCCCCGCAAACAAGCCGCAAGGCAGCCTCGTTCGAGCCGGCGGAGGGCACCAAGGAGGTTGTCCTCGACCTTGCCGGCGACGAGGGAAAGACCGTGTGCATATGCACCTCGCTCTCCCCAAATAGGAAAGCGCGCTCGTCAACTTCCTGCGCGCGAACGTCGACGTCTTTGCATGGAAACCCTCGGACATGCCGGAATACCGAGGGAAGTCGCTGAGCACTCCTTGCACATCGGCTGGGCTCCAAACCATGAAGCAAAGCTTGCACCGCTTCGACAAGGAGAAGCGCAAGGCAATCGGGGAGGAGATCGCGAAGCGGCCGGCGGCCGGGTTCATCAAGGAGGTGTACCATCCGGAGTGGTTAGCTATTCATGTTCTTGTACGTAAAAAGAATGGGTGTTGATTATACTAGCTCGAACAAGGCATGTCCGAAGGATCCTTTTCCTTTACCACGCATCGACCAAATAGTTGACTCCACCTTTAGGTGCGAAACCCTCCGCTTTCTAGATGCGTACTTCGGGTACCATCGGATCGCGCTCGACGAATCCGACCAACTCGCGACCTCCTTCATCACGCCGTTTGGCTCGTGCTGCTACACTACGATGTCGTTCCGCCTCAAGAACGCCGGTGCCACCTACTAGAGGTTCATACAAAAGTGTTTCGATTATCTCATCGGCGACATAGTCGAAGACTACGTGGACGACATCGTGGTCAAGTCCAAAAAGGCCGATCAACTCGTCGTCGACCTCGAAAGTGTGTTCGTCAAGTTGCGCGAGAACAGCGTCATGCTCAACCGAGAAGTGCGTCTTCGGGGTCCCGAGAGGAATGCTCCCGGCCGTGACATCCCTTCCGGGACAGCCAGGAATCGGTACATGGGAACACTCGACGAAGTGAGTTACAACAGTTCATTCATTCATACAAGCCAGCATATATATACATCATGGTATAATACAACCAGGTTTTCGAAATACAAACAATTCTACAGCGGAAAATTAATATAACAACAAAAATGTTAAACAAATCTTACAGCAGAAGTGAAATTACAACAAGAGACCTTCTAAAACAACTATTGTGATGTATCGAGCCCGACGTACACCACGGATCTCCGTGCTTCACGACGATGGGGTGTGTTCCCACCGAAGGGAAACTCTCTCAGGGAGCTGCTCGTCACCAAGGAAACTACCGCACGAGTTAAAAGGGTACGACCATGACCCGAAAAACATAACGAACAAAGCCCCGAGTATCTAATACTCAGCAAGACCGACTCGTCAAAAGGCACGCTAAGGCCGACGCCTAGTATGCTCAGAGCTTTCGGCAATGGGTTGACTCAGCTTGCGAAAACAACACTAAGAGTTTATCCTTACTTCCACGTTTTAGCTCAAGATTGACTTCGTTATGAACTCGTTGTTTGCAACTCTGCATCTACTGCAATCAAGTTTGCAAGCAAAAGATTATCTTGAACCAACAACTATCTTTCTTTCTCTTCACATTCCTCTTGATTAACTACGATGTGACACGGTGAACAATAGGTACTCATTATCTGCGAGGGACAGCGATTCGAATCGATTTCACCAGCTGGAAAAAAACCCGATTACACAACGTATACGCACCCCATTGGTCGTATACGACAACCTTTCATGCTAACTCCCGACGGTGGCCGGATTAGTTTCCCGTCCACCCGAGAACCTAGGGACCCCACGTGATATCCGTCCTCGACGTTAACCGTGAGCGACCACCCCTTCCTCTCCCTTTGAGACATGAGGCCTAGCCTCATTGTCCGACCAATTAGGGGATGGGCTACGTCCAACCACCGGGGCGATTAGGTTACATCGGCTTCCCGGCCCCATAAATACCGAGTATGTAAATCGAGTACGTTCAAGACTTGCTCAGCAGGGCCAACAACGGTACGGTCCTTCATCGACACGGACGGGGCTACCACCTTGCAAGACCTCGTCTTTTCCCTTTCTCCTATGGGGCCCGTCCGGTCTCAATTTTATCTTCACCTTCATCTTCAACTTTAACGACTTCAATCAACTTAAAGCCTCCGTGCTTTAAGATCGGACCGTATAAGCTCGCGAGTAGTGCTCAGCACCACTCTACTTCTACCGTAGCTCTATGAATTAAGTGTAGCAACTATCGAGGTACAAAAACCAATATGGGATAAACAGGTAACAAAGTAATCCTACTCATGCATCTAGGGTGTCAAGCAATCCCTAACACCTAGTGCACAACCATGACTCAACTGATCGTGATAAAAGAAAGACATTTAAAAACATAGGTGGGATGCACCGGGCTTGCCTTGATTTCCGTTGACGCTACCTCCTTCGATCAATGGATCGAAGTCGACGTTCTCAACTCCTGGATCAACCTCGTTCGAACCTTCGGTCACGGCAGGTCCTACGTCGATTAGCGATACGTTGCATCCATGAATGTGCTTCATATGTCATGTGATGCATTATCGCCACGATCGTAAGATTAATAGCTAATAACTACGATTAACGACATGTGATGATACATGAAAAATGATAAAATACAAGTACATAAAATGACGATGTTTATGCTTCATTTTGGGAAATCAATTTAACAAAAAGTTTCGTCTCCAGTATCTCCTTCTTTTAAACAAATTCTTTTCTTAAAAATAAACAATAATTAGCATAAAATAATGAATTGCCTAAATCAAAAGGAAGCAATTAAATAAGACTATGAAATTATAATTCTCAAAATAGATATTTTAATACATAATCAAATATAAAATAATTTTATGAACTCAACAAAGTTGGTTTCATATTTTTCTGATTTTTCTTGGATTTTCTATGATTTTTAGAAAATTGGGAAAGGTGCTGGGCCACACAGAAGGCTACAAGGTTTGCCCCACGAAATCCCGTGTAGCCACACGCGATCCCGCGCGTGTGGCCCGCGGTGTGGCCTTGCTCGCGGCGGCCGGAGGGCGGCAGCGCGGTGGCCGGAGTTGGCCGGACTTGGGCCAAAGCTCGACGTGATGGCTCCCACCTGCCCTACTCGACACGGCGCACGAAGTGGTGGGGTGGGTTCTGCCGAAGAGCGGTCGGACAGAGGTCGGCGGCGAGGTGCGAGCCGGGTGGAGCTCCGGCAAGACGCGGGGCTCGCCGTGGTGCCTGAAAATTGGGGAAAAACTACTGCAAGGATCACTAGCACACGAACAACGATGGCATGGGGAGGAATCACCTTGGGAGTAGCCGGACGGTGGCGTTCGACGGTGAGGTGTGGGTGGCGGCGATCGGAGTTGGAGAAGATGGCGAAATTGCCGGTGGTCCTGTGGGAGATTCTCAACGTGAGCTTGGGACATGACGACGTGTGTTCTTGCGCACACAGGGGAACAACAATTAGGTGAAATGTCTCACCAGAGATGGAGAATTTGAAGAAACGGCAATGAACACCGATGGCGACCTCCGAGGAGAAGAAAGCTTCGATCTTCTGTTCTAGGGCGGGGGAGCTCGATTGGACGACATGGCGAGGTGGAGCGCATGCTTGCGGTGCGTCTGGTGGTGGTGGCTCACGCGGGGACGGTCGGAGGCGGCTGGGCGGCGGCATCGTGGGGGAGGTGCGCTGGCGGCGGCGTTCAAGTGAGAGAGAGCCAGAGAGGGAGAAGAGATGAGCAGGGCTTGGCTTTATTCCGACGGGGCAGAGGGGTGAGGTGGCGGGGAAGCTACGGCGTGGCGCCAGCAAAGTGAGGCGCGCGGCCGGATGGTGGCGTCGCGGTGCGGCAGGGCGGCGCTGTGAGAGAGGGAGGAGAAGGAGAGACTGGCCTGTGGGCCTGACGTGATCATTTTACAAAAAACCCCTCCGACTTTGGTTTAATTGAAAAAGACATTTCCAGTGCCAAGAAAAATTCGACAAAAATCTGGGGTGTCTAGAAAAATATTTCAAACATTTTTCCTTTTGGGCCGAAGTTCAGATTCAGAATAGTTTTTGAAATAAAAATTCAAACTTTAAACTATTTTTGAAATTTAACTAAATTAATTTGGCTATTTCCCAAAGTGATAAAAATTTGAAAAAATGATCAAAATTCATGTTATCACATTCTTGACCAGGAAAAGTTTTTAAACACATTAATTTATTAAATTTGCACTCTTTTTAAATGAAGCAACTTAAATCAAATTAAAGACTTAACTTTAACATGCACAATTTGCACTCAACCAAATGACTTTGAAAATGCAGCACGACGATATGATGCTCGATGACATGAAATGCACATTTATTTCTTAGGGTTGTTATAGCCCTCCCCTTACAGGAATCTCGTTCGAGATTCAAGAACGACGTGATTGCGCAAGAGTGCTCGAAGAACTCGGATAATTTGATCGGAGGAAGTCTTCTTGTTCCCAAGTGGCCTCGACTTCGGAGTGATTTCTCCATTGAATCTTGTAGAACTTGATGGTTCGATGGTGAGTGATTAGATCCTTCGTGTCAAGAATCTTGATAGGATGTTCATCATATGTCGGATCTGGTTGCAATTGTCCAATATCCGCGATAGGCACGTCCACCGGTGGCTTTAAGCACTTCTTCAATTGAGACAAGTGGAACACACTCGTGAATTCTCGATAAGTGTGCTGGTAATTTCAAGCGATATGCAACCGATCAACATCTTTCTTGAATCGGAAAGGGTCCGATGTAGCGTGGAGCTAACTTTCCCATGATTCCAAATCGTCTGGACACCTTTGGTAGGAGATACTCGAAGATATACTTGATCTCCTATGTCAAATCTCGGCTCCCGACGTCTCTTATCTGCATAGCTGATTTGGCGTGATTTTGCTCTCTTCAAATTTTGTTGAATCGGACGTAATTGCTCTTCGACATCCTTTACTAGATCCGGTCCAAATATTACTCTTTCTCCACTTTCGATCGTTGACGCCGGTTTTTGACCAAGGGACCCATTGTCGGCGACTATAGGTCAAAGAGGGCCGGTGGGCGGAAGGCCGACGGCCGCTTGGGCGAGTAAAGGGCGCGTCCCTCCCGAGAATCGTGCGCGAACGCCAACGGAAGAGCATAACATTGATGGGCCTGGCCCACGTTGTAAAATTAGAAATAATAGTTTAATTTTGGAAGAGGATCCTAGTCGGTTAGGAAATCGGCCCGAAGAGGATCCGAGTAGGATTCTTTGTGCCGGGTATAAATTTGTACTCGGATGTAACTCAGTAAACTCGATTCACATCCAATACAACTTTCGGCGCATCGCCAAACCCTAATTTTCTGTCAAGTCTATCTGTTTTCGCGGGGATCTTCGGGGCTCCGGTCGACAACAAAGTCGGCTTGACAAGGTAATTATGTCGTCTAATTCTCGGCGCATTGTTCGTAATTAGACGGCTTAATTGCTAGTTATCCGGCGACCAGATCCGTTTTCAACCGTCGTAGTGAGTATCGGCGGGATGAGTCAAGTCGACACTGGTCCGGGCTCGTGGTGGAGGTAGTTTGACTTGTCCCGCCTCCCCGTCCCAGCCTTTGCTCACAACGCCGATTGGCTCGGATCCGGTCGTTCGAGTCACGATAGCCGCTATGAGATTTCTTTTACATCTTAGCCGATTCGATCGTGCGGACTCGATTGACGTGTCCTGTGTTTGCCTTTGCGATAGTTGACTTGTCCTAGGCGCATGCAGCCGATTGGATAGGATGTAGATTTACTTTCATAGTTAAGGCGTTTATGATTATGCTTGTCTCGAATCGGCCGAGCGTGCGCGGCCGTTAGACCTGGTCCGATCGTGTGCCATCGGTTGACTTGTCCTGTTGGAGCGACCGGTCGATTCGAGATCCGTGTGGTTGTATTTGTCTTACTTGTTCTTTCGGAGTGTTTAGCCGATTGCTTATCACGTTCATTAGCTGTTTTATGTTCAATTAGCTAAATCTGTTTGAAACTGCCTTTGGACCCGAGTTATTAGTACGATTTCATTGATTATCATTATACATCTAGATATGATCTAATAACTCATTGTTATAATCAATGGCGGAATCGGCCGGATGCCTGATCGGCCGATTTACTGCCCTAATTGAGGATTAAACCATCTTCTTGCTATCAAATTAATTACATCCCATTAATAATTACCTTGCTTACATTTTATTCGATAATGCATCCTCGCAAAGTCTTAATGATTTAATCGTTTACCGACGAAATCGGTTGCTAGCCACCGATCGCATGTTATAGCGTCGGCCGATTTCGCATAGTTTGTATCACGATTCGTTTGCCTGGCATTTAATACATAAATGGATGGGCCGTGCTGCTCCTCGTCGATGGCCGATTTTGTCTATCTTACGCGAGAATCGGCCATGGCTGTACATCGGTCTATCCGGGCCGATGATCCGGAATTTTACACCTTTTATTGTCTTTGTTGGTTTGCAGGAAAACCATCCGCACGCACCAGCGCACACGAGAATCGGCGAGCCGAGCCGGTCCGTTGGGAGCACGGGACCCTGCATCGGCCGGGGTTTCGGTGGACTCTCCGGACAACGGTGTGTTGGCGACTTTTGACGTCAACACACTTTTTGGCACGCCCAGTGGGACCGAAGCAAACAAGATCAAGATGTCGTACATGCGAAGCTGTCGGGGAGGACGGAATGCCCATGGTCGATGCTGAAAATCGACCGATTTTTGTTCCGGTTCCTCTTAGGACGGATGGCAAAGGGCATGGAGAAGTTTCGATGACAACGAGGTTTCGGCCTGGGGAAGATGACGACAGAACAAAAGCTGCAGTACCAAGAATACCTGGCCGAAGCAATGAAAAAGTACTTTCAAGCCCCGAAAGTGACACGTGGCGAGTGGCCACAAAAGGAGACATCCCTCGGATTCCGCATCCGGAAGAACTAGACCAAATCAAAGCCCGAGACTGCCGGATGCCAACCAACTCGGTGATATGGTCAACTCGTCCGTTCATCGAGCCCTAATCAATCAATCGGGCGTGTTGACCAACACCATCGGAAATTTAATCAAGGACACGGTTGATGGCAAACTGTTCATCGAAGGATATTACGGACCTGCGTACACTCCGCCTTTAGGCACTCTTGTACGACCAATTCGGGAGTTGGCCTCCAGAATACCACACCGCCGACGAGGTTTCAGCCCTCGTACGGCATGCCACCTCACATATGGCCTGGCAAGGACAATGCAAATGCAAGTACCAGTATGACCCAGCCAGGCAAAGAGGATGACAGTGGCCCCAAGAAGTCGGTAACGGAGGAGGGCGACAAACAAGATGTACAACGACCGACTTCCGAATTAGGGGCAGCGACCGAGTGTGGCAGCGGTCCCGCGGATGGCATAGCAGCCTAATTTCTTTTACGTACCAAATACCGGCCCGAGTAGAATTGAGAACTCACCCACTATAGTACGGCCGATATCCGGTATTCCACGACCAACCGCATCGGGCTGGGGACAGGGATTCATGATCGGACGGCCGATCCAATCGGCCAAGAATTATGGAATCGCTCCGCGATACTCGTTCCCGCCTACGGCACTCGGGATTTCGGAAACGGCCGGTTGATACACCCGATCGGGGGCAGCCCAACATAGCTTATATGACGGGGACCGGATCGGCGGCTGTTGAACCCAATGATATAAATAGCCTCATGGCTAAGATCGCCGATATGATGAAAGATCGGTTCGATTTGAAGCCTAAGGAGAAAAGTGCATTGTATCGGCGACCTTACCCCGACTGGATGGATTCCGTGACTTTACCCAATAAGTATAAAATTCCTGAGTTTTCCAAGTTTTCCGGGCAAGATAACACATCAACTATGGAGCACATCGATCGGTATGACGCACAACTTGGTGAGGCATCTACTCGGGAGGCTTTGCGGGTTCGGCTATTCCCACTGTCATTGTCCGGATCGGCCTTTTCATGGTTTGCTTCACTGTCACCTGGTTCTATTCGGAGTTGGGCCGATCTCGGAGAAAAGGTTTCACTCGTACTTCTTCACGGGCATTACCGAGCTTAGTTTGTCCGATTTAATGGCGGTGAAACAGAAACCGGGGAATCGGTGGCTGATTATATACAAAGGTTCGGGACTACGAGGGGACGATGCTACAATCCGAACCTGACAGAGCAGCGAGTTGGCCGAGATCGCTTATGCGGGGCTATTCTCCAACATCAAAGAAAAGTTTACCCCACATGAGTTTGATGGGCTGGCACAGTGACACGTAGGGCGGTTGGCCGGGAAGAAAATCTCCAGCTCACCGAGGAATCGGCGGTATCGGGTAGCTTATGCTGATTTCGACGAGTGAAGATGATGAAGAGGGAATTAATGCGGTTGAGTGGACTAATAATAAACGGCCGATATTTTCTCCGCATGTCAATCCTAAGGAAAGAAAATATGATTTTGATTTATCTAAGGCCGACGAGATATTTGATCACTGCTGCGGGAAAAGAAAATCCAGCTTTCACCTCATCACAAAATTCCTACGCCGGAGGAGTTGAAGAAAATGGCTAAGTGGTGCAAGTGGCATGGAAATTCACATCATAACACCGTTGATTGTTATGCTATGAGAGATGAGATCCGGAAGGCGGTTGACGAGTGGGGTATTGCGAGCAGGTGATGTAAAGAAGAAGATGAAAGTTGATGGGCACCCTTTCCCGGCTAATACGATGTATATCAATACCATCGGCGGTGGATCAGCTGGTTTCATACGCCGATATGAGAGGAAGAGGGAGAGGGAAGAAAGAGATCGGGCGGCACGTGAACGAGAGTCTATCGGTCAAAGTCGGCAATACGGCAAAGCATGGTCCGCCGAGAAGATTTTGACCCACACTCGGGATTGTCCTTTCTTTCGATCTGCTTGGGACCGAAACATGAAGCTTCCATCTATCGAGAACTGCCCGAGTGCACTAGCCGGGAAGAGTATCGTGATGTCGGGTCGTCAAGTTACCGGGGACGGCCGATTGGTCGCAACTATGAATCTCAACAATCGGCCCCCGGAAGAGCGATCGGCTATGATCACGAGATATGATGAACGAAGATACGTAGTGCCAAAGAGAACCTCCGTTCACGAACGACTGGGGCCAATCAATGATGAAGAAGAGTCCGATTACCAATACCATGAAGATTCGGGAGATGATCAAACCGAGAACGAAGGACAGTGGTGCCCCGGTGGTTTGCTCAGCAAAACCCAAAAGAGGAGGCTTCAAAGAATGCGTTGTCGGGAAATCAAGGGTGGACGGCATTACGGAGATGACCAAGATGATGAGTCCAAACCCAAGAAGGAATGGAGGCCGAAAGTGCGGTCTCAAGTGGTCCGGGCTGAAGCCGCGGTGAATATGATATCCATGATGCCCGGGATTGTCGGATCGGCCGATGAAAATTCGAGCTGAAGAGGAACCGATTGGGGAGACTTCGAGAGATTCTGTGGACGCCGGAATCGGCGGTATTTGATAAGCCGATCAACTACGATCATTTGCATCTCAAGGCATTGTACATTAGCGGCTACGTCAATGGGTCACCAATGAGGAAAATGTTGGTCGACGGAGGGGCAGCGGTCAATGTCATGCCGATTACTACATACCGCAAGCTCGGGAAGACGCCGGAAGAAATGATGAGGGCTAATCCGACGCTCAAGGATTACAGCGGGAGAAGTCAAGATGTGCGTGGGGCCGCAATAATGGAAATCACTGTGGGCAGCAAAACTATACCCACCACTTTTTTCATCATCGACGGGAAAGGTGCATACACAACTTTGTTGGGGAGAGGCCGGATTCATGCCAAGCTGTTGCATCCCATCAACCATGCACCAGTGTTTGATTCAATGGGTCGGCAACAAGGTCGAAATCGTACGGGCCGATAAATCCGTAACCATTGCAACCGCCGATTTCGAGTTTGCCGGTCTAGAGAGCCTGCCTTGTTTATCGGGCACGTATTGGGATGCGGAGGCCATAAACATCACCGACGACGGAGTTATTGTGACCAGGGGGTCGGGTACCCCGGCTGCTCCGATGGGCCCCACGGGAGAATTGACGGACAATCGGCCGATCGATACATGCAGCGAGGATATGATGAATCGGCCGATTGACGAACCGAGAAGACGGAAAATTAGGCCACGGTTTTGTGTCGGCCGACGAGTTAGAAGAAGTAGATATAGGGGATGGAGACAAGCCTCGGCCGATATATATTAGCAAGAAATTGTGTAAAGAAGTAAGAGATGAATTAGTGGCCTTGTTAAAAGAATATAAAGGTTGTTTTGCTTGGGATTATAGCGAGATGCCTGGACTCGGTCGATCGATTGTTGAACATCGGTTGCCCACCAAGCCCGGATATCGGCCATATAAGCGAGGGGCTCGGAAAATTGACCCTAGGTATTATGAAGCCGTCAAAGAAGAGATTATCGGATTATATGAGGCCGGCTTCATTAGGCCATGCCGATATGCGGAGTGGGTTTCCAGTATTGTGCCGGTGGAAAAGAAGAATGGAAAGATGCGAGTTTGCATTGACTTCGAGAAATTTGAATAAGGCAACTCCGAAAGATGAGTACCCAATGCCAAACGCCGATTTGTTAGTTGATGCGGCGCCGGCAACAAAATTTTGAGCTTTATGGATGGAAATGCTGGGTACAATCAGATTTTTATGGCCGAAGAAGATATATCGAAGACAGCGTTCGGATGCCCGGAGCGTTGGGACTATATGAGTGGATTGTCATGACCTTCGGACTAAAGAATGCTGGTGCTACATATCGGAGGGCCATGAATTTTATATATCACGATTTAATCGGCCGGTTGGTGGAAATTTATATTGATGATGTCATGGTAAAATCAAGATCGGTTGGGAGTCATGTGGCTGATCTCGGAGAAGTGTTGAAGAGGACAAGACAATACGGCTCGAAGATGAACCCGCTCAAGTGTGCGTTTGGCGTCTCAGTTGGACAATTTCGGGGTTTATTGTGCATGAAAAGGGAATTGAAGTCGGCCCTAAGAGTATTGATTCTATCAAAAAGTTGGAACCGCCGACGAACAAGACGAAGCTCCGATCCACGATCGGCAAGATTAATTTTATTAGGCGATTTATTTCAAACTTGTCCGGTCGACTTGATGTGTTTACGCCGTTGTTGAAACTCAAAGCCAATCAAGAATTTCGGTGGGAGCCGATCCATCAAAAGGCTTTAGAAGATATCAAGAAATATTTGGTGTCCCCACCGGTGATGGTTCCGCCAAAGCCGGGCACACCCTTTAAGTTATATTTATCGGCCGATGATAGGTGCATCGGCTCGGCATTGACTCAAGAACAAGAGGGAAAAGAGCGGGTCATATTTTATCTCAGCCGCAAATTAATTGACGCTGAAACACGGTATCCGGAGGTGGAAAGGTTATGTCTCTGTCACGTATTTTTCCTGCACAAAATTAAGGCATTATCTCGTTGGCCGAAGAGTGTATCGTTGTCTGCCGGGCCGATGTCGTAAAATATATGCTATCGGCTCCGGTCCCCAAAGGCTGGTTGGGCAAGTGGATGTTGGCAATTGCGGAGTTTGATTTAGGCTATGAATCGGCCAAAGCAGTAAAAGCACAAGTATTGGCTGATTTAATAGTGCAACACGGTGAACACTCGGCCGGATACGTTGAACCGGTGCCATGGACGGCATTCTTTGATGGTTCAATTTGCAAGGAGGGAAGTGGAATCAGCTTGGTTGTTGTGTCGCCTCGGGGGCAATACGTGGATACTCTATTACAGTAGAGGCGCACACCAACAATCAAGTCGAATACAAGGCAGATATTAAAAGAATTGGAATTACTCATCGATGCCGGGGCTGATTTTGTGGAAATTTTCGGCGATTCCTTGTTGGTTGTGAGTCAGCTGGCCGATGAGTATGAGTGTAAAGATGAAATATTGTTGCAATATCATAGAAAGTGCCGAAGTTAATGAAAAGGTTCAAGTGTGTTAAAGTCAGCCATATACCAAGAGAGCAGAACTTTGAAGCAAATAACTTGGCTCGGTTAGCATCCGGATATCGGCTCGCGAAAACAGACTTAGAGATAGCTGATATTGAAGAAGCCGATTGGCGTACGGAAATTCGAAATTTTTGAGCGATCCATCCCAACCTACGAGATAAGAAGATAAGATATAAAGCTTTGAAGTATGTTCGTTGGATGATCAATTATTTTTCAAGACAATTGATGGGGTGCTTCTCAAGTGTATTGATGACACCAAGGCCAAAGTGGTAATGAGCGAAGTGCATGATGGGATTTGCGGAACGCATCAATCGGCCCATAAAATGAAGTGGCTGCTAAGGCGAGCTGGTTATTACTGGCCGACAATGTTGGCCGATTGTTTTAAATATTATAAAAGTTGCCAAGATTGCCAGAAATTCGGACCTATACGAGAGGCGCTGCGTCGACTATGAATCCGATAATCAAACCTTGGCCGTTCGGAGGCTGGGCCATGGATATGATCGGCCGGATAAATCCAGCGTCAAGCAAAGGACATCAATACATATTAGTAGCTACAGATTATTTCACGAAGTGGGTTGAAGCGGCACCCTATCGCAAAGTTTCGACGATCGACGTGATAATGTTTGTTAAAGAGCATATCATTTATAGGTTTGGGATTCCAGAAACAATCACGACAGATCAAGGATCGGTATTCACGTCGGACGAATTTCAATCTTTTGTCTGATGAGATGGGAATTAAGTTGATTAATTCGTCGCCGTATTATGCCCAAGCCAATGGCCAAGCTGAAGCGGCAAATAAGAGTCCGATCAAGTTAATCAAGCGGAAAATACAAGAGTATCCTCGTAAGTGGCATATGAAATTGATGGACGCTTTGTGGGCTTATCGTATGTCACGGCATGGGACCATGCAAGTTGCGCCAGTATCGGCTGGTATATGGGCACGAAGCCGTCTTGCCATGGGAGACAGCTATCGGCTCCGGAAGGATTGAGTTGCAACAAAAGCTTTCGGCCGATCAGTACTACGGATTGATGATGGATGAATTAGAAGATGTAGTACAAAATCGGCTGGATGCATTGGAAAAAATAGAAGCGAGAATAAGGCGAGGGTCGCCCGCCATTATGATAAGAAGGTTGTGCGGAAACGAGTTTAAAGAGGGCGATTTGGTCTGGAAGCTTAGGATGCCAATCGGCGTGAAGGACAATCGGTTTGGTAAATGGTCGCCTAATTGGGAAGGACCTTATTTGATTAGCCGATCGGCACCGGGTAATGCATATATTTTGAAAGAGTTAGAAGGGGAAGAATTCGGCCGAGCACTTAATGGAAAGTATTTGAAGCGAGTATTATTCTAGTATTTGGATTAACTCATAGTGTTCGGCCTAAAAGAGACTACGGCCGATGTCGATGCACATCGCCTTGAGACGGCCGATGCTGAGAGTATCGCCCTTAGCCCAAAAATATGAAAGTAAAACAGAGGGAGTCACCGATAAATTAGTCGATGTTTAAACATCGCCTTCGGATGGCCGATATTATGGTATATCGCCCTTAGTGCAAAAAATATTCGCAACAAATTTTGTTCAAAAATCCTATTACACCTAGGCATAATCGATCGCCTCGGCACGGGACAAGAAGTCTTGGACGGCGGATAGTGCGCGAGCCAGCATGGAGTCGAGTTTAGCCATGACCAACGAGGTCATCCTCGATGGGGCCGACATCGGCGTGCGCCGCGGCGACCATCTTCTCGGCCGTTTGAATTGCTTCGTCCGTCGTCTTCCGTTGAGCCGCCACGTCGGCCGACAAGCTGTGCAATGGTGGCTTCCAAGGCTGCCGCCGCCTCCTCCTTGAGAGCCGGCGATGCTCTCAAATCGGCAATCTCCTGGTTGATTACCCGCGGTTCATCCTGCCGATTTGAGAGTTGCTCTTGCATCTCCTGGGTCTTCGGGCCTCCTCCTCGGAGCGCTTGATGGAGTTCTCGGCGAGTAACGCAGCTTGCTGCTGCTCCGCGTGGCGAGCCGGACGCTGGCTGGGCACGGATGAAGTCCGGTTGCCGGTACTCCATGTATGCCACGCGATGCGAGCATCGCGCACATCGACCAGGGAGCTCGGTCCGGACCTCCAAGTATCGGGCCCTTATGGGGTGAGCGTCGGCCACCAAGCGATCGACCGAAGAGGCCTCGAGCCTGCGCGCGATTTCGTTCATGGTGGTAAGACAAGAGGAAGATACCAAAATCGGCGCGGAGACGAGGGAAGCTAAGCGCACGAAATACCAAGAAAAGTAAAATGAAGTTAATAATCGAGAGGCAAATCAAGAAAATAAAAGGAGATAGTAAAAACAAACTCGCGAAGCGTCGATGCGGAGCGGGCTGGACGTCTATCGGCTGTGCCATTGAACCTACGAGGTTCGTGTGTTCCAATCAGCTCTCGGCGGCCGATTCCCTTTCACCGGCGGCATCTTCGGAGGCGGCATCGGTGCCTACGGGAGAAGCCGCGGGCGGCTCTCGACCGACCGATTCTTCGTCGGCAGCGGTGCCTTTGGGAGAAGCCGTGGGCGACACACGGCCGGCTTGTTCGGCTTCGGCGGCGACCTCGGGAGACGCAGGCCGATCCAAGCGAGTTGAGCTCTCCGTAAGATTTGGATCGGCCTGGCTTGGTACGACTGCCGATTCCGGAGCTACGGGGGTCGGCCTTTCGGGTGTCGGCGTCCTGGCCCGTGGAGGAGTTGATAGGTTGATCGGCCTATCGGGCGTTGGTGTCCGGGCCCGAGGAGGAAGAACCGCCGATTCCTGCAAAGAACTCGTAGTTAGACAGGTATGCAAAGTGAAAAGGGAATCGGCGATCATGCAATAATTACCGGCGCAGCGGTGATGGTTCATCGAAGTAGTCCGGGTCGGACGGGCGCACTGAGCTGCTTTAGCGGCGCGCGGTGTCGCTCGGGGCTTGAGTCGGCCCTGCAGGCGGCACATTAGCCTTCCTCTTTCGAGGGCGGCTGTTTTAGTCTTGGCCTTGCGGGCAGCTGGTGCCCCTCGACTCATCGCCGCGAAAGCTTGGGCAGGAGTGCGATCGGTGAAGCCGATATTTGGAACAATTGGGCTCGGCATTAGGTATGCAATCGGCCGGCCACCGATGCTCCGGGTCGGCGGCTCCTCCGTGTCCGATCGAAAAGGAATATACAAGGGTGAGCATTTGGAGTGGCCGATTTCATTTTATAAAATCGGCCTTACAGAAATAAATCGGCTACACGTACCTCGGCGAAAGCTTCGCTCGGGACTAAGCCGGAGAAGAAGGAAGCAGTGTTCCGGCTGCGGAGGTGCCGATTCCACTCGCCCCACCGGCGGTCAAAGAGGCGGGTACTCCGGGCGCCGGGAAAATCCGGCTAAGTCGCCGGTGACGACATCGGCGGTAAGGCCGACAAGCCAATTCCACCGAATGGCGTTGTCGACGTTAGCCCGCGCCTTTATTTGCCCCACATAGAAGAGGCTGGGGGCAGCCGGCCAAAGCCGAGTTGGCGGGCCGCCACCGACGGGTGGTAGAACTCATAGGAGCGAAAGCTTTGCTCCCAGCAATGAGTCCCGTCGGCGAGCGGACGGGGCGGAGGCAGGTGGTGAAGATCTTGACCGCCTCCCCGTCGGCCGTTGGGAAGGTGGGATCGATCGGAAAAGGAGTGTCATACCCCTTCTCGAAGAAATCGATGTACGGGTACCAATCCGTACTTTCGTTGTTGAGGCCCTTGTAGAGGGCGGCGAACCAATATGCCGAGGTTGTCATCGACATAGCCGCCCCGGTGCCATGGATAACGCTTCCCCGAAAGAAATGCACCGGCTGAATCGGGCGTGGCCGATTCGGCGTAGTTGCCGAGAAAGGTGAGCGCACTAAGGTCTAGATCGATGGCCTTGGTGGTATGAAGGGACAACCACATTTGGATAAACCACCAAGGGCCACCCAAGTTCTTGGCTGATCGGCCGGAGCGCAACTCCACCGAAGCCTGGTGAAGAAGGAGGTACGCCGACCCCGGAAGATACTTGCCCATGGGAAGGGCACTGGCTGTCGGCCGATACATCGGCCATCGGCGGGAAATTGTTTGTGGGGTGTTGACGGTCGTTACGACCAATTTCGACCGTCAATTAGTCAAATAAATGAGAAGGACTAGGCATGTCTTACACGCATTTTACTTAGAAATAACCTAGTTCCACTTGTACCTCTAGATTTTTAGTGTGCAGGTGGATAATGATGAATTCCAGGCCCCGAGGCGACAAATCAACACTTTTACAAAACTTCCACTTCGCCGCGGGAATCAACTCCAAGATAAAAGGCCAATGACCACGAAATACAACACAAAGAAGGCCACAAGCACCTGGATCAAAGACCAACATCCGGTGGGGGAGCCAACTGCCAAAGCCCAGCCCAGGAGGGGCGGGACCGGTTCGGCCGAACCCACCGGGGCGGTTCGGCCGAACCGGTATGGTGGCCCCCCGGCCCACTTTTCTCCGGCGGTTTGCCCACCGCCTCCGGAGGTCGGTTCCACGCGCATTAAATGCCACCGACCTACGAAACCGCCTCCAGGAGCCGACCTTTCAAGCCTATATAAGGAGGGGTACCCCCCTCCTTAACACACACAACAACACAAGGATCATTCTCTCCTCACACTAGAAGTTTAGAGGCTTTCTAGGTAGTGCTAGGCTTAGTAGTGGGCTGCCTCATTGCTCCCAAGGTCTTGTGGAGAATTGGGTATAGCTCTTGTATCCTCTCTTTGTAAGACTTGATCTTTTATATATGGAATACTTTCGTTTATATCCTTGTCATGAGCTTGACGGAGTAGTCATGATCTTGCTTGATCGTTCATCGTTCGTTCATATGAGTTCATCGTTCGTTCTTCGTTCTTCATTAATAGAAGATGAACACATATCGAATGTTCTTCGTTCGTTCATACTTGATCATCGATTACTCTTGATCTTACTTGGTTGATTGCCGTTCGTCGTTCATTCTTGAGCGACGAACGCCTTTGCATGACTTAGTGCTAGCTTTGATCCTTTCGTCGGCTTATGCTAGTTAGACTAGTGTTCTTATGAATAGGCTTCGGGTTCATCGTCCCGCAAGGGTGCTCTAGATTTACCACCATGTCGATCCGTAGGATTGGGGTGCCTCGAGGGATCTAGAGTTGTGGTTAGTGACGCCGGCATGGTGCTGGGGTTATCTACCCACCTTTGAATGTGCTTCGTGTCCCACGGTTTGTAGAGGTAGGTGACAAGAAGTGACAGCCTTGTCATCCAAAGTAATCCTCCACGTTCGGGCATGGCATAGGAGTCTAAAAGGCCGGAGTCGCGAGGCGGACCTCGCGTAAGACGGATCTCCCGATGATGCCTAGGCATTAGACGCTTGCTTGCGCTTGCATGATCTTGGATGTTAGGTAGAAGCTGCGCACTCATATGAATGTTGTATCATTAGGAGTAGTGGTCTGCTAGTCTAGTTTAGCTTTATCTAGGATTGCCTCTATCCCTTTTATTAGAGAATGCATTGCCTTGGTGTGTGTCACACTATCCTCAATTTATTGCTCCTAACCCCTGCATTGGAAAGTGATTACTTCATCACTCTTTTGTAACACCATGAGCATAAGTACTCTTATCAACCATGTCTTCCTTTGGGAAAATATAAATACGATACCCTTGAATACTCTCGGGTGAAATGCTACAACGGGTTATCCGTCCGCTTGCGGATATTCATGACCCACCTTATAATACATATCTAGTACTTGTACTTGGATGTGGATTATTTGGTTAAATAGTGCAAGTGACTTAAACCCTTGGCTCTCCCGCGGTCACGTGTTTCTTTCCGCGTGACCTTAAGAGATGCCAACAAGCATTTCTGGCGCCGTTGCCGGGGAAGACATTGGTTAATAAGAATACAATGAATGTTCATGATTACACTTGATGATGATTTAATCATTACCTTTGCAGAGCTAACCTTGATCTGTTTTCTCTTCAATGTGAAAACAGGATAGTGCATGCGTGGATTCAACTTGCCGAAAAACTTCGTTGATAATCCCGAGTCTCTTGCGAGAAAGACTCGACCTCGCGTCGTTGTCTCTCCTCAAGAACCCACGACAAGCGAGCCCGCATCTTCCGCACCATCAACCTCAACACTCATGGCTGAAAGGACCCTTCGTGACTACTCTGCGCCCTCCGTCGCCAATGTGCCCATTGGGCCCAACGTCGACGTCTGGTGCCGCAGGACTTGACATCAAGTCCAGCCTCATCACTATGGTGCAAGCCATTCCCTTTTGTGGAAAGGCCTCCGAGGACGCCAACTCTCATCTCCAACAGTTCCTGGAGATATGCAACACATCAGCCACGGCCGGAGTCAACCAAGATGCTATCGGACTTCGCTGTTTCCCCTATCCCTCCTTGGGAAGGCGAAACAGTGGTTTTATGCCAATCGTGCAAGCATTGACACTTGGGACAAATGTTCCACGGCGTTCCTCGCCAAGTTTTTCCCGATGGGTAAAACCAATGCCCTTCGTGGAAGAATTGCAAGTTTCCAGCAAGCGACAAATGAATCCATGCCCGAGGCATGGGAAAGGCTTCAAGAATACATTCTGGCCTGTCCTCACCATGGGATGGAGGAATGGCTCATTCTTCAACACTTCTACAACGGGTTGACACCAACAACCCGTGGACATATGGATGCCGCTGCTGGAGGAGCCTTCTTCTCCAAAACCGTTGCCCAAGCAAAAGAACTCATAGAGAAGATGGTCTCCAATCAAGGGTGGAGCGATGATCGACTCCAAACACGCTCAAGAGGCGTACACCCTGTCAAGGAGGTGGACATGCTGTCCGCCAAGGTTGACCTCCTCATAAAACGCTTGGATGAACACAACGCAAATGGTGGTGTTCATGCATTGGACTCACACATGACGTGTGAGGAATGCGGGAACACCGGCCACATGGGGAAGGATTGCCCCCATACCCATGAAGAAGCATTCTACATGAACAACAACAACGGGTATCGTCCAAACGGAGGACAAGGGTACAACCAAAACCGACCATCATATCAAGGAGGTAACAATTTTTCTGGCTTTAACAATAATCAGCCTTCCTTGAAAGATTTGGTTTATGGCCAAGCTAAAATCAACGAATCTATCAACAAAAAGCTTGCTGCCAACGACAAAGTCTTAGAAAACATAACTGCACAAATAGAAGGTTTCTCCTCTGCTTTCAAAAATCAGCTGAGCTTTAATAAAATGATTGAAACCCAAGTTGCTCAGCTAGCTGCTCTTATTCCTGGTTCTAATTCTGGGAAGATCCCGGGGCAACCCGAGTCTTCTTTGGAAAATGTTAATGCGGTTACCACGAGGGGAGGAAAATCCACTCGGGATCCGCCATATCCTAACCATGCAGCAAAGAAGAACAGGAACGAACCGGAGGAGGAAAGCCCTTCTACTACCAAAGAAAAAGAAGAAGAACCGAAGCCAAGTGACGGGAAGAATGGAATTGAATTTCAAGACACAAGCTTCTTGCCATTCCCTCACAGAAACAGGAAGCCAAAGGAGGATGAACAATTTGCTCGATTCGTCGAGACCATCCGAAGGATTCATGTCAACGTGCCATTGTTGGACATGGTGCAGGTGCCCACATATGCACGTTACCTTAAAGACATCCTCAACAACAAGAGACCATTACCCAACGAGGAAATGGTCAAGCTCATGAAGGAGTGTAGCGCAGCTATACTCAATCGGCTTCGAGAAAAGAAGAAGGACCCTGGCTGCCCCACAATATCATGTTCCATTGGGGCACACCACTTCGACCAAGCCTTATGTGATCTTGGGGCAAGCGTCGGCGTGATGCCCAAAGAAGTCTTTGATCGTTTGAGCTACACAACCTTGACTCCTACACCAATGAGGTTGCAATTGGCAGACTCTTCGGTCCGCTACCCCGCGGGAATAGCCGAAGACGTGCCGGTAAAAATTCGAGGCAACTTCATACCGGTGGACTTTGTGGTGCTTGAGATGGATATTGACAAGAACACGCCCCTCATTTTGGGACGTCCCTTCCTCGGTACCGCAAACGCCCAAATTGATGTTGGGAATGGAGAAATCCGATTCCACATCAATGGGAAGGAGGAAAAGTTTGAGTTTCAACCAAGAAAAGAACAATGCTCAATGATCAAGATCAAGTATGGGCCAAATCCCTCAAACATCCGTGAAGTTGAAGTGACACCAAGAAAGACGGATAGTCTCGTCGCCTTTTGGAAGCAACTTGACAAAATTGAGAATCCGTCATGGTACCAACCCAAGAAGCCTGCAACAGCAAGGCCGGGATTATGGGCCAAGAAGCCGAGTCCTTCAAGACACAAAGCCACCTACATCAACAAAGACCAACCAAGTGTGGCAAGTGAAGAAGGTGCAGCCATCTTCATCCTCCTCTCCGGGGAAAGGGCCTGCACCACAAGGATGAAAAGAAATGGAGAAGTCCTCGCTCGCCGGACTTAAAATGGCGAAGCCCTGGCCGACGAGGATAAATCGGCATTATCTTTCGATTTCTTTTTGATTTTGTTTTCCACCACATGCATTTAAAAAAAAAATAAAAAAATAAAACCTCCCTGCATACTCTATTTTATCACAAGAAAATTTTCATTTCATTTATTTGGATTTTCCGCCAGCATATTCGATTTTTTTTCCACTCGCCATGCATATAAAATTTGAAAACCAAAATCCTTTTACGTCCAAATTTTCCTACTTTTGTTTGAAACTTTTGGACAACCCTTGTATCCTTATACAAAACCCAAAAACAATTTTGCATGTTGGAATTTTCTCCAACACTTTTTCTCGAGATTTGATTTTTCGAATAAAGTTGAATTTGAGGCAACTTTCTTTGGATTTCTTATTGAGCAAATATTTCTGAGGAATATCTGGACGTAGCAACCATGGTCAATGATCATTTGGCCGTTGGGGGCTATGGGCCAAAAGGGGAGCAAGAGGGACCCACAGCAGGCCGGCCGAACCCACCTCCTTGGTTCGGCCGAACTGCTATGACCGTTGCTCGGTCTGTCTTTTTTCCCAACGGTCATATGCCCCTTCTAACGTTCAAAAACGGCTACTTCGTGAGCTATAAGTAGAGGTGGCCGGGCCAGAGCTCTCTCCCCCTCTCACACTATCATTTCCACTCCTCACTCACTTCATTCTCATTGCTCTCAAGTTTTCCATTGCCCTCACTTGCTCATTGCCTAAAAGTTCTGCAGAAATCTTTTGTTCTTGGTGTGCTTTCTAGTTTTTGGTTTGATTTGTTTTTGTTTGGTTTTCTCGAGTTGCGATTTCTTGCTCACATGAACAACCGACGGTGTCGCCAATTTGATTTTCCCTCACATAACCCGTTCGGAGTTGTTGTTCTTGTGTTCTTGCTCTCTTTGTGTGCAGCCATGACCGGTGCCAAGAAGCTGTTCGGGTCAATCAAGAGGTCCTTGAGCTCACGCTCAAGTTCAAGCTCTTCACGTCGAAGCACCCGCGCACGCCCCGTAGTCGAGTCACCGCCAAGTTCACCACCACAAGTCGAGGAAGAAGGGCAAGAGGGCAACATCGAGCATCGTCTCCTCACCGACACCGACCTCGACTTAGTGGGCGAGTACGAGACGCACACCTACACGCTTCTCCAACACCGCCTCTTTGCTCCTACGCGAGCATTTGACACGGAGCTGCTGCACAAAATAGGTATGGATGCTGAATTTGCTCAAGTATTTAAAGCCTTAGGGTGGATAGATTTTGCTAGTGTAGATGAGCCGGGTTCCCGCTTGCTTACACTTCAGTTTTTATGCACCCTACGAACGGTAGATGAAGGAATTTCTTTTCGGTTTTTCCGTGAATCCTACCGTCTGACTTGGAAAGAACTTAGCACTCTTCTTGGCTTTAATACTCGCTGCAATACCGACTTGGATGGTGCCCTTCCTCAGTTTTCAAAGCATGCTTTTTGAGAGAGGATTACGGGTCTTCCTAGTTGCGTGCGACCTAGAACTAATCACATCCATCATCCTACCTTGCGTTTTATGCACATGTGGATTGCTATCACTCTTTTTCCAAGGAGTGATATTCGGATTGTGCGCGAGGATGAGCTAAAAATTCTTTTTGCTGCGGTTGATAAGATTAAGATTGCTCCCGTGAAAGCCATGATTCGCCAATGGATAGAAAATCTTGGGACGATAGGACCAATTGAATGTACCTCTTTAGTGACACGAATTGCCATGCGGGTGGGAGCTTTACATGATGCTAATGTTGAATACCTTGCTACACCTCGCTCTCTTATAAATAAAGATTATCTTATTCAAGGTCACTCTCTTAAGAATGGTCCGAACGATTCCCTCATATATTATTTTGAGGGATATACAAACGAGTTTCGGTTACCTAACCCGGACCTTCGTTTGTATACTCTCAAAAATCTAACCATTGAGCTCCAAGAAGCGGAGCGGTCTCGCAGGAGTGTATCTTCTCGCAGGGGGCGCACAGATCGGAACAGCCATCTACCTCCGAGATGCCCACACCGCAGCCCACGGCTCATGGCGGGCCGGGGTACAGCCACCCCGGGCTTTCTCCCGGTGGGTACCCAGCCCCGCCACCTCACATGGCCGGGGGATCGGCGTGGCAAACTCCGGGATATGGCCCGGGGCTGTTTTCTCCACAACAACAATGGGAGGAACACTCCACCGACTCCGGATCAGCCCAAGGCTACAACTTTGAGCAGGAGATGAACAACCTCTCCTCACAAATGGGAAGACTCCAAACCACGGCGGAAGACACCGAGTATGCGCTCAACCAACACATCTTGCAAAATCGTCAATGGCAAGAGCGCACCGACACCCAGCTCACCACCCTCACCAACATGACGGAGCAACAACGAGCCGATCTTTTGGCTTACTTCCGTCACATGGGGTTCATTCCACCAAACCCATGAGCAAGAACAAGCTTGGGGGGGGGGGCAGCACCCTCGCTAAGGTATCATGTATCGCAACTTGTATCCTTTATTGTCTCCTGTTTTTTGCTTGTTCTTGCCTCTCATATGAAAAACAAAATAAAAAATGATAAAACTAAAAAGAACAAAAAGAAGTAGCTTAGTTTCCTTTTATGCGCTGCAAGTATGTTGCTAGTCTTTCTATGTTGAGATGATGAATAGTTGCTCTGTTTTATTTCTCTCATGTGCCTAGTTTATAATTTAGAACTCTCCTAGTTTTGAGTTTGTCGGCTAGCAAAACTTGCTTAGAACCTGAAACTTGTGGGCTGCACATGCTTGAGCTGCACCTAAGTTGTTGTGAGATGATGATATGGTAAAAAGAGCTGCTATGATCTTGTCCTAAGTTGAACTTGAAATCTCCGGAGTTTTGTTCCCAAAAATTGCGAAATCTATAAGTTCCCAAGTGATGATAAATTCCTACCAAAGCCATATGCAAATTTCCTTTGAAAACCTTACTCATTTGCTACTTGTTACTTCATTGAGCTTTATCAAAATTGTATGACCCTAGTGAGATGCTTTTCATACTCTCATGATCAAGATCACGTACACATTCCACCTCATATGCTACACTTCTACACCGGAAGTTAGCAACATGTCATGCCATCCACCAAAATAAAGACACTCCTCATATTTTATCACCTCTCTTAAAATATCAAAAGAAGGCATGACTATGCAAAAGAAAAAGAAAATAAGGCTCACAAAAGATGAGCATGAGAAAAAGAAAAAAAAAAAAAAAAGCTGCTCTCATTTCGAGCATGGAAAAAGAAAGAAGAAAAGATAGCCATGCCCAAAATCCAAAATAAAAAGAGGTGAAACAAAAAGAGGAGTAGTCACATACACCACCACCATCATTTTCACACTTGCACATCTTGATCTACGATTGTATGACTTGCTATCTCCATGGATCCACTCTTTTGGTTTTGCAAAATATGAATGCAAGTATGCCTCATTTCATATCCTACCTTGAGCTCCACAAAAGCCTATTAGATGTAGGATGCGGCAATACACATGCCTTGGTGAGGAATACAAACACCACTAGAGCGATTCGAGAGTATCACTTGTGGAACGTGGTTTTACTTGAAAAAAATCCTTTGAAAACTTCCGGAGAATAAAAAGCAAGACAAGGGAAGAGAAAATAAATGCTCTATACACCGTTCTCTCTCTCAACCGCCCAAGGTAAAGTGAAAAGCACAAAGCCCCATGAGGACTAAGGGGAAGGGTGAGTTACCATTGCCAACTTATTCAACTCAAGGATGAGCATCTTTGTTATACACTTGGTACCTTTGAGAAGTAGGCATTATAGCAACTCCTGATCAACAACCTAAAGTTCTACTACTTGCTCGGGACGAGCAAGGGGTAAGCTTGGGGGACTTGTTGACGGTCGTTACGACCAATTTCGACCGTCAATTAGTCAAATAAATGAGAAGGACTAGGCATGTCTTACACGCATTTTACTTAGAAATAACCTAGTTCCACTTGTACCTCTAGATTTTTAGTGTGCAGGTGGATAATGATGAATTCCAGTGCCCCGAGGCGACAAATCAACACTTTTACAAAACTTCCACTTCGCCGCGGGAATCAACTCCAAGATAAAAGGCCAATGACCACGAAATACAACACAAAGAAGGCCACAAGCACCTGGATCAAAGACCAACATCCGAGTGGGGGAGCCAATCGCCAAAGCCCAGCCTCAGGAGGGGCCGGGACCAGTTCGGCCGAACCCACCGGGGCGGTTCGGCCGAACCAGTATGGTGGCCCCCCGGCCCACTTTTCTCCGGCGGTTTGCCCACCGCCTCCGGAGGTCGGTTCCACGCGCATTAAATGCCACCGACCTACGAAACCGCCTCCAGGAGCCGACCTTTCAAGCCTATATAAGGAGGGGTACCCCCCTCCTTAACACACACAACAACACAAGGATCATTCTCTCCTCACACTAGAAGTTTAGAGGCTTTCTAGGTAGTGCTAGGCTTAGTAGTGGGCTGCCTCGTTGCTCCCAAGGTCTTGTGGAGAATTGGGTATAGCTCTTGTATCCTCTCTTTGTAAGACTTGATCTTTTATATATGGAATACTTTCGTTTATATCCTTGTCATGAGCTTGACAGAGTAGTCATGATCTTGCTTGATCGTTCATCGTTCGTTCATATGAGTTCATCGTTCGTTCTTCGTTCTTCATTAATAGAAGATGAACACATATCGAATGTTCTTCGTTCGTTCATACTTGATCATCGATTACTCTTGATCTTACTTGGTTGATTGCCGTTCGTCGTTCATTCTTGAGCGACGAACGCCTTTGCATGACTTAGTGCTAGCTTTGATCCTTTCGTCCGGCTTATGCTAGTTAGACTAGTGTTCTTATGAATAGGCTTCGGGTTCATCGTCCCGCAAGGGTGCTCTAGATTTACCACCATGTCGATCCGTAGGATTGGGGTGCCTCGAGGGATCTAGAGTTGTGGTTAGTGATGCCGGCATGGTGCTGGGGTTATCTACCCACCTTTGAATGTGCTTCGTGTCCCACGGTTTGTAGAGGTAGGTGACAAGAAGTGACAGCCTTGTCATCCAAAGTAATCCTCCACGTTCGGGCATGGCATAGGAGTCTAAAAGGCCGGAGTCGCGAGGCGGACCTCGCGTAAGACGGATCTCCCGATGATGCCTAGGCATTAGACGCTTGCTTGCGCTTGCATGATCTTGGATGTTAGGTAGAAGCTGCGCACTCATATGAATGTTGTATCATTAGGAGTAGTGGTCTGCTAGTCTAGTTTAGCTTTATCTAGGATTGCCTCTATCCCTTTTATTAGAGAATGCATTGCCTTGGTGTGTGTCACACTATCCTCAATTTATTGCTCCTAACCCCTGCATTGGAAAGTGATTACTTCATCACTCTTTTGTAACACCATGAGCATAAGTACTCTTATCAACCATGTCTTCCTTTGGGAAAATATAAATACGATACCCTTGAATACTCTCGGGTGAAATGCTACAACGGGTTATCCGTCCGCTTGCGGATATTCATGACCCACCTTATAATACATATCTAGTACTTGTACTTGGATGTGGATTATTTGGTTAAATGGTGCAAGTGACTTAAACCCTTGGCTCTCCCGCGGTCACGTGTTTCTTTCCGCGTGACCTTAAGAGATGCCAACATGGGGCTCACGCCGACCCCACGAAGAAGAAGTGGTCAAGCCACATGTTGAGGAAGGTAACGTGCTCGCGGCGATCGACCGTGCCGTGCCCCTTATTGTAGGTCCGGATATAGACCTTCCAACCCCTGGTGTCCTTAGGGTTGATCCGATGGGAGGACTTAATGCGGATGGCATTTGGAGTGGCCTCCGCCGTGATATTCAAATCGGCCAACATGACCGTATCCAGGAGGGTCATGGTAGCCGGGCCGTGGCCGAATATGAAGCGATTCAGGGCATCCGACCGGAGATAAGAAGCTGCCGCCAAGCAACGGTTCGTTCTTGTGGTGATCGGCCGGAGAGAGTTTGATGGCGTGGGCGATGCCGATATCGGCCCAACCTTGCGGATGGACGGCCGATACCCGATTATACCAATCGCGCCATCCAAAGCAACGGGAGTCGGCCATGACCGAAAGCCGTTGGCCCACTCGGCCGATAAAGGAGATTGTTGCCGAAACGGAACCCGGTTCGTTTCGGCACGGATGAGATCCGTGGGGTCGGGATCGCCCATGGGGCCCAAAAAGAAGTGAGTTGGGATGTTGGATGGGATGACGACTTGGTTCCGGATCTCCTAAAAACAAGGAATAGGGCTAAAATAAGAAACGGAACGGAAAGAAGATAGATTGTGAAAATGAACAAGAACAAGAACGCGAAGAAAGATTGCAAAGGTAGAAAAGAGGGGTGCTCGAATGTACATTACCTCATGGTCACCGGGAGAGAAAAACGACGGCGGCGCGGTGGGAGGTTGGAAGGGCTCGAAAAGGCAAAAGTCGCTAGAACAGGGGAAGATGAAAGCTAAGGAGAAGAAACAGATGGGAATGACCGGGGGTGACCCCGGGTTTTATGGAGAGGTGACGGGCAATAAAACCGGCGCAGATAAAAGAGGATAAATCAATCCGACGCATGCGTTGCATACCCCGGACCGGGGGACATGTGTTGACGCCGGTTTTTGACCACGGGACCCATTGTCGCCGACTATAGGTCAAAGAGGGCCGGTGGGCGTAAGGCCGACGGCCGCTTGGGCGAGTAAAGGGCGCGTCCCTCCCGAGAATCGTGCGCGAACGCCAACGGAAGAGCATAACATTGATGGGCCCGGCCCACGTTGTAAAATTAGAAATAATAGTTTAATTTTGGAAGAGGATCCTAGTCGGTTAGGAAATCGGCCCGAAGAGGATCCGAGTAGGATTCTTTGTGCCGGGTATAAATTTGTACTCGGATGTAACCTCGTAAACTCGATTCACATCCAATACAACTTTCGGCGCATCGCCAAACCCTAATTTTCTCGTCAAGTCTACCGTTTTCGCGCGGGGATCTTCGGGGCTCCGGTCGACAACAAAGTCGGCTTGACAAGGTAATTATGTCGTCTAATTCTCGGCGCATTGTTCGTAATTAGACGGCTTAATTGCTAGTTATCCGGCGACCAGATCTGTTTTCAACCGTCGTAGTGAGTATCGGCCGGGATGAGTCAAGTCGACCCGGTCCGGGCTCGTGGTGGAGGTAGTTTGACTTGTCCTACCTCCCCGTCCCAGCCTTTGCTCACAACGCCGATTGGCTCGGATCTGGTCGTTCGAGTCACGATAGCCGCTATGAGATTTCTTTTACATCTTAGCCGATTCGATCGTGCGGACTCGGTTGACGTGTCCCGTGTTTGCCTTTGCGATAGTTGACTTGTCCTAGGCGCATGCAGCCGATTGGATAGGATGTAGATTTACTTTCATAGTTAAGGCATTTATGATTATGCTTGTCCCGAATCGGCCGAGCGTGCGCGGCCGTTAGACCTGGTCCGCCGTGTGCCATCGCTTGACTTGTCCCGTTGGAGCGACCGGCCGATTCGGGATCTCGTGTGGTTGTATTTGTCTTACTCGTTCTTTCGGAGTGTTTAGCCGATTGCTTATCACGTTCATTAGCTGTTTTATGTTCAATTAGCTAAATCTGTTTGAAACTGCCTTTGGACCCGAGTTATTAGTACGATTTCATTGATTATCATTATACATCTAGATATGATCTAATAACTCATTGTTATAATCAATGGCGGAATCGGCCGGATGCCTGATCGGCCGATTTACTCGCCCTAATTGAGGATTAAACCATCTTCTTGCTATCAAATTAATTACATCCCATTAATAATCACCTTGCTTACATTTTATTCGATAATGCATCCCTGCAAAGTCTTAATGATTTAATCGTTTACCGACGAAATCGGCTGCTAGCCACCGATCGCATGTTATAGCGTCGGCCGATTTCGTATAGTTTGTATCACGATTCGTTTGCCTGGCATTTAATACATAAATGGATGGGCCGTGCTGCTCCTCGTCGATGGCCGATTTTGTCTATCTTACGCCAGAATCGGCCATGGCCGTACATCGGTCTATCCGGGCCGATGATCCGGAATTTTACACCTTTTATTGTCTTTGTTGGTTTGCAGGAAAACCATCCGGCACGCACCAGCGCACACGAGAATCGGCGAGCCGAGCCGGTCCGTTGGGAGCACAGGACCCTGCATCAGCCGGGGTTTCGGTGGACTCTCCGGACAACGGTGTGTTGGCGACTTTTGACGTCAACACGGACCAATTCAATGGTGTGCGACAGCCTACGACGTGAAGCGCATTCTCGACCAATCCTCCGGTCTTTACTCCACCGTTGTCGGGTGAGCAACTCCTCCTCTACGTCGCGGCCACGACTCGGGTCGTCGGCACCGCCGTCGTAGTCGAACACGAGAAGGAAGGACATGTACTCAAAGTACAACATCCCGTCTACTACGTCGGTGAGGTGCTCTTCGACTCAAAAACGAGATACCTACAGGTCCTTAAGATCCTCTACGCCATGATGGTCGCAAGGCGCAAGCTACGCCAATACTTCGACGCGCACTCAATCAAAGTGGTAAGCTCGTTCCCTTTGCGTGAAATCATTGAGAATAGGGATTCCGCAAGCAAGGTCGCCAAATGGGCGCTCGAGCCGATGGGACATGACGTCACATACACGCCACGGATGGTGATCAAGTCGAAGGCTCGGGTCGACTTCGTCGTGGAGTGGACCGAAACCCAGCTGCCGCTCGTGCCGATAGACCAGGAGTACTAGGTCATCTACTTCGACGTGTCGTTGATGCACAAGGGAGCCGGCGTCGGGCTCGTGTTCGTCTCTCCCCATGGGCTACGCATGATGTACTCTATTCGGCTACATTTTTCGGCTTCAAACAATGTAGCTGAGTACGAAGCTCTCGTCAACGGCCTCAAGATCACCATCGAGCTTCGGATCAAGCGGCTTGAGGTTCGAGGGGATTTGCAACTCGTCGTCAACCAAGTCATGAAGGAGTCGAGCTATCGGAACGACACGCCGATGCTCTATCATCGGGAGGTGCGGAAGCTCGAAGAGAAGTTCGACGGCCTCGAGCTCAAGCACATTCCGCGATGACTCAATGAAGCAGCGAGACTCGCCGGCCAAGATGGCATCCGGCCGTGAATTGATCCCGTCGGGAGTCTTTGCCAATGACCGGTTCCAACCGTCCGTCCGACCTCCCGACCCTCCCAAGGATGATGGTGGGCCGGTCGAGGCAGGCTCGGGGGCTACCCCGAGTCCGAACCCCGACCCAGGGGAACACTCGAGCCCGGGCCGGGGCTCGGGGGCTGATCTGCCGTCACCGGAGGTGGAGATCATGGAGATCGACGCCCGTACGACCGTCGAGGCACCGCCGGTGAACCGGAGAACCCGAGTACATCGAGTACATTCTCCACCGCAAGCTCCCGGCGGACCGGACCGAGGCAAGGCGCCTGCACGGGTGTGCCAAATCATTTGTCCTAGTCGACGGCGAGCTCTACAAGCGCAGCGCCTCCGGGATCCTGCAGCGCTGCATCAAATCGAGAAAGGCGTAAAACTCCTCGACGACATACATGGAGGGGTCCGTGGTCATCTCGCAGCGCCACGGACCCTCGTGGGCAACGCCTTTCGACAAGGCTTTTATCGGCCAACTGCAGTGGCGGACACGACTCGGGTCGTACGCACTTACAAAGGCTGCTAGTTCTATGCCCGACGGACGCATCAGCCTGCCCAAGCTCTTCAAACCATACCCATCACCCGGCCCTTTATGGTCCGGCGTCCGGACTTGGTTGGGCCGCTAAAGAAAGCACCCGGGGCTTCACCCACTTGCTCGTGGCAGTCGACAAGTTCACCAAGTCGATTGAAGCTCGAGCGATCAGCAAAATCCGGTCCGAAGAGGCGGTCGAGTTCTTTCTCGACATCGTCCATCGGTTCGGGGTCCCCAACTCAATAATCACCGACAACGGCATGCAGTTCACCGGGAAGAAATTCCTCAACTTCTGCGACGACTACCACATCCGAGTGGATCGGGCGGCTGTAGCTCACCCCGAGACCAATGGTCAAGTCGAGCGAGCCAACGGCATGATGCTACGGGGGCTTAAGCCTCGGATATATGACCGTCTAAAACGTTTCAACGGTCCATGGGCGGCGGAATTGCTAGCCGTGCTCCGGAGTCTCCGAACAAACCCGAGCCGAGCGACGGGCTACACGCTGTTCTTCATGGTCTACGGCTCGAAGCGATCTTGCCAACCGGTCTCGACTACGGCGCTCCCGCAGTCCATGCCTTTGACGAACAGGGAAACGAGGCGGCCCTTGAGGATGCCGCCGACCAACTCGACGAGGCGCGTGATGCTGCTCCTGTACCCCCTCAAGTACCAGCAAGCGCTCCGACGATACCACGACCGCGATGTCAAGAATGGAGGCTTCAACATCGGGGACATGGTGTTGTGCAGAGTACAGAGCAGCAAGGACCGCCACAAGCTTTCTCCGGCTTGGGAAGGACCATACATCGTCTCCCGCGTCATTCAGCCCGGCTCCTACAAGCTCAAGACGGTGGAAGGTCGAGATCTCACCAACGCATGGAACATCGCACAGCTATGTAAATTCTATCCTAAAACTTGCGATTGTTTCTTTACTTTCAAAGATCGCCCGTTCGAGGACAGTGATCCTCGACCCCCACAAGGGGGCCGACCCTCACTCGGGGGCTGGAAGGCGGGCGATACTAGCGCTTTTTTCAAAACAAAAATTGCTAATGCGCGCGTTAATTAGCTCTTTTTGCGAACGAAATTTGCTAAGTCTTTTTTGACCCCGGATTCGAATCACAACGGCGAACAAAGTAAGCCACGAGCAAACGGATTCACAGTCTTACTGGTCGGAATGCTAAAGCTCGAGCACCCCGGTGGTCCTAGCAAACGCTCACCGGAACGACTAAATCCAATGAGGCTCGGGGGCTCGAACTTTGCGAGTCACCGAGATAAATGAAAGGGTCAAACGAACTTAAGTCGAACTTAAAAACTAACGAAATGAGAGCGAGACCTCGATGGGTCATATGCAGAACGAATTTAAAAACTTGAAGTTATTTACAACTTCGGGGAACGACGCCCCATTGTTCATGACAACATCACAAAACAAAATAAGATAACTAATGCCCAATCTATCTTCATCTTGGGGAGGGGCTCCTCCTCGAGCTTCGCAGCGAAGGCATCGGCATGGACACGGATCTCGGACTGCAGCGCCTCAAGCTCGAGCATCGGAGAAGCCGGGGACAAGGCCGGTACTAAGGGCGGCAAAGTCGAGCCCTTGGTAGTGCGACGCCATCACCATGAATATCGAGCGCATGCTCGGAGCACCTTGCTCCTTGGATCACCGCGCCGATCTGCTCCGGCAGGCCGGCGTTGGTACGTTGCTCGATGTTCACCTCTGCGGAGACCCGTCCCAAGGCGGCATCGAGCTCCCGACGTGTCCGCCATGGCTAGCCTCCGCTCCAGGCCTCCGCCATCGTGAGCGGTCGGCATCGGGAGACAAAGTCCGAAGAGCCGAACGAAAACGAAGCAAAAACAAGAGAAAGGTCGATGTAAATAAGAGCGAGTTCTTACCTTCCTTCTCGCCGGCTGCTCTTGGAGCTCCTTGAGGTAGCCCAACGCAGTCCGGAGGGACACCTCGGCTGCAGCTTTGGCTTCGCCTTAGCTCGCGCTCCGATTGGAGGGCTTCTATGACCTTCTCCGCGGTGGAGGAAACCTCTTCGACCTTGGCTAAGGCCGCTTCCTTCGCAGAGGGCGCCTCGCCACTTCGCGCTCCGCAGCTTCCTTCACCGCCCGGATCGTCCCCTCCCGCGCGAGCACCTCCCGTAACTCGACACGGGCCCGGCTCGAGCGTCCCGCCTCGAGCTTGTCCCTACCTCGGGCTTGTCCCCGCCTCGAGCTTGGCGAGAAACTCGCGCGCCCTGGGGACAAACTCCGTCATGAGCGGCTCCGGCTCTAGCTCCAGCCTGCTGCTTGAAGTCGCCGGCTAGACCCGTCGGCATCACCTCCGCGCCGATGCCCTTTCTGCCGCGACGGCTCCCGCCTTCGCCGCCTGCACCGCCGCAGAAGTCGGCGAATTCCTAAGGGTCGTCGGCGGAGGTCTCCTCCTCAAGGGCAGCTTCGACGCCGGCTCGAGGCAGGAACGTTTCATTATAACACAATGACTATCGGGCTTCGGTCCGGCCTAGCAGCAGCAGCGGTGTAGAGAATTTCACGAGTACATTGTGATGGTTATTGATTTCTTCGTTGGATTACATCATTGTTCATTCGTTCTCACTACCTCGGATCGGGCCTTTAACGGCGGGTATTTGAACCAATTAGCGACGTAAGAAGCACCCGTCTATAATTTCGCGTCCGTAACATTTGGTCTATAGGGACGGGTTTCACCATCGCTAGGATGAAAGTGGTCGTGACGGGGAGAAAACCCGTCGCTATAAGCCATCGCCGACGGGTAAAGAACCCCATCCCTATTTTTTTGTGAAGGGTGAATGTGGCATTTGCGATGTCAACTGAAACCCGTCACCACATGTTAGGGACGGTTTTGTCGACCCCGTCCATAACCTTGTTGAGACGGTTCCGGATAACACCGTCATTAGGTCTTAGGGACGGTTTTGTGTGAACCGTCACCGGGACGATATAGACGTGTTCGTTCACAGCCGTCATTGGGCCGGTAGCGACGTGTTCGTGCACACCCGTCACTAGTCTAGTAGAGATGTGTTCGTTCACAACCGTCACCGGGCCGGTAGCGACGTGTTCGTGCACACCCGTCACCGGCCCGATAGCGACGTGTTCGTGCACACCCGTCACTAGGGCACCGTTGACGGTTGTTGTAAACCCGTCACTCGGGCCATTACCGACGGTTTTTTTATCACCGTCCCTAACCTATAGGGACGGTTTTTGCACCGCCGTCCCTTGCCCTATAGAGATGGTTTTAAGCGGGGTCCCATACGAGACGGACATCCCAGCATTCAAATATTTCAGCATCCCAGCATATATAGCTCAAATTCAGCATTACATATCAAAACATTGAATCCTGCAACACAAGCATATATAGCTCTAATCCAGCAATAGTTTTTCATCTCAGTACATTACACAATAGCACATCAGCACACACAAGCATTACTTCAGTAACAAACACACAAGCAACATCATCGGTGGCTTTACATCACATCAGAATAGATCACCACCTGCGTGATGAAACTCTCCTTGGACATCAATGACATATTCTACCAAGCACTTAGCCATCTGGTCCCGTAGTCTAGCGAGCACCTCAACATCAATGTGTGTTGTAGTAGGTAGAACAAAGTCCTGTATAAAAAAGATGGAGAACACTCAACACATCTTACAAGAAACTAAATTCAACACATGTTGCATTTCCTGAAATATATGACCAAGAAGCTGTCAAAAGAAAACAAACCTCGGGCTTCTGCCATTTGGAGCATTCTGATGCAGCATGAAGCAAATGATGAGCAGCATAGAAACCGCATTGATTACTTGGATGGCTGCTTATGGCACTACATGATTTTTTTATGATCGGGCACATTTAGGACACCGAGAACCGAGTTGTTATATGAAAATTTTAAGAACATTTCAGATACTGAGTTACCTTGTTTTTCATCACATGCTTCAACCCAGCTTTTGTTTTCTTTTTTTACCTCACTTGCATGATAGGGTGAGAATGCCCTACATTTAGACGAGTTGTTAGCTGAAAATGTATGACAATGTAAACATTGCTTTCAGTTATGCATCGATCAGTGAAAAGGAGAGATTGAAAGGAAAGTTACTAACAAAATGGTCAGAACTAAAGATAGAGGAGAGATACGTACGCGTCAAGCAAATCTGTCATGATAGATGTGTCATACTTGCATTTAGAGTTGGAGTCGGGTAATGAGTCCAAGTACCAAACCGTGTTCCATTTGAGGCTTATGATCACAGCTATGCAGTGGCCCCGGTATTGCATGGAAACATAATGAACTTGTGCAACCTTGCACAATGGGACATCGCTCTCGCCACATAGAGTTCTATTTCTCCGTCCTTGTCGTTTTGAATGACGTTCAAAGCCAACAGTTGAGGGTCGAGGACTGCAACATGCCACTTGTTCTTTTTGCTCTCTTGATGCAAGAACCTGACATGATTAGGGTTATGAGTTAAGCAAAAGCATATATGCAAAACATTAATAACAGGTTTATTGTAGAGTAAAGTAATCTTACAATCCAAATAATCTTAGAAGGGACATGTCTAAGGCATCGTAGTTAAACAGATCATACAGGTCTGAATAGCCGACAAAGGAGCTTCCACCATCAGATTTTAAGAAGTGTTGACCTTTGAAATGGACAAGAATGTTGTTTTTCTTCTCATCACACCAAACTGATAGTGGTTATGGAGCTTGCACGGTGCAGCTGAGGCACCTTGAAGCTCGGCTGAAGACAGCAATGGACTTCCGTACTTGAACTTGGGGTTGTCACTTGTCCACGCTGGTGATATCACAACTTTTTTCTCGGGTCTTTATAGAATCACCCTTGACACTCTTTCCCATGCCAGCATTCTTCACCTTGCCTTGCTCCGAACCAATATTCTTCACCTTGCCTTGCGCTAAACCAGTACTATTAGCCTTGCCTTGCTCTGAAATTTTTTGTCTCTTTGCTTTCTTAGCAACTTCATCCTTGTTCTCCTAAGACAATGATGGTCTTTTTCTCAAGACTTGATCTTTTGCTTCTAGGATCTTGCTCATTTCCTCCTTTCCTGGTATTTGGCTGGCAGGTGCAGGTGCAGGTGGAGGCATACAATGGTTGTGACTTTTATTTCCAATTGATGGAGGGTTGACCAAAATAAGACCCCTCCTCCACTGGACCCATTGTAGAAGAGCTTCATTCAGTTTTGTGGTCTCATCATTTGGTGGGACTTCAAGTACAAAATCAGAGTACTCGGTAGGCACATGTTGGACAAGCACCACCACATAGCCAAAGGGAACCTCCACACCATGTAATACTTTTCGCTCAGGAAAAATCTGCCATCTAGCAACCTCAACCTCGATGCCCACCGACGTTGTCCAAAAGGGCACAAGATGTGGGCTCGTGAGAAGGCTTATGGAATCTGGTTGCAGTGTCCGGAACCACTTCAACATGCTGCTGCTGCTCTACATGGTGCTGGTCCTGCTCTACATGGCACTGCTCCTTGTTCCCATTGGGGTTGCTCATCAAGATGGTCCCCGTCGTGCATCATGTCCATGAACAAATCATGTTCATTCTCAAGTCTCGGAGCACCACCCTCGATAGATGAGCAGCTGCTCAGCCTCCGCCGATCTGTCGGGCTCATGTTACGTGGACTCGATCCATAGGCACAATTTTCATACCTTGGGATGCAAGAATGTTTGGAAGGTTCGCCACAATGTCTCGTGTGACTTTACGGCAGAGGTATTATGTTAAATGATCCATATCCGATTCAGTATTTTTCCCCTTTTTTTATATTCTGGCCAACCCAACTTCTAGCCCATGAAGCTCGACACTCCACGTACGCGTCTTGTATAATACAAAGGAAAACAATATCAGAGAAGTACTTAACAAATGGATGAGATCAACAATAAGAGTAGTACAAACTATGAAACATCAAAGTTCTAACCTGGGTCCTCATCGTTTCCCAAAGCTGTGCAAAGTGCATCTCGACCATTTGTTGAAGCTTCGTCATCACCGATCGCCAAAATTTTGCCAGCAACTTCCTTGAATGCTTCGATGTTGAAGCTGATCTCCCCGTCCTCGGTCAGCTTGCCTCTTGCCCGCAGCCGGTTCTTGGACCGAACCGTGGGAAACCGCAACCATGGGTTTGGCCGACCCTCACTCGCAAACCCTTCATCTTCTTCCTTCCATGCTTCTAGTTTTCCATCATATCCTCTCGGTTCCTAAATGATGGTTGTGCTTATTCCCGACTCTAAGTAGCTTGAACTTTTCACTTTCACTAAGAAACTGTTGGGAGCTCTTCATCTTGATGAATGCTGCATAGTCTTCTTTCTTCAAATGCTTGAATCTCTCGAATGGGGACTTGTCTTTCAACATGAAGTCGTTCACGAGCGTGCTTTTGTAGCTCCTCCAAGCCTTGGAAATTGCCTTCATTGCCCTCTTCAATCCTTTGTCGTACATTTCTTAATTGAAATGTAGAAAGGTTATAAAATAGCTTTTGAACAGGGCTTCCTTTCCTTTCTTCTTCAAATTGGCAAACCTTGGCAGCACTAAAGGTACATACTGCCTGGCAGTCAGGCCTCGCGAGCTTCCTAAATCTCGGTTTTTCTTTCCTAGGAATGGGCATGCTATCATCATCAATTACTGTGACAAAAATCTGGTCGGTTGGCCACTGTGCTTCAGCCCTAACTTTTCGACTGTCTTCTGCCGGATTATGGGCCTAATTCGGAGACTCCTCCGATTCGGAGCTCTCATGCTCATCCGAAGAAGATTCATCTTCAGATTTAGACCTTGACTCTGCTTCTTCCTCGGAAGACATCTACAACAACAATCAAGGATGAACATAAACCTCAATTACTTAAAGAACCAGCCCTAACAATAGTTTTTGCATGAGTCAACAAAAACGCATGCACCTTTATCCGAGTATCAATATCACGGTGGCCTCATACATATTTGTCAATGAAGGTACAAAATGACTAACACGGTGTCCTTAATCCGAGGTATTTCGAGAGAGAGAGAGAGAGAGAGAGAGAGAGAGAGAGAGAGAGAGAGCGAGAGGACGGATGGCATGCACCCGGTCGACTAGCCACGGTGGTGCTCGCGGCGAGGGGGAGGAGGTCACCGCGGTCGGGCTCCGGGATGGCTCGCTACGCACGGGGATGAGGGGCAGGAGATCACCGCGGTCGTGCACCGGGGTAGCTCGCCGCGCTCGAGGATGAGGGGGAGGTCACCGTGTCATGCTCCGGGATGGCTCGCCGCACTCGGGATGAGGGGAAGGTCACCACGGTCGTGCTTCGGGATGGTTCACGGCGCTTAGGGAGGTCACCGCGTCGTGCTCTAGGATGGCTCGCCGCGCTCGGGGAGGTCACCGCGTCATGCTCTAGGATGGCTCGTCATGCTTGGGGAGGTCACGGCATCGTGCTCTAGGATGGCTCGCCGCACTCGCCTGCGAGATGGGGACGACAGCTAGGGTTGGCAGCGAGATGGGGTCGAGAGCTAGGATTTGGGAGGCTTCGAGACGGCGACGACAAAGGGTTATGCGGAACAACAACGGCCCACTGGGCTGCCTTTTCTGCCCCTTCTATCTAGGCCCGCAACAAGAATGAACCAACTTTTCTTTTAAACACAGGATCAAGAAGGAAAACAAAAAGTTTCAAAAGAAGAAGAAGAAGAAATACCTAATTAAGAGGCAGTCCCGTGCCTAATTACGTAGTCCAGTCTTCTAAGTACATAATTAAAGGCAACCCGTGCCTAACTACTTAGTTCATCCTGCAAAATACATAATTAAAGGCAACCCAGATGCCTAACTTAGTTCACGAAGTTCATCCTACGAGCAACCTATTAACAAGACCAAAAAATGTTGCCAGCCACCACCACTTAGAAACAACCAAACTAATTTCTGCTCTTGGAGGAGCCAACCAAGTCCTCCTTGGTCCATGCAGCCACCATCTCCTTTATTGAGCCGAGGTGCTCCTTTTTCTGCTCCTTGCTTGTTTCCTTCCTAGGCGGTGCTCCTTCTTCTTTTTCGTGCCCAGCAGCCAACAAGTTGGTATGAAAGGTATGAAAAGGACTGAGCTGCTGCATGCTTGCACCAGCTTTCTCCTGCATAAGAGAATAAACAAGTTGGTATGTATGAAAAGAATGAAAATTCAGAATGTTACAAAATTCATAATTGTACCAACTCAACAATCTTCTTCCGAACCACCAGTGTCATCCCCTTCTTGTCATAAATTTTTGCAGCTACCTTCAGATTGCTCATCCCCTCAAACATGTTCAACACCCAGTGCCTTTTGGTGTCATTTATTGCCTGCTTCATTGCCTTGTTCTCCTCCCTCTCCTTAGCAAGTCTCTTTTTGAGTTCCTTGTTCTCCTCCCTCTCCAGAGTCAGTCTCTCTTTTAGGTCATTGACCTCGGAGAGTTTGGGTTGCTTCTTGCTTGCACCAGCCTCATGGTGCAAAGCTCTTTTCTTGACCTAATAAACATTTGAACATTAAAAAAAAATCAGAGAAATCCATCAAACAGTTAGAGCAATCATCTAGTATTCAGACCAAAAAGTCGGAGAAAAACAGTTCATCATCTAATATTCAGAGCAATCATCATCTAAATTCCGAGAAAACTAAGTGGAGGCAATCATCATCTAATATTCAGAGCAATCATCATCTAATATATATGCCTCTAAATTCGGAGGAAACTACTTTCGGAGCTAACTATCGAAGAATTCGGAGGCATAGAGCAATTCAGGGCTAAAACTATCACAAAAATTCATAGCTAGTTGTTGAGCTAACTGTCGCAATTACATTCAAAGCAAAATCCAAAATGCAGAGCAATTACATTGCAAAATCCAAAATTCAGAGCAAAATCTTACCTTGTCCTAGAAGGAGTCATCGTCATCCGACTCCGGCTTCAACCAAACACGCGGTCGCGCGTTCTTGAATCCTGGAGGCGGCATGACCCACATTTCCTTGAAGCCGCTGCCGCCGCCGTCGGAGAGTGATAGCTCATCGGCTGGCTCCAACTTGACGCCGTCACCGAGAGTGGCAGCTCGTCGGAGTCGGCCTTCCCCTTGTCGTGGCGCTTGGGAGGCGGGCCGTCGGTGCACCGACCCTCCTTGGCGCCCGCGCTCGCCTTACCACGGAGCTCGCGAGGTGGGTTGATCCGGTGACCCTCCTCGGTGGCCGCCTTCGCCTTACTCGCGACGGCCCTCCACGGCGGCCGCCTTCGCCTTGCCGCGGAGCTCACGAGGAGGCGGCGGGACATCGATGGAGGCGCCCGCGCTCGCCTTGCCGCGGCGACCCTCCACGGCGGTCGCGCTCGCCTTGCCGCGGCGGCCCTCCTCGGCGGCCGCGCCGCGGCCCTCACGAGGCGGTGGCGGGACATCGATGGAGCAGCCCACCACGACGGCCGCATTCGCCTTGTCGCGGCGGCCCTCCTCGGCCGTCACGCTCGCCGTGCCGCGGCCGTCCTCGCCGGTCGCTGCCTTCTTGACAGGGCTGAACCACATGCCCTTCTCATCTCGGGGTTGCGGGCGAGCGGCCCACGAGCGCCTGCTTCGACGACCCATGGCGAGCGCACGGCGAGGGCTTTTGAGCTTCCGCGACGATGAACGATTGCGCGGGCTATTTGAAAACAGATCTACCGACGGGGAGGAAGTGGATGCGTCGTCTAGGGTTTGAGACGGGGATTCCGATTTATAGAGACGGGGAATGGGATGCGTCCTCGATTTGTCACCGACGAGCGGGCCCCATACACGTTCGGCCTCGGCCCGCAAATAGAAACGGCCCAAGAGCAGTCCAATTAGGTCCGGAAGTGGGACATTGGTGCGACTGTAGTTTAGTACCACATCGGTTGTTTTAGGAGAGCAGAGCGAACTTCAAAACTCGATCGCCCGCCCCGCTCTCGATGTTACCGTGATACCTGCCCTCCCAACCCTTCCCGCCGTGGGCCGCTCGGCCTGCTGTGAGCTCTTGAACGTAGGCCTTCAACAAATAGGATCGAGTCTAGTACGGTGTCGACGGGCATCCGAAAGACTCGCTTTAGTAGTTGTCGGCCTATTAGTAGAGGCGCTCACACAGGTTGAGGGCTTGGGCCCAATGGCCAATTTTTTTACCAATTTTATTCTATTATTCATAGGTGAAAACTTAGCAAAGGTAACACGGCCAATTCATGAACACTTAGTAAAGGTATCACATCATCCATGAACACTTAGCAAAGGAACATAGGCAATTCATGAACACTTAGTAAAGGTAACACATCATTCATGAACACTTAGCAAAGGAACACAACCAATTAATGAACACTTAGTAAAGGTAACACATCATTCATGAACACTTAGCAAAGGAACACAACCAATTTATGAACACTTAGTCAAGGTAACACATCATTCATGAGCACTTAGCAAAGGAACAACCACCATTACAAAACACATATCATTCAACACTATTTTTTACGTCTTTGTTTTTTCGACGCCCTTGCCTTTGTTTTTGACCACGTATTCCTTCTTCATGGTCGGTACGTAGATAAGGAGTTATATCATTGGGAGAAGTTTCGGCATGCTTGAAGCAGAAACCGGGGGACTTCACAAGAATGATTGTACTCGTCCTCATCGATGCCATCTTCCACTCCAAGAAACCTTTTCTTCCCCGACGAACGATAGAACGCTTCCTTCTCACCGTGTCAGCCACATAGAAAACCTACTCCACTTGCTTTGCAAGAACAAATGGCTCCGTCTTGTACCCATGATGGTTCGGGTCCACTGTGGTGAACCCAAACTCATCTTTCTGGACTCCGGTTGTGCCTTGTACCCAATGACATTTAAACAATGGCACCTTGAAGGTCACATAATTTAGCTCCCATATCTCTTCAATTTGTCCATAATATGCACTCTTTTGCATATCATTGTCATACGCATCCACACGGATGCCACAATTCTGGTATATGCTTTTTTTATCCTGCGCAATGGTGTAAAATGTATAACCATTTATTTCGTACCCTTGATAGGTCGCAATTATGAACAAGGGCCCAGCTGCTAATTTGCATAGCAAATCACTCTTGTCAAACATTTCACCGACTCGATCTCTCGAACCAAATGTTGAACTTCTTCATGCGTTCCTTTGCCAACCAAGATTCACTTCGCTCAGGATTTTCTCGACGAAGTATGTCTTTGTGCTCACTTATGTAAGGTGAAACTTCCGTCATCTGTTGCAGCACAAGAAAATGAGCTTGTTCATAAGTCTCATGGTTAGGAGTAATTGTCTTTTTTCCTAGAGTGCCTTTACCAGCCAACCTATGCTCATCTTGGGTGTGTGGTAAACCAATTGAATTATTTGGGTCTATGTAATTAGCACACCATTCAACCACCTCCTCGGTAGAATACCCTTCCACAATGCATCCTTCAAGCAAAGAACGATTCCTCACATACGACTTCAGGATGGCAAGGTATCTCTCATATGGAAACATTTGGTGGAGATACATAGGCCCAAGGTAGTGAATCTCTTTCACAAGATGTATTGTAACATGAACCATCATGTCAAAGAAGGATGGTGGAAAAAACATCTCGAGGTGACACATAGTTTTTACCAGGTTCTTCTCTAGATCTAGCAAAGATAGTGGATCTATCACCTTCCGAGAGATGGCACTGAAGAAAAAGCAAAAGCTCATGATAGCTTTCCGAACTTTGATGGGTAAGATGTTTCTAATCGCTGCCGGAAGCAATGCTGTTACCATGATATAACAAGTGTGTGACGTCATCTTACCAACCATCTTAAGATCGGGCACCGAGACCTTGTCACCAATGTTGGCACGAGTACCTCGAAGGAAACTTGACACTTTTTAGGAACTCACAAAACTCTTTCTTCTCCTTCTTTGATAGTGTGATGCATGATGGGGGTAGATCTTGACCTTCACCTTCACAAAAAGCTCAGGCCTCAAGCCCATTGCTTTCAAGTCTCGCTCGTCCATTTCTATGGTCTTTGCATTTCCCTTTCATATTCAGGAAGGTCCCCACAAAACTATCACACAAATTCTTTGCAACATGCATTAAATCAAGACAAGTGGCGTATATCCAAGAACTTCCAATATTCTAGCTCAAAGAAGATAGACTCCTTCTTCCATAGAGCCTTCTCACCTTCCTCGAAGGGCGCGTTTTCTCTTTCCAAGGACCGAAGAAAAGATTCTTCGTTGGTCCTCAAGAATTTGAACACCTATGAAATGCCTTGGGGGTGTCCCTTTCTCCACGAGTTCCATCAAACCGAGCCGCCATTTTACGATATTAGTGGTGCTTGGGGAGGAATCGCCTAGTTCTCATGTATACCGGTTTCTTTGAGTTTTTCAACCACATGCTCTCCGTGTCGGACAAGCACTGTGGGCAACCTTTTCCCCAGCTTTGGTCCGTCCCGACACGGAATACAATGCTTGGTAGGTCCTGTATCGTACAAAAAAGCATGGCATACATCCTGAAGTACTCCCTCTTGAACTGGTCCCACACCACAACACCATCGGACCATAGTAACTTCAAATCATCTATAAGTGGTCTTAGGTAAACATCGATCTTGATGCCGGGCTGCTTTCGACCAGAAATCAACACTGCCAACATAAAGTACTTTCTCTTGTGGCACAACCAAGGTGGAAGGTTGTAAATACACAACACAACTGGTCATGTGCTGTGGACAACACTCATATCACCAAATGGATTCATTCCATCTGTTCTCAAAGCAAACCGGATGTTTCTCACTTCCATGGCGAAATCACCATATCTTGCATCAATGTTCTTCCACTTAGCAGAGTCTGCTGGATGCCGATAGTTTCCATCATTCGTTCGGTCCCTGTCATCCTTTCTTCCATGCCAAGTGAGGAGCTCAGCCTCCTTGCTGTTTGCAAACATACGCTTGAGGCGAGGGATAATTGGAAAATACCACACCACTTTCCGAGGAGCACCATGCCTTCTCCTAGTTACCTCATCATCACCCCCATCTTTTCTGCGCTTGTATCGTGAAGTTCCACAAATAGGACATACGGTTAAGTCCTTATAATCGTCACCACGGAACAATATGCAATTCTCCTTGCAAGCATGGATATTTTCCACTTCCAATCCTAGTGGACAAATGATTTTCTTGGCTTCGTAAGTATTTGTGGGCAACACATTCCCCTCAGGCAGCATGCTTCGTAATAGGTCTAGCAAAGCAGTGAAGCTCCGATCCGACCAACCATGGCTTGCCTTCAGCTTCAAAAGTTTCAGTACCGAATCCAACAAAGACATCTTGCTGCCAGAATGTATTGGTTTTTTGGAATCTCTCACAAGTCCTTTAAACTTTGCAAATTCTCCCTCGGTGTACTCATCCTCATTGTTTTCCTCAACCTCATGCAACATCTTACCAATATTGTCAACCATATCATTGTATTCATCATCCATGCCTAAGATTTCATCATCATCAAGATGTTGATCTCCTTCATCAACTAGATCATCACTTCCATCCACAACCCCCTCGGGTGCCTCACCAGGATTTAATCCCTTTTCGCCATGCTTGTTCCAAATTTTGTAGTTACTTTTGAAACCACGAACAATCAAGTGAGCATGGAGATGCATTTGATGTGAAAACCTCTTGTCGTTTCAGCAGTCCACACATGGACAATATATAACCTTGCTATTCTTCTGTGTCATGTCATCCACGACAAAACTAATGAAACCCATCAACCCATTAAGGTATGCATCACAAGTGCGGTTGTCCAAATACATCCAGGCATGATCGTTAGCCATATCCGATGCCAATCTTGAGATAAAGGAACCTAGAAATGAAATCACGAATATGATATCTCCCAAACATGAGGTGGTGGTCCTAATACATGCTATTTTGATTCAACAAAAAACTCCATATGTAGCTATTATTCACCTTTATGCAGATTTAGCTAGTAGAGCAACATCAACTTCGAGCAGGTGGTGAGCATCCAAAGCAGGGCGTGGTGGAGCATGCACGCGCGTGACGATGCAGCGGATGGTGAGCACGCGCGCGCCGACGCAGAGGATGGTGAGCACGCACGCGCGCGGTGATGTAGGGTGGTGAGCGGTGGCGCGCGTGCCGCGACGACGACACGGGCTGCTGAGCACCGCCAATGCAGCAAGGTGGTGAGAGCACACGCGCGCCGATGCAGGGTGGTGAACAAGGATGGCACGGTGGTGCGGCGTGGCCGAACGGCAACACGGACACCGCCGTGACCTCGATTGGATCCGAGACAGAAAGGAGCAATCGTGACGTGGGACCAAATTCCGTCTCTAGGACAGCGTCACTAGGGACGGTGCACTAAATCCCGTCGCTAGGACAGGGACCTATTTGGACGGGTTTCAAGAAACCGTCGCTGAGACATGGACCTATTTAGACGGTTCTGAATTAACCGTCGCTATTGCATTGCATAACATGGACGGGTCCTAAAAAACGTCTCAAATAAGTTTACCTGTCTCTATATCCTAGTCTATCACGGACGGTTGCTAAGGCACCGTCGGAGGTGATGGCAATGATTCAGATGGTTAACCCATAACCGTCACTGTTGCTTCTAGATTAGACGGGACTTTTTTCACCCGTCTCTACTAGTTGCCGCATGTGGAATAGGACTGACGGTTTCTGATAAAACCGTATGTACTGGTCTCTTAGAGAAGGGAAAAACCCGTCGCTAGCTCGCGTCTGTAAAGGCCCGATCCGAGGTAGTGTCTGCAATATAATGAACCAACACTCATGGTACTGCTCTTTGCAGTGTCGCCTTTAGATCAAGGGTGCATGCTAAATACATGTTAGTTCTTTGTTCTTAATAATTTTCTTTGTCATGGTTTACATGTATTTTTCATTAGTAGTTATATAAGGAAAGTGTAAAGCTACGGCTGTCTGGCATTTCCATCGGGTTCTAATTTCCTAAGGCCAGTCTCAGCACATAGTTTCATCTCACACTTACCAAGTTGCCACATGAGATTTGGAGATATGATTTGGTAGATGAAATAGTCACCCTTAATGCATGGTTTCATCTCACGACTTCATAGACAAGTTGTAGCATTAAATTAACATGTATTCGTTGCAATGGGATTAGTCAAAATATGTTATGATGAAACTTTTTGTTCTCCATGGGTGTTTCATTATGGTTTCATACCTATGAAACAGTGCCAAATGAGTTTCATCCCCATGAAACTCATTTCATCTCTTTCATATTAATTACCTTGTCATGTCATCACTTAGATTATGTGGCGCCTCATTTAATGCTTATGAAACTCCTATTGAGAGTGGCCTAATGCAATGCATATATCAACAACCCCTTCAGTTTTTTATTATTTGCACTTAATAATTTCCATTTTATCTAGTGACCTGCATGTCAAAGTCTTCACATAGTTTGCAAATATGCTTTACTACAACTGTCAACCCTATGTAAGGGGAAGTGAATTTTTTTTTCATGAATCCAGGCTGGTTCATTCATCACTGATAACGGTTGTGTTACTTGTGCATGCCGTCCTGTCCTTTGCCATCTAGAATGTAGGGTTCTAGATTGTCTGCCAGGCAATAAATGGCGGTGGTAGTGAGCCAACAGGGCCGTGATGATTGATCTTAAAGCCCTTCAGACGTAGCTCTAGTGAAAACTTTAATTTATTAAATATGGACCATGTAATTATTTTCTATTATGTAACAAAAATTAATAGAGACAAATACGAAAGAGTTTTCTTTTATCATTTGCGGTTCACTGGTTTCCATTATGAATACATTGTCCGGTGCGAGCTGAGATATGCTGATAGATTTAAAATAGGTTCGAGATACATAGTGTTTAGTACTAGTGTTCATCGGTTAATTTGCTTCCTGTGCAAACAAACTAATTAAAGACATCGATACAGGAAAGACATGAATAGCTTATGGATGTTTGACGTGGTTGTTGTGTATTTTAGCGACAAAATAATTTGTGTATATCCTCATCTAGATTCACAATTGCTTCGTGTACTTGAGCCAGCATGATCACATTGTTATGTACAGACCAGTTATCCATTTTTTCTTGACAGAAACCCAGCGAGGGAGACCGACCCCCACTGATCCTTTATTAAAAAGAAGAAAAAGAGTTCCAGAGAAAACAACGAACAGAAAAACATACAGAGCTACTTTACCCTATACCAAAAGAAAGAAACACTATACAAAAAGAACTACACAAAAAGAACAGCTTGCTATACAGAGCTGTCAACCCAGCTAGGGTGCGTTCGTTTCCTGGGGTCTAAATTTTAGAGTTGTCACATCAAAAAGAATCTCATTATTTAATAGTATTAAATAAAGTTTAATTATAAAACAAATTACAGGCCCCTAAACTAATTTACGAGACGAATCTAATGAGGTTAATTAAGTCGTGATTAGAAGATGGTTACTGTAGCATCACTTTAGCAAAATATAGATTAGTTAAGCTCATTAGATTCATCTCGAAAATTAGCACCAATCTGTCAATAGGGTTTGTCATTAAATTGATCGAAATATTCATAAATAATAAGATTCTCTTTGATGTGACGGTGCTAAATTTTAGAGGAGAGGAAACGAACACACCATAAGAAAAGAGTTGCGAAGTGTAGGTAACATTACTCCTTGAAGCATCTTTTCCATTTGGTCACAGTTGCCTGGCTTCTCTCAAAGATAACCCCCATTTCTTTGTTTTCAGATGTGCCGTGCTGCTATGATGAAGACTTCCATGAAGAAAGGTTTATCAAACTGAGTTTTTGCTGCCTCCGTCATTTGAAAGAAAGGTGTACCTCACTGCCACTGAATGCTGATCTCCTGCCAACACTGCCTTGAGAAGGAACAGGAGAGGAACAGATGGAAAGCTGTTTCTTCCACTTGTGTAGTACAGAGCACACAATTGTAGTTATTTCCATCAATCTTGTAATTCTTTCTTTTTAGTATGTTTCTGGTGTTAAGCCTGTCCATTATAAGTAGCCAAGAGAAAACCCTTAGCTTGTTGCAACATCTTGTGTCCCAGATCAAAATGAAAGGTTGTGGTGGCTGGACAGCTGGTATTGCAGATTGTACATTTGCTTGTAAGAATATTTTGGATATCCCGAGACATAATGCCATTTGTCATTTTCATTCTCTGTGATCTGCAAATTCTGTATGATGCTTTGTACTTATCCAATTTGTTTGAGTGGGCACTGCACAAAAATATATATTCCATTAATACTCAAACAATTTCATCATCAGTTCATGCTCCACTAGGGACAGCACGTATATGCCGTGTGCCAAAGCCTGTACCGTGTGAAATTCATCAGGCACACGGCACAGAGCGTTATGTACCATGTGCCAGCCCAATAACACACAACACAAATTTTTCACACGGCACAAAGGCTTATGTGCCGTGTGCCAGCCCAATTACACACGACATAAATTTAGCATATGACATAGAGCCTATGTGCACGGCGGGACACATGGCGCAAAACCATTTGTGCCGTGTGCCAGATCCAAGACACGCGGCACAGAGGCTCGTCGTCTCAAAATCTGGACGGCGTCAGCTCTGTGCCGTGTGTCTTTTAGCGGCACACGACACAATTATTTTTGTGGCCCACTTTTCTTTTAACTCCTCTCTTCCCCAATGTGTACTATAGAGACAATATGTGGTACCTCATGTTACAAATGTGTGCATTTTTAGAAAATTTTTGTATATTAGTGCATTTATTTCATTATTGGTATTTTCTCATGATAATTTAAATTTGAACTGTAAGTGTTTGAAATATATTGTGAACAAACTTTATACTCATGTTCGTAACAGCGATTTGAGGACGTACATAGACAATAAAGAGTACATGAAATATTGAGAATATCAGGTTGTTCAAGGGTGTTTAAATTATAGGAAATACAAATAAAGTCTAAAAAACATATAGTCTGTTTTCCGTGTGTAATATGGCTTCTGTCGTGTACCCCTGATACACGGCATATAGTCTGTTTCCTGTAGTGCTGTACGCACAACGGGATATGTTATTGTTTAGTTTTTTGTTTAACATAGTATCATAGGCTACGAATCTCATGTTGCAAATGGTTCTTCTGCGCTCAGCATGAATCGAGATCGATTAACTACCCGTGTCTGTTGTAGAAATGTTAATAATACAAATTGATGCAGTCTTCACAGCACTTGTAATCAATTATTGTCCTTTGCGGCGAAAATGAAATGTTTATTGGCAGGAAGTCCCATGGAGAACTTTGATGCCTCCGATGCCAGAATGCGGAAAGTGATGTTGGCATGAGGTTAGTTGCAAGTCTTAATCATTCCTTAATTTTGTCAACCCATTCATAGGTCTGAGACCTATGGACTGCGCCACTTATCTAACAGTACCTTTGGATTTGCCAAAACATCACTAACCATGATTTGAATGATGCTGCCCCTATCAGCTGCAATGTTCCAGAGCTCAGGTAGTTTTGGCAGTATGTTCATCTTAATTAGGGTGCGTTCGTTTTCTTTAGAGGTAGGAATTTAGAGGGTCAGAGACTCTCTCCCACCTACCATTTAGGGGTTTAAAACCCTTTATGCACTATATTTTAGATGCCTGTTTGGGGTACTGGGCTCAAAACTGCCCTTTTAGAGGGGGAAACGAACCGACCCTTATGTTGTCCTTATCTAACCACTTGTTAGATGTGAGACCAATAATGGACCACAACGCTTATCCAACATATATATGGATTTTCGGAAACAGAAATAAGCGTGATTTCAATGATACTAGCCTTCATTGAGTTCCAGAGCTCAACTAATTTGGTGGTATATTCATCTTCGTTAATTATGTCAACCCCTTTGCTTGTCATAATTTATTCTCACGACAAAATAGCTGGATAACCCAAACAATCACACCAACGGGTTCGAAGCTACTCGCATACAACTTCACTATTATTGCTTGACTGTTTTTAGTTCAAACGTTGACAAACGAACTCCATGTACAGCCCCAACTCACTTTCCACATGTACTGTCCTTCTCAATTTTGATTGTTGAGATTTACGTTGCTATTACTGTCGTACAATCAGATAGCAGAACGGAGTAAATCCACAGCTGACGATATTTGTCCAGATGCTCACGCAAGAAGGCATCGTCAGATTGTAATGCATTTTAGTGATGTTGACCAGCCTACAATTTAATAAGAGTAATTTAACCGAATCAATTACAAATTTGGTCGTAAAATTGTACTCCCTCTGTTTTTAAATTGTTGATACCATTAACTTTTTTCCGTTACGTTTGACTGCTCGTCTTATTCAAAATATTTTTAAATGTCCTGTGCCTTCTTATTTTTTTCTAAAATTAAAATAATTATTAATTAACCACTTTATATACTTATTATTAATTAAGTACTTTAAATAAAAATAAATAGAATCTACCTTATTATTTTTTAAAATTTCAAATAAAAGTGAACCATTGAACTAAGCATTACTCCCTAGTTGGCCTCCGTGCGCCACCCTTTGTGCCGATCGGCACATTTTGGAATTTTCTGGAGTCCTACTCCGCTACGTGCTTGGTCCCCATAAATACTTGTAAAACCCTCGAACGACAAGAGACGACAGAGAGGGATAGCAGATTCGTGAGTTAGAACCATCGGGGCTTTGCCCCATTAGAATAGATCTCTAGTTGAGTTTCAAACACCTTTGGCGATTAGAGTTGATCCATCAAGGTAGGCCTTCCGGATGGCAATGTATCTTACATTATGTATGTCAAGGATGATTGAATATGTTGATAATGGTCTTAGTGATTTTGTTTATCTTGGTTCTATAATCATGCATGTGATTGTTCAATTGCTCAGTTCTTGGCTAAGTATTCGGATACTATCTTAATCGTGGTGATAAGGCCAGTACTCGGATCTTGTATTGATTATGATTGCTTGATGATACTAACGATGTGCTTTAGTAGTGACGAGTGCTAAGCTTGTGCAACATCATTAGATAGTCAAGTAGGGTAAGATGCTCATGTGACTAAGGTACTTGTCTTTGGCAACGATAAATCAAGGGTCTCCTAGAATGCAGGGATGTTCTTATTCATCTAAGGTTTGCAATTGATCTATGTAATTTATCCATTATTGTCCGTGTACTCGGGAACCGGGGTCCTCATAACCGCCTATGGGCCGGTCGGCATGGCCTAGTGAGGGCAGGTCAACGAGGCAAAGGAGGCCCGCGATGGCCCAAGAAAGGGTGGGGGCGTGCCGAGAAGCCATCGCGAGCGGGGGCGCGACATGCCACCGAAACCCTAGCGCGCCGCGCTGCGCGGGATGTGACTCCTCTCTTCACATCCCGCACGTGACGCGTGGCACGCCCGCGGGGATTGCCACGGCCGAGACCCGAGCCACCCCGCACGGGGAAACGGCGTAACGGCGGACAATTACGTGTTGCCTCTCCAACGGAGCGGCGGGAGGAGGGGGCCCTCGTACGACGGGTCCCATCATGCCTCCTCCCAACCGACTAGCCGGCGCGGCGCCGCGCCTCGGGCAAGGGGCGCCTTCAATTCTTGTATCGGAGATGGATTCGGACCAACAATCGGAAGATTTAGCCAAAAGTCACTGTAGCCCCCCCCCCCTGAGCTATAAAAGGGGGAGCCCCGGCCATGTAATAGAGATACTCTCTCAAACCCTAGAACTCGAGAACACCATTGTAATTTTTTGAGCTCAATACACACCGGACAAGCGGGACGTAGGGTCTTATGCCTCAAAGGCGGCCCGAACCTTGGTAAATCGCATGTCTTCGTGTGTTCTCCAGGAACCCTTTCCTTGATCGCCGACTCCCGATCCTCTCTCAAGGGGTGGTTCGGCTAACCCACCATATGTTGGTTGTTTGACACCGACATTTGGCGCGCTAGGATGGGGATTCTTGGTAGATCTTGGTTCGTCCCTCTCTAAGAGCAACTCCAATGAGGGCCTCTAAATGGCCCTCTACTCTAAAATTTAGAGGTTTGGTTCAAAAACTTCACTCCAGCGGGCCCTCTAAAAGGGCCTCTATTTTGCATACCCCTCCAAATTCCAACCTCCAGCCTCCATTCGTAGAGGCCCTCCAAACTATGGAACCCACCACTTTTCTTTTTTTTTTTTCTCTTCAATTTTTTCCTCTCTCTCTCTCTCTCTCTCTCTCCCCGCATCGATTCAAGCAGCGACGGCGCGCGACGCCACCTCCCTCGGCGCCGGCCCGGATGCTGCCACTCCGCTCCCCTGGTCGCCGGATGCACCATCCCTCCCCCATCGGTCGTCCGCACGCGCCCAACCACCCTCGCTCGGTCGCCACCGCCACACATCTTGCGAGCTCGTGCCGAGCGTGCCTCTCCCATGTCGGTCGCGCCGCCTCACCCCCAATGGCCGCGGCCCGAGTGCGCCTCTCCTCCGCCCGGGCGCGCTGCATATCCGTCGCCGGCCTCGCGCGCCTCCTACTTCTCGCCGCCTAGCCGCACCACCACACCTCGACGCGTTGTCCGCCTCTCCTCTGCCGGGCCGGGTCCGGCGGGGGCTTGGTTGGATCTCCGCGGGAGCAAGCGAGCGAGCGTCGAGAGGCATGGCGAGATCTTCGGTTGTCGGCGGGCGATGGACACGCGTCCGCATGCTCGGCCGTGACGCGTCCGGCGCGGCGGTGTGGCTCGCCGCCGACGAGGCCTCGGGCGCACTCCGCATCGTCAAATCGGCCCCGACGGCGGAGCAGCTCCGACGCAAGGCGGCCATCCGATCCGCGCTCCACTCACCCGGTTGCCTATGTCATCGGCGATCCACTCGCTCCGGTCCGGCGCTCCACGCGTTGCTCGACGACCGTAGTTGGCGCCGTGGTGGGGATCAAATCGCGAGCACGTCGGCCAAGAGTGGGGCGACGGTCACGGAGCCGGCGGGGGTGAGTCACCGGCCGATTACGTAGCAGAAACAAGTTTCATCAATGATAGGCGGGGTCCACACGAATTTGGAGGCTGGACTGATTTTACCACCGGAGTTGGAGACAAATTTTGCAGGCCGACCTGCAAATGCCATTTGAAGGCTCAATTTTGTATGGCACGGCTAGAGTTGCTCTAACTCTCACGAAGCATCACCGGCAGCATGTACGCACATAGCGCCGACGGCTCATCATCACGACGTGACATGCTCTCGAACCGCGGTTCGTTCACCGAGCCCGTGGACGAGGAGAACATGGCAGATCTCCCGCCCGGCGGCGAGGGGAGCTGACCACCCTCGATCCAACCTCGTCGGGAAGGCCGAGGAGCGGACGGGTGGCGGGTGCGGGCCCTTGTGGGGGCCCTGTCCATAGGGGAGATGCCATCTCCGACCTATACTCTCACGAGCACGACCGCCGCCCACATCGGCGCTCCGCCCGGTTCCTTTTCGTTGACGCCCCTATAGAAAACCCCTTGACCATAATCAAGAAGATTCTCCGCAACCCGCCGCTCCGCTCGGAGCGCAGGACGCTCGGCCGAGGAATGGGCGGCAACCGTGAAAAGGCGGGTCGACATAGCGCGATGGAACACGGAGGAAAAATCATACCGCTCCCGGTCCCACGCCACGTCCTTCTTCTCCGGACGGTACCGTGACCGGAGCCACGACTACCGCTCAAGGAACACGCACACCCACACGCGCCCGGACGACGGCTCCCACTCGGTGGCCACACCACGCGGAAGGAGTCGTGAGCGCGACGTGCGTCTGCGCTTGCCTACCAAACGGTGCAGCCACGAGGATGCCGGGGTCAACATCGGACGTTCTAGAGAGCGTCACCGCGAACCGGAACGCCCCGCAGCCACAATCAACACGAGCATGGAGAACTCTCCGAGTCCTCTCACTCCTCGGCGTCCTTGGAGCGCCCTCCTCTCGGGCGGCACCCCGGGTCGACCCGTACAATTACATCAAGGGATGCTCGGCGCTGTCCACCTGCTGCGCAGGAGGTTAAGTGGCCTAGCAAGTTCCGGTCGGACCTCCCACAGAGGTACGACGGAACGGCACCGTTGGGCGAGTTCCTCCGGATCTACTCCAAGGCCATGCTGGCCGCAGTGGCGACGAAGTCGTCATGGCCAACTACTTCCACATCGCCCTTAAGGGCTCGGCGCGTTCGGGTTCCTCAACCTTGCGCCGAAATCCATCCGCTCCTGGAAGGGACTATGAAAAGAGTTCCTCATCAAGTTCTAGAGAACCGCCACCCGCCCCGGCACCCGGGTTGACCTCGACCGGGTCGTCCAATAGGAGGGCGAAACACTGCGCCGGTTTATTCGAGTGATTCGATCAAGTACGCAACACGGTCCTGCGTATTGAGCCGGTGTGGGTCATCTCCGCGTTCTGCCACGGCGTGCACAACAAAGACATGCTCGGCGAGTTAGGCATCCACCATCCCGAGATAGTCACGCAACTCTTCCAGGCTGGCGGACACCGCGCCCTTCGACGAGAGGCGCGAGGCTCGGCACGACCCGCCCTCTAGGCAGGAGTCGGACCCCGACCCATATTTGTCAAGAAACCAGAGGAAGAAGCTCCTCAAGAAGCGCAAGACGAGAGGAGGACCTAGCCACGGGGTCCCCGATCGGACGAGCGACCAAGCATGGGCAAACACCCGCCGGAAGGCGGAGCCGTTCAAACCTCCGACGGGGAAGCTCCACGCCTTCCACAACACCACCGGTCCCGACCAAACGGAGTGCCGGTACATCCGAGGCGAGTAAGCGGTGCCGCACGGAGAAGTGGGCTACCTAGCCCAAAACCGGCGGCAAGGCGGACGACAGATGACACGAAACCGAAAGTCGACGCCTTCCGGGATATGGACGATGTCATTGCCGTAATCACCGGCGGCGCCTCAAGCATCACGTCCTACCGTCAAGTCAAGCTCCTCTGCAGAGAAATCGGCGCGATACGAGCAGGCCGGGCCCAACCCCGAATGGTGAAATGGTCGGACGTCCCAATCACATTCGACGACGGCGACCTGGTCGGCCCGGACAACTCCAACGGGAAGATCCCCCTCGTTGTAACTCCCACCATTTACAACAAGAACGTGGCCCGCACTCTCATCGACGGAAGCGCAAGCCTCAACATCATCACCCCCAAGGTCTACGATATGCTGCAAGCCTCCAAGGAGAATCTGCTGCCCTCGCGCCCATTCCACGGCGTACTCCGCGGCGGTGTGCAACCACTCGGGAGGGTCACGCTCCTCGTCACGTTTGGCTCTAAAGCCAACTTCCGCACCGAACACCTAGTGTTCGACGTGACAAACATCGACCTCCGAGTACAACGCCATCACCGGTCGCCTCGGCCTCAACAAGTTTATGGCCGCCGCACACTACGCCTTCCTCACCATCGGGATCCCTGGACCAAAGGGCGTCATCACCGAGCGCGCGAGACCTCACACGGGACGGCGGCGGAGGCACGACGGACTCGGGTAGCACAAGGCCAACCTCGACTCGCCCTCGCATTATGGCCACGGACAAGGTGCCCACCAAGTCCGTGTCCCTACAACCCGGGGGCTCGAAGACCATCACGATCGATGGCGGCCTCGACCCGAAATAGGAACTCGAGCTCATCGCCTTCCTCCAAGCTAACACGGACATCTTCGCGCGGCAAGCGGCGGACATGTCGGGCATCCCGATGGAGGTGATCGAGCACCGGTTGAAGGTTGACCCAACCGCCAAGCCCATCAAGCGAAAGCCCGACGACAAGCTCCGGAGCGAGAGGTCTTCATCCGGTCCGTAATCCGAGTGCCTTACCAAGGCCGGCTTCATCCGGGAATTGCTACACCACACATGGTTAGGTAACCCGGTCGTCGTCCGAAGCACAACGAGAAGCTTCGGATGTGCGTGGACTACACCAACCTCAACAAGGCATGCCCCAAAGATCCTTTCCCGCTCCCCGCATCGACTCGGTCATAGACTCCAAAGTAGGGTGCGAGCTTTTGTGTATGTTAGATGTGTACTCCGGGTACCATCAAATTTTTATGGCCAAAGAGGATGAAGAAAAAAATGCTTTCATGACTCCCGCGGGGAGATTTTGTTATGTCGACACGCCTTTTGGTCTTAAAAACGCGGGTCCTACGTTCCAGCGCGCCATGAGAATCACCCTCGACTCTCAACTCGGCCGAAATGTAGAGGCCTACATCGACAACATAGTTGTGAAATCAAGGAAGGCCGAGTCTCTCCTCCTTGATCTCGACGACACATTCTCCAACATGCGGAAGAATAGGGTGAAGCTCAACCCGGACAAGTGCATCTTCGACGTTCTAGCCGGAAAACTTCTAGGCTTCCTAGTATCACACGGAGGGATTGAAATCAACCCGGACAAAACTAAGGCCATTGAACAAACGCTTAACCGGGTCGATGGCTGCCATGGGTCGCTTCATCTCACGCCTCGGGGAACGCACACTCCCTTTGTTCAAGCTGCTCAAGCAAACCAACCGCTTCTAGTGGACTACGAAGCGGTCGAGGCACTAGAAGAACTCATGCGATACTTAACTTCAGCCCCGGTGTTAGTGGCCCCACAACCACACGAGCCACTGCTGCTCTACATAGCCGCAACTCCACAAGTGGTTAGCGTGGCCTTAGTAGTGAAGGGTGACAAGCCGGAACCATCCGGGCCACAACCAAGAAAGAGAGGACGGATTGTGGCAACACCGCACAAGGCTGGCCCCGGGTCCGACCCGAGGGCTGCCGATCCGGCAGCGGGTGTGTCTATGACACCCCTACCTTGCAAAGCAAGAGAGATTATCACACAGGGCCATGTCGGGAGACATTCGACGAAGCGAACGTTCATTGCACAAACATCAACGATACATCCACAATTTACATAACATATTTAAGTGCATAGGTAGCAAGATTTACATATGAAATGTAAGTTATTACAAACCATAAGTTCTGAATTCAGATTACACATACTTATGTTCGAGTTCATATAACAATAATATACATGAGCGGAAGCGTAACATCTCGACGATAAATATATAACAACTTAATACAAAACCACATCAGCCCATATGACGTGGTTTCACTCCTAGTTTGGTGATGTCAGCACTGCACGGTCCATTCCTGGGGCTCCTCACCTTGCCACACAAATTTCCCGCGGCAATCACAGTAGTCAATCTGCGGGATGCCTGAAATTAATTTAAACGCAAACCCTGAGTATCTAATATACTCCGCAAGGCTTAACCGCCAAAAATGATTCTAAGAACCGACTCTAATATGCAGGGGGTCTGACCGAGCTTGCTGGAAATGCCAAAAACAGCACCTATATACTTCTAAAAATTCATGTTTTAGCCATATTAAGAGGGTTATAACATGAATATAGATTTCGTGAGCATTGCTAACAAAAACATAGTTGCATTACATGAATTAATACTTCAAAAACAGCAAACTTAATATTCATATTCTGATATTTACTATGATGTAATCTGCTCGAGACAAGTGGTACTCATCACCGCGAGGGACGGCGATATATATTGATTTCAACATTCCTGCAGGACAAACCAAAATGCACGACATACATATCATTTAAGAACACGTATGGCCACCTTTCACGAGATCACCATAGATATGAGCCAGGTCCACCCTCCGAGTGTGTGTTCCCCTTGCAACCACAGATACGTCGGGTCCAAGGATAAACGACACACCCTCCATCTACTCACAAACCCGTGCATCCACCGTGTCCGACACTTAGCACAAAGGGTGGAGATTGTCCAACACTACGACTCTCAAGTTACATCAATTTACCAATTCCCATACGAAGGTATGCATTTGGTACACAAGTCAGTACTTGGTCGCGGAGACACAACGAACGGTCCTCAACACACACGCACGGGGCTATGGCGAACAAGGGCCAACCTTATCACCGCATCCTACATATGCACTTCCCCGTACGGTCTCCAATTTAATAATGTGGGAGGTAACAAAATTGAATCCCTAGACCGGGTGGTCTCCAAACCACTCGGTGTTGCTACCAGTGACTCCATTAAGCATAGCATACTAACGAAAAATGATTATACCTAGCCAAACCATAGGAATAAGGATTTAATGCAGCTAGGTAATGGTCAACTCATGAACGTAAATGCACATTACATAAACATAGATTTAAGTGAATTAAAAGACCGAAAATTAGGCAAGTAGGATTATGCTCCGAGGCTTGCCTTGGTTCGGATCGTAGTTAGCACACTCAATGGAATTCTATTCAGCTTGCTGCCCTTCTTGATTTTCGCCTTCGATCGGGGTTTCTATATGTATGCAATGCAATGTGTGAGTATGAGCGAATACATAGATATTCAGTTCATGGAACTTTCTCAATAATGAAATCTAATGCAATGTTTGCATAAAATAAATATGTATGCCGCAATGCTTGCTCACGATGATAAATTGTAAAGATGTGTCAAGGGGATAGCCTTCTAATTAAAAGAAACATAAACTATGTAGCATAAATTATGATCTTTATACTAGCAAGTAACATGGTATGATAAAGTGAGCAAAGTATATGGGTTAAATGAGATAAACATCTATGGAAGCTTGCTGCCATGAGTGGTAGGAGCATGACAATATGCTCATAACAGGATAGGAATAAATATGGCAGAACCTAGGCATAATACTATATGGCAATTATGATATCACATCATAAACTCAGCAAACCCTATGCCATCAGTACTGCCCTACTTACATTATGCATAACCTCTGCAAGAACACAATTAAAGGAGCATGATGGAGCATATAAATCTATAAGCAAGAGCGAAAGCTATTGCATGAAACTTAAACATGGCAAGATGTCTACATGTCAATTTATGCACATTTCACCATATCAATTTATAAATGACCATTAAGCACAAAAATACTCCTAAACCAGATTCTCATGATGATCATAACCATTTTTATGATTGAGCACCAGAAGCAAATAAACTTCTTTTTATTCTTTTCTTAAAATAAAGCACCTTTCACCTTTTTATCCCATTATGGCAATTAGGATCCAGGAAATGCTACCCTTTAAACAAAGTAACATAACCTACCCACTAAGCATAACATTTATGTTAAAACATAATTTGGCTCATGCTTGAGCACCAGAGGTAATTATCAAGAAAATCTATGCAAGCCTTTTTCTTATTCATTTATTAAGGCCATTATGCTCTATTCAACAAATAATGCTCAAAATGATGTGAATATGTTCAAATACACTAAAGTCATGCATAATACGATGAAACATGCCAGTGTGAGGCAGAGGTGTCGGTGGCCCTGCGTTCATGTTTTGGCACTATTCACGAATTGATCCAACTAATTTCCAAAATGACATTCTGTCCCTCTCTGTTTTGCTTCCAAAAAATATTTCTCCTTCATATTTTTTAAGCCAATTTTAGTGGATGCTCTAGACATTATACTCGAACAATTTTCCTTATACGCCGAAGCAATATTTGCTTGAAAAAAGTTATAAAAATTCAAAGAGGGGTGCTGTTTTTCTGCCTTTGCCCAATTTTTCTAGGGATTTGTGCCAGGGAAAAAATTTGGGAAAAATGTCCTAAAATGTTACGTTGATCTGTGCTATCAGAATATACAAAAATATGCATATACTTTCATGGAAGTTATTGTGAGTTTTGGAGAGTTAAGGTTTAATCCAATTAAAACTAAGTTTGAAACCCTAATTTCATATTTCATGTGATGATCAACCTAATTGAGATTTTGCACATGCAATTTAAGGAATGGCAAAGTGCAAATGTCTAATTGTGACATGGGATGTCACGAGTGTCCAAGTCACTCGAGGTCCCACGCGACTCGGGAGTTCACCCCCAACCGAGTCGGGGCTCCCACTCCGACCTCGTCAAATTCTATGGCTCACTCGGGGGCTCCGCTCGAGACCGGCCCCGGATCCAACCCGGGGCTGTCGTTCCGACGACGGGTGAGTCCAAGTCACCCGAGGTTCCGCGCGACCGGGGGCTCCACCCCCAACCGAGCCGGGGCTCCGACTCCGACCTCGTCAACTTCGTGGCTCGCTCATGGGCTCCGCTCGAGACAGGCCTCGGGTCCAACCCGGGGCGGCCGATCCAGCGAGCCTGGTGCGTCCAAGTCACCAAAGGTCCCATGCGACCCGAGGGCTTCACCCCCAACTAAGCGGGGGCTCGGACTCGACCTCGTCAACTTTTGTGGATCGCTCGGGGCTCCGCTCGAGTCCGGCCTCGGGTCCAACCCGTGGCTGCCGATCCAGCGAGCGGGTGTGTCCAAGTGACCGAGAGGTCCCGCTCGACCCGGGGCTCTACCCCCAACCGTGCCGGGGCTCCGACTCCGACCTCGATAATCAAAAAGGCTTGCTCGGGGGATCCGCCGAAGCGAGCTCAACACTCGCCAATAGCGTCTCGACCGAAGCTCGACTACGAAAGGTCCAACGACCCGTTTACTTCATCGGCGAAGTCTTGCGGGATGCCAAGACACGTTACCCCCAACAGCAAAACATTCTCTACGCCCTGCTCACCTTCTCAATGAAGCTACGACACTACTTCCAATGTCACCCGATCCGAGTGGTCACGTCCTTCTCCCCGGAAACGATACTACGCAATAGGGAGGCGACAGGCTGGGTCGCTAAATGGGCGACAGAGCTAGCACAATTCGACCTCGGCTTCCTCGGTAGCAACATCATCAAAAGCTACGCACCGGTAGAATTCGTCACCGAGTGGACACCAACGCTCACCACAAAAGTCCAGCAAGAGGACAACAACATTGACCATTGGACGCTCTACTTCGATGGGTCCCTCACCTTATGGGGAGCAGGGGCCGGCGTGGTGCTCTATTCTCCCACCGGGGATGAACTGCGCTACGCCGTCCGGCTCCTATTCAAGTCTACCGAGTAACATGGCGGAATATGAAGGACTCATAGCCGGACTCCGGATCACGAGCGGGCATGGGCATCTAGTGAATCCTGGTCAAAGGCGACTCGCAACTCATCGTCAACCGGACGAACAAGGAATAGCAGCCACACAACCCGCAAATGGCTGCCTACCCTGCAGAAGTTCGACGCCACGAGCGGCACTTCCTTGGAATCGAGGCGCGACATGTTCCGCGAAAGGACAACTCCATTGCCGACGAGCTCTCCAGGATCGCATCCTCTCGGCAATCTACACCACCAGGAACGTTTCCGACCCGAGCCCCCTAGCCCACATCGAGCCGAGGCACATCAACAAGCGCAAGCCCCCAATACGACCCGCGGCAAGCGGAGATCGGTCAGGCCGAGCTTGCCACTATCATGCAAACAAGCTCTTGGATCACGGATATCCTAGAGAACTTGCGTGACGACAACCTTCCAAAGGATGACGCAGAAGCCGAACGGCTCGCAAGACAAGCGAAACGGTACGTCCTAGTCGACGGCCAACTCTACCGAAACGGCGCCAACGGGGTCCTCCTCAAATTCATCACCAGGGAAGAGGATAATGACATTCTCGTTACAATCCATGTAGGTGAGTGCGAGAGTCATCTAGCCTCCCGCACGCTGGCCGGGAAAGCCTTTCGGCAGGGCTATTACTAGCCGACAGCCCTCGAGGATGCCATCAAGCTGGTCAAACACCGTCACGCGTGCCGGTTCCACGCGAAACAATCACATCAGCCAGCCCTATCATCTTGGTCGTTCACGGTATGGGGTTTGGACATTGTAGGTCCCTTTCCGACGGCCCAGGGAGGACACAAGTTCCTCTACGTTGCCATCGACAAATTCACCAAGTGGCCGTAGGCGGAACCGGTCACTAAAATTGACAAAAACTCGCCATCAAGTTCATCAAAGGGATTGTCTCTTGGTTTGGAGTCCCCAACCGCATCATAACAAACAATGACACACGGTTTACAAGCCACGCCTTCGTTGACTACTCGGGAAGGAATCGACACACTCGCCTATTATGCCTCCACGGCTCATCCACGGAGCAATGGCCGGGACGAGCGCGCCAACGTAGAAATCCTCGCGCGACGTCAAAACACGGGCTTTCGACTCGGCTCAAGAAACGCGGGGCAACATGGGTCACCGAATTACACTCGGTGTTGTGGTCCATCCGTACCACTCCAAGCCGCGCCGTAGGAGAAACACCATTCTTCTTGGTCTATGGAGCGGAAGCAATCCTACCAGTGGAATTAATGCACTTCGCCCCACGGGTCGCCAACATGGACCAACGTAGTAATGAAGTGAATATGGATATTGTACTTGCTGATTTTGAAGTATTAAATTCATGTATTGCAACCATGTTTGTTAGTCTTGCTCACTAAATTTATGTTTATGTCACAACCCCCTTAATATGGCTAAAACATGGAATTTTAGACTTAGAACAGGTGCTGTTTTGGGCTATTCCCAGCAAGCCCGGTCAGCCCCCTGCATACTAGGAGTCGGTTTTAGAAACCAATTTTTGTCGGGTAAGACTTGCGGAGTATATTAGATACTCGGGGTTTTGTTGTGAACATTTTTGTGCGAGATAAGCCTATTGAGCAGAATGTGGCACGTCTATAGCTGATGTGTTGCATTTAAGGTTAACATCATCGAGTTTATTTATGCTTCCGCTCATGTAAAGAAAGTATTGTAATGAAGTCTGAATTTGGAACTCTATGTAGTGTATGAACTTGAACTTCAATGTAAAATATGCCACTCATGTACCCTAAATATGTATATGAAAATTGTGGATGTATTGTTAACGTATATGCAATGACGTTCACTTCGTCAAATGTCTCCCGAGGCGGTCCTGTGCGACAATCCCTCTTGCTTTGCAAGGTAGGGGTGTCACATTTGCAGATTCCCCACACGCGTCGATCGGCACATTGCTTGCGCCGATCGGCTCACCCGAGCGCCGATTGGCACAACAGACCATCAACACCCTCTCAACCTCAACAATCAATAGTAGTTCAGTTAGATCCTATTACTGTTAACAGTACTTCAATTCCCATTGGTCCCTGTGGATTTGATTAAAAACTGGAATACTCTAAGGGGAAAAGTGTTATAATTCTACACCGTCCTCTTGCGGTATATAAGTGGATGCGTAGTTACGACCAACACCAGACCACCCAAACCACCGAACCCAAGCACCGCCATTTCACCTGTGACACCCCGTGTCACAAAAATCAGGTTGTTACTGTACTAAATAAAATCTTGCATATGTAAAACAGTAATCAACTGCCCAGTCACATGAAATGATAGATTTAAGTCCTATTAGGGTTTTTATTGCCCCAAAACCCTAGCTCTTGAGATCTCAAACTTTCTCCAAAGTGGTAACCCCAAATTTTTGCACAATCTGGTAGAACACATCAAGACTTGAATTTAGGACATTTTTCCTGAATTTTTGGGTCAGTACAAATCCCTAGAAAAATCCAACTCTAAACAGAAACAGTACCTGTTCAACAATTTTTATAAATTTTTACATTTCGAATTTGAACTTTGGCCTATAAGGAAAGTTGTTCCACATAATCCAATGGAACCACAGAAATTTTGGTTTGCAAAAATGTCAAAAGGAACAAATTTTATGAGCCATTTACAGAGGAGGACAGCAGTGGCAAAACTGTAAATTGTGAGAATAACAATTGAACAGGGGCCGGCACGGTGGCCGGGGCCACCGTCAGCGGCGTTCGCCGCCGGTGCCCATGCCGGTTAGGCGCTGCCCGTCCTCGCCGCTCCGTGCAACTCCACGCGTCGCCCATCGTCCAGGAAGCTTCGCCTCGAAGCGTGCGCGCTCGGCCGTCGATGGCGGGGAAGAGAAGTTCGCCATGGCCGCCGTCCGGGCCATCTCCCCGTGCGCTGCCTCTCCGCATTGCAACGCCCCTCATTCGCGTGAAACCGCTTCGCCGGCTCCTTGCGCATCTCCCCACCAGCCCACGGCCTCCCTTCGCCCTCTCGAGGGCTACAATTTCCACGAGAACCGACGAGCCACTGTCCTTCTTCTTCCGCGCCGGCGAGCTCGAATCCGCCCCACTCGGGTGAGCTCATGCTCCACCTTGGCCTCGTAAGGGTGCGCGGGAACCTAACGCACCTCCCTGCCTTGCCCCGAGGTTGAACCGAGCCGCGGCCGAGGAGAAACTTGCTTCTTCTTCGTCGCCGGTCACCGCGCCCCCGCCACCCCGTCGACGCCAGCTCACTCCGGGCCACCTCCTCCTTCTTCGACCCCGCGCCGAGCTTCCCCTCGAGCAGGTGATGCTCTCAGCCTTGACCGCCCCTTCTTTCGCGCGGTGGTGAGTACGAGCTCCCACGTCGGAGCCGCCGCACCCGCCATAGTTCGACGCGAGCGAAGCTCCGTCCACCCACTCACCTCGCCACCCCCACCAAACGGTGCGCCGTCGAAAACCGTGCACAGGCGGCCAAGCCCGACCCCTGCGGCGAGCCCTAACGCGCCGTCGGTGAGCGCCGCCGCCGCTCCGGCGAGCCCCTCCCGCGCGCGACACTTAGAAATATTTCGAATCGTGCTGAAATTTCGTAACGGTTAAGGATTTTAGAAAAATCATAACTCGAGTTATACGCCACGGATTTGAACGATTCAAAGCGCATTGGAAAGCTTGTGACATGTACTTTAACATGGTGTACATGAACACCTATGGTTATATAGTAAAAATTAATTTTTGAGTGAGATGAAAATGCTATCGTGACCAAACTGCTTAACAAGATTGCATTTTAAAAATGATGTAACTTCTGGACCCCGGATCCAAACTGCATGAGCAAGGGCTCTTTGGAAAGTAGATAACTTGTACTTTAACGTAGTAGCCTAATCCCAGTACTTCATGTGTAGAAAAATGAAGATTTAAGCACTCTAAGATGCTAAACCGTTATGCCTGCGTGACAACTTGCCGTTTTTGAAATTCAATAACTTTTTGAATACAGCTCCAAATGAAACAGCTATAGGCTCGTTGTAAACCTTGAGTTATGTACTTTACATCAACCAACATGAATCACCTAAGTTCTATAACAAAATATTAAGAGTTGGACACCTTAAGATGGCTTCACAAGCAACCTGTTAACCTTGACTTAGTGAAATAAAATGGCTGAAAATGGGCTAAGCTCAAATTGCCCTTTTTACTTGCTGTTATGGTTAGATGATTTTTCACACTTACATGGCACAATTAAACAGACCATAATCACGTTTATCTTTTTGGGCAAGAACGGTCAGATATGGTGTAGGTTAATCACAGCAAACCCACATGAAATGATGAGTACTAGTGGTGCACGATGTATAACGAAGTGATAAAACTTCATCCTAAGAAATGAGCATCAACCTCTTGCATACTAAGTAATAAGAAATTATACCCTATTTTCTTGATCTCAAAAACCAGCAGGTACATTTATACTAAATGATGGAAAGTTTACCTAATTAGAAGGTTGTCCCCATGAAACGAACCCCACTTACCACCATCATGACCATATCATCACCACTCAAGAGCATGTTTAATTTATGCAAACGTTTCGTTACACTATGTTATTGAGAAAGTTCCATGAACTATATAAATACGAAATTCATCCGTTGCTCATGCACTTCATATGCATTCATATAGGAACCCCGACCGGAACCGAAGATCAAGGAGGGCACCAACTTGAAGTGAGCGAGTTCGAGTGTGCTGACTACGAGCCGAATCAAGGCAAGCCCCGGAGCATGACCTATGTTTTAAAAGTTCTCTTTATTTTCACATACGTCTATGATGTATTGTGCATTTACGTTTAGGAGTTGCTCGGAAACCTAGTTGCACTAGACTCCTGTATCCTATGGTCTTGGATAGGTATAATCCTTTTTCGATAGAATGGCTATGCTTAAATGAGTCACCGGTAGCAACACCGAGTGATTTGGAGATCACCCGGTCTAGGGATGAATTTTTGGTTACTCTCACATGAATAAATTGGAGACCGTACGGGGGAGTGCATGTGTTGGAAAGCGGTGGCAAGGTTGGCCCTTGTTCGCCATAGCCCCGTGCGTGTCGGTTAAGGACCGTTCGTTGTGACTCCGCGAGCAAGTATTGAGTTGTGTACCAAATGCATACCTTCGTATGGGAGTTGGTAAACTGATGTAACTTGAGAGTCGTAGTGTTGGACGGTCGCTCCACCCTTTGTGCAAAGTGTTGGTCACGGTGGATGCACGGGTTTGTGAGTAGACGGAGGGTGTGTCATTACCCTTGGACCCGACGCTACTGTGGTTGCATGTGGAATACACACTCGGAGGGTGGACCCGGCTCATATCTATGATAATCTTGTGAAAGGTGGCCATACGTGTTCTTAAATGATGCGTATGTCGTGCATTTGGGTTTTCCCCTGCAGGGTGTAAATCGATATATATCGCCGTCCCTCGCGGTGATGAGTACCACTTGTCTCGAGCAGATTGCATCGTAGTAACAAAGTGAATATGATGATTAATCTTGCTGATTTTGAAGAACTACTTCATGTATTGCAACCATGTTTGTTAGAAATGCTCATTAAATTTACATTCATGTTCCAACCCTCTTAACTTGGCTAAAATGTGAGTTAGGCAACTGCTTTAAGTGCTGTTTTTGCAAGTTCCCGCAAGCCAGGTCAAGCCCCCTGCATGTTAGGGTCGGTTCTTAGAACCATTTTTGACGGGTAAGCCTTGCGGAGTATATTAGATACTCAGGGTTTGTGTTGCAACTGTTTTCAGGGTTCCCGCAGCCCGACTATTGTGATTGCTGCGGGAAGTATGTGTGTCAAAGCGAGGAACCTCGGGAGTGGACCGTGGAGTGGGTTCCCGCTTCACCGACTCAAGAGTGAGGCCATGCCGTATGGGCTGGTGTGGTTCTCCTAAGTTAAGCTATATATATATGTACCGTCGAGATATTTACGCTTCCGCAAAGACATTATCAAGTATTGAAAAATCACACTTCACTTATGTATTGTAAATCTGAAATTCGAACAATGGCTTGTAATAATTAAGAGATCATGTATGAAACTTGTTACTCAAGTAGTGTTCTCTATGTAATAAAATGCTGAATGTATTCCCGATGTATGTGCAATGAACGTTCGCTTCGTCGAATGTCTCCCGATACGATCCTCGTTCGACAATCCCTCTCGCTTCGCGAGGTAGGGGTGTCACATCACCAACCCTCACCGTCACCGGAGAAGAGGTAGTCCCCGGTTAACCACGTCACCTTCTTCGTGTGCTTCGTTCATTGCAGAACTCCCTAATGCCGCTTGTGCCACGTTTCGAGCAGAAAGGAGGACGGGCGGGCCAAGAAAAGAATCTGATCACCGTCGTGTTCACCGTCATTCATCCTCGACGGTGAGACTCTTTTGAGCTCATTCTCGTGTGGTCACCACCGTCCATCACTTGCCACTTGTCGTCGACGAGCTCGTCCTCGTCGGTGCCTCCTAGTCAATGCCAAGCCTTCTTCGAGACCTGTCATGAGCTCCTGGTATTGTCGCCCCTCCCTTCCGTTTGTTTGTCTCAAATAGGTCGTGTTCGTTGTGATTGCGCCACCGACGCAATGGCTAGCCGTGGAGCTCGGTACATAGCACTCGTCCGAGGCTAGCGATGGGTCGATGAGTCCCGCCATGTCTCCTTGGTATTTGTGCATGAGTAAGAGTGAAAAAAGCTTATGAATTCGTAAAGTTCGTCGTTTTCCCCCTTTTCGCCGTCGCCTCTTCGTCATCGGCCACCCGCCGTTGGCCGGCGTGCTCATCTTCCTTAGCCGTTTGGTCCGCATTGTGATGCGCATCATCCTAGTGCCAAATTTTCACGTTTTGGTTCGGGGATTCGCTACTTCCGGTCGAGCGTTGCCACGGATCGAGCTCCGGCGAGTCCGCTCATCACCGCCATTGAGTTTCCGTCGACAAGGACGCCACCATGGGGGCCGAGGTGAAGAGCTGCCCCTCCCGACGCTTTCGCTCATCGAGAGGAGGACGGGAGCGTGGGATCGACTCAACCCTGTTGTCCTCCACCGTGCGGCTGGGTGGCGCCACCCGCTTCCGGCAGGGTGACGCCACCGGTGGGTCCCGTCAAGGAGGGCTAGTCCATGGCCCCTTCACGTGGAGATCTCGTGGACCCGGTGTGAGCCGGTGGATCGAGTAGTCGCCGGCAGGTGGACCCCACTCGCATTAAGAAATATTTGGCCAGGAATATTCCAAGACTATTCCTTTTGTTTTCCGAGAAATTCTTTTAATTCCCTTTTCTACCGTTCAACTTTATGAAAAATCTTAGAAAATTCCCTAAACATCACAAAATTACACGGTCGGTTGTGTTGGATTCGTCTCGTCGCTCTCTACGCGGTCGGTTCCATTTCTCGCTTGAGATGCCTTACTCATTTCTCTTCTTTCACTTTCATGGTCATCCGGCTGGTTGCATTTGATTGGTAGTTGTCCGTTGTGATGGATAAGAAAGATAAACATCATTGCCAAGCACTACTACATTTTAAGCCTACAATAACGAGCAAAAAAAAGCTTGTAATATCGGCCGGGTCGCCCGTTACTCCAGAAATGTTATTACAAATACGAAATTTTTAATATCGGACAAGGCGCCCGTTATTACAGTGATACATAAAAAAAATAAAAAAAGACACGTGGCACCGGGCCTAGCCTAGGCCCGGATCGCTCGGCCCGGTCACTAGATCCACCGCCGGGATCGCCGGATTCACCACCTCCCGGAGGCGGCTATGCCGGCCACGAGTGGTCGGGGAAGCGGCGCCGGCCGGGGAGGGCCCCGCACGTAGAGGAGCCGGATCCGGTCGCCTCCTCGCCGGATCCGACCGTGGGGAGGGGCCCGCGCGTAGGAGGCGTTCGGATCCGAACCCCCACCGCCGGATCTGCCGGGCGTCGGCCGGGGAAGGTAGAGGAAGCCGGGAAAAGGAGAAGAGGCCGGGGATAGCGCGCCGCCGGAGAGGGCTCGCTGCACTGGGAGGGCTCGCCGCCGGGGAGGAGGCCCACCGCGGGGAGGGCGCGCCGCTCGCAAGGGCTCGCCGTCATGACCGTCGAGGAGGGCTTGCCGTCGGGGAGGTAGCAGAGCAGCTAGGGAGGGCGCATCGCCGGGGAGGGAGGGCTCACCGCCCGGGCACCGCGCGTGGAAGCGGTTGAGCGTGCGCTAAAGCGCCCAGAGAGAGAGAGAGAGAGAGAGAGAGAGAGAGAGAGAGAGAGAGAGAGAGAGAGAGAGGCATGTGGCTAGGGTTAGGAGAATTAGATGTGGGAGAGGGGAGCGGTTCTTATACTTCGGTTGTTTGGATGGCTTTAGGGTCCGGTTTCATGGGCTTATGGGCTAGATTTTCAATATCGGGCGAGATGACATAAAAGACCCGATATTGATATGTTTTTTAATAACGGTCGGCGATGACGTCATCGGTGCCCATTATTGTAGTGCTCGGTCTCACTCACGTCGGCGGCGCCGACGACCCACCGTTGGCCGGCGTGCTCATCTTCCTTGGCCGTCGGGTCCGCATTGTGACGCGTGTTATCCTAGTGCCGAGTTTTCACATTTTGGTTCGGGGATTCGCTCCTTCCGGAGAAGCGCCACCGCAGATTAGAGCTCCGGCGAGTCCGCTCGTCACCGTCGTTGAGTTTCCATCGGCAAGGACGCCACCACGGGGTCCGTGGTGAGGAGCTGCCCCTCCGACGCTTTATGCTCGTCGGGAGGAGGACGGGAGCGTGGGATCGACTCAATCCTGCCGCACGCCACCGTGCGGCTGGGTTGGCGCCAACCCCTTCCGGTGGGGTGATGTCACCGGTGGGTCCCGTCGTGGAGGGCTAGTCCCCGGCCTCTTCACGTGGAGATTTGTGGACCCGGTGGGAGCCGGTGACTCAGTAGTCCCTGGCAGGTGGACCCCACTCGCTTTAAGAAATATTTGGCCAGAATATTCCGGGACTATTCCTTTTGTTTTTCCAGAAATTCTTTTAATTCCCTTTTCTACCGTTCAACATTTCGAAAAATCTTAGAAAATTCCCTGAACATCACAAAATTACGTGATCAGTTGTGTTGGATTCATCTTGTCGCTCTCTACGCGGTCAGTTCCATTTCTGCTTGAGATGTCTTACTCATTTCTCTTCTTTCACTTTCTTGGTCATCTGGCTGGTTGCATTTGATTGGTAGTTGTCTGTTGTGATGGATAAGAAAGATAAACATCATTGCCTAGCCTATGGAGCCCTAGGTTGCCTAGCCTAGGCTACACGTTTGGTTTCTTATTTCTGTAACATATCTATCATCCTCGTAGGATGCACATATAACTAAACATTGCTAAATAAAAGATAAAAATTACAATGGCACCTGCCGCAAGATGTTGATGGTAGTATTCCTTCCTCCAGTTACTCGATATAATATAATTTCCATAACATCATATTTCAAAGTGAAATCTATATAAAATATCAGCATTTTAAATTTTAATTTAACACCAAAAAAATCATAAACCTCTAGACAAGTCTACGTAAAATTTAGGTAAGAAGATATTATGCCTATTAAGAAAGCAACTTAATTTTACCATACTCTTAAATACTGTATCAGACTTGTATATGGATTCGTGATATTAGTATGGATGACTTGTTTTGGCAGATTTAATAGGTACATATACGACCTGGTAATTAACAGATGAAACAAATATAGGCACCGTAGCTAGTTAATTATTAGATGTGAGTATTCTCTTCATCACATCAAGGAATGCGAATGTGCTTTGCAGCATGACAGGTAGATTAAATTATTGAGAAGAATTCTGAAAAAATTATTGTTGTCCACAATAAAATTAACTAACTCAATTAAGGTAAGAATTATGAAGGAAATTATTTATTATTTAACCTTAGTTAAGGTAATTTGAACTTTGAATTAGGAGTCGCTGATCAAAACAAAGGGATCCTTTAATGAACTAGACACACATATATAAAAAACTTAACATGTGTTATAAACCTAATAAACATATGACAGTAAACATTAGTTGTAAATTAATGAACAGTTAAGCATCTGATCAAAATCTTGACCTATCCATAAACATTGGTCACATTGTCTTCATCAAGCTATATGACGGAAGATAGTAGGTCCAGTCTGTGTTTGAGATGTTATCTTTAATTGGTAGTTATCTGTATTGACTACTGATAGGTCAGAAACATAATTATGTATCCATGGCCAGCCCACCACTGCCCTGGGTTGTGACATGTGTTCCTTATGTGGAGAGAATAATCGGTTTTCACGCTGATTTTTTTTTTTGCTGCAGCATTTCTATCAAACCTGTTACAATGCACATATGACAAAAACATCCCTAAATCTAAGAATTAATGAGAATGATTACAGCCCCTGTCACAAGAGGTGATATTTACTTGCCAGTACTGCTTCCTTTCATAAAAAATAATCAGATGATATTTCATAGAAAGGAAACTATTGAAAAAACGTAACGTATTTCCTTGTTACACTGATGGTGTTTTGAAGATCTGGCATCCCATTCACCTACGAACACCAACAATGATGGATAGACTATTTGTGGTGGCACAGCTGTGGTGATTGTAAGCCTGATTGTGCTGGCGTCTAAAACAAAGGTAAATGGGAAGGTTGAGCCGTTCAACAATTATATGGGAAAAGAATCTGCAGAGAAAACCACACTTACGCTACGCTTTAAGCCACCTTATTCTTTAATGCATTATACATTATACTTGTCAGTTAGTGTATCTCATGGAACTATTTATATTTTCCTCCCTCCACATTCTTCAGCAATATAGACTAAGGACTTACACTAATACTAGCAAAGTCTGGTCTAACAATTGTAGAAGGGCCCGGACACTTTTTCTTTTGCCGTTGGGCCTACACGGTATGTAATTAGATGGAAACTAACAGTGAGAGAGAGTTTTCAGACGAGAGTTTCTGTTGAGATTGATAGCCAATGTGTAAAGAGGAGATTAAGGATACGGTAAGAAGTGACAAAATTTTCCACTACCTCCGGAAGAGCTACTGCCAATGAACTTTTATTGAAATAATACTATTTTAATCAAGAATTAAAACATTAATTTCGAAATCAATAAAATTACATAACTATGACCCTGTTGCGCACGAAACCAAAAATTTCATACACTCGATACGTGAGTCCCTGGAGCACAAAAAAAGAATAAAGCATTATAGAAAAATATATTTCATTAGTTTTCTCACGTTTAACACATGATAGGTAGCATTAATTATTTGCCCCAACATGCAAAATATTTTTATTACGACATGGTACAAGCGTTTATTTTGTAAAATTGTTTAAGTTTTTAACATCAGAAAATAGATGTTTTGAAAGGTTCTTGGAATTCTTGTGTGATGTGAAAATGAAATAATAATATTTTAATAAATTATTTTTACATAAATAACTTATCATAATTTCTACATAATTCTTGCAAAAGTAACTCATCTCAACATTATTTTTTCTTGAGATGAGCTGCATAATTTTGCCTTTTCCTTTCGTGCTAGAATTCTAAGAACATTTTACAATAAATCCATTTTCGGACGATAAAAAATTATGCAACTTTGCAAAATAAAGACTTGTACTATAAAGCCACTAAAACCAATTTTTCATGTTGAGAAAAATAAGTAATTCTTGTTTTCATGGGTGAGCATAAGAAAACTATTAAAATATAATTTTTCTACAATTTTGTTATTCATTTAGTGCTCCAAAGCCTCTTGTCGAGTGCTCGTTGTACGAAAGTGGTATTTTCATTCACCAACGCTAAAAAATGAAGTGTTAGTCCATATTTCATATTTTTTTCAAAAGTTGAATGTACAAAAATAAAATATTTTCACGCGGGTAGAGCACGATAATCCCTTTTTCGAACGTCAAGCACACGAAAACGTTGTTTTTGTGCATCGAGCATACGAGAATTGGGTTTTTGTACGCTGAGTATGCAATAGGGTATTATTTCTGTAATTTTATGTATTTTGATATGAATGTTGTAATTCTTGAATAATTGTTGAATAAAACAGTATTTTGTTAAAAATAATTCTACCGCCGATTGGCAACAAAGCTACATCGATCTGCTCGCTTTGCGCTTTAGACATGCTGTCTTTTGGTGTCATGTTTAGGTCTTCCTTCCCTGTTCTATACATCATCATGTCATAGTAGTCCTCTGTTCCCTCTTGAGCTCCTTTGTAACTTTCAACATTACTCTTATTTTATTGGAATCTGGATCTTTGCAATGTGTTCTTTACTTCTATAGCTTGGCTAGCTTGTTATAGTGGGACAGATTTACATGTGTTAGTATTATATCTTTATTTATATCCATTGGGATGAATAAATTGTCGAGAAAACACAACTAGCAAGGCTTACACTTCAAAGGTGGACGTTGAGAATAATACTGGTATAGTTGGAGCAACAATCATTTACTGTCACAGTAGTGAACCGAGAGAGTAGACAGGTGGATTCCCACGAAGAGACAGAGAGGCTTACCCTATTAGACTATATGCACTGCTCATGCTCTAAATCCATCCTGTATAAAGAATATTATATCCTAGTCATTGAGATTCTCTCCTCTATACTCAGTTTTCCCGCACCCGTCATCCTCTATATCTTATACTCTATCTCAACTACCAGTCGTGGGATCCGCATATCAGTTTTTTCTTTTTTTTTCTCTCCTCCCTCCCTCACATTATCCCTACTATCTCTCTCTCTCTCTCTCTCTCTTTCTCTCTCTCTCTCTCTTTCTCTCTCTCTCCCACCTGCCCACCTCCTCCCCCTCTCTCCGGTCTACCTGCGCCTCCCCGTGTCTCCCCGCGCACCGCCGCCGTCGGCCTCCCCGCGCCTTTCCTTTCGTTTCCTCTGCCTCACCCATGCGTGCGCCGTCACCTGGCCGCTGGGGCACAAATCCGGCCCGCCTCCCCCGCACATCACCGCCAAGCTCACCTCCCCCACCCGCATGCCGTCGCCCGGCCGCCGGGGCACGGACCCAGCCCGCTTCCCCTGTCTCCCCGCTCCGCCGCCGTTGGGCTAGCCTCCCACTGCGCGCGCTACCACCTCGCCCCGGGACATGGATCCCATCACGGGGGCGCAGATCTGGCCACGGTCCTAGACGGAACCCGCGCCATTGGGCTCGCCTCCCTTGCTCGTCGCCGCCTTCGTCCGCCTCCACCCCGCCCTCCTCTCTCCATGCATCGATGTGGCCCGCCTCTCGCCGCCGTCGGTGCGGGCCAGGCTCCCTGCGCCGGCCATCTCTCTCCATGTGTCGGCCGCCGTGGCCCTCCCTCCCTCCTCTCGCCCTACGCGCAGGTGGTTGGGATGGCCATGTGTCGGCGACCGCGGCCCTCCCTCCCTCCTCTCGCCCCACGCGCAGGTGGTTGGGATGGCGCACGCACACGCATGGCCCCATGCCACGTCAGCGGTAGTGTTCCTTCGCTACCCCGCTTGATTTGGCGTACCCGGGATGGTCTGGTGTCGTAGCGGATGGCTTAGCAGGCACCAATGCGGATAGTCTTACATTTGACTTTGTCCCTATTGCTAGCTGCTGATGCAACTCAGCACTGGTGTTCAAAAACACCAGCAACGGGCAACAAACGTCAGTAAAACCCTTCGTTGTTATAAGTTGCTTACATCAGTAATGCCCGCAACTTGTGTTGGTTTTCAGTGATAGGCATTACTGATTCATATGTGCCCATAACTGCTGCTCACGGCACAACAGTAGCAGGTATTTGGATGCCTGGCGTAGTAGTTATGTATTGCGAATGTCCGCTACTGCTAAAAAATGCTAACCATCACAGTATGCTCGTTTTGTTATACTGAAAAAATTCCAGACCTTTGGATTTGAATTTAAGACATTTCGCGCTAATTCCATGCAGAATTTCTATGCGCCAACCAATTATGTCCTGAGGTAGTGAGGTCTATCTTTGATAGGAGGAGGTGGGTCACTTCAAACTCTTTCGTTTACATGTCTTGTCACGTGGGCTAGATACATACTATTTCATTTGAATACTAGATTGGTTTGGATTATAAATTCAGGCATTCTTGAAGAAGACAAAGAAACTACATTTGATAAATTTTCCTTTATTGTCAAAATTTAAATTGTAGTAAATACATGTAATTTCCAAACTTATACATTACAGTTGTTTTAAAATGCAAAAAAAAGAACGAACTATTGAATTTGGGAGTCTACTGTTTTATGGATGAAGCATTAATTGTAAGTACTTAGAGTGGATAAATATTTCATTAGCTCTTAGGATTGACTTGATCTTATTTATCAACATAAAGTATTAATGACAGATATGCCAGCATCAGGTGCCTCACGACATACCGGCTATTTAAGGACCAGCAAGCCCCGGGCCACTTAAGCTATCCGCCCCGTACCAGGCACTTTCCATCGGCGTGTCTCGAACACCGTTGCCGCCCTCCCGTGCAAACATGAGGACACCGTCAGAGCTAGGCACAGTCTATGGCAAGTACAGGTAGGTTATGCCCATATCTAATTCAGCGAAGCAGTACCTGCACAAATAGTTCGTAGTCCGTCAGGAAGTAGCGACTATTCTCGAATTCATTAGTTGTCCAAGTGAAACAATTATGCCTTTTAAAAAAATTCATCAAAAAAAATTATATTTTAAAAATAAACTCAAGAAGTTCATGTAACCTAGCCTTGTATAGTCTGGAACCATTATTTCAAGAAACAAAACTTACTAATTTATTTTATATCATGACATCATTTTTATATTGTCAATCTTTATAAGCTTATTGCAATTCACAGTAGGAGTTTATTTGATTTGTTTAAACATAAAAATATTGAAATTTTGAAACAGGGATAATATATAAGTTTTTAGGTTTTTGTTTTGGACGTTCTCAGGATATGAATTTGTAACATAATTGTTCCAGCCAGCTCCAGCGCGAACGGCAGGCTGATGGCCCAGCTTGTGTATTTGCTGTTGGGACAGCGAATCCGAAGAATTCCATGAAACAAGATGAGTACAGTGACTGGTACTTCCATATCACCAACAATGATCACCTCACTGAAATGAAAGACATCACGAAGAAAATATGTATGTGGTTACAGAATTTTTATTTTGACGTTCTACAACACCCAGGAGTAGAATTATTATTATTATTATTATTATTATTATTATTATTTTACACCCATAATTTCCAAAGCAACTCGTGCATGATGCTGTGTGAAAACTGACCTGACCTGTTTTTCAAAATGGTCTGGCCGGTTTTCACTAGTTCTCAATGGAATCCATCGAACACTAGCCGGGAGGAATTCCAACATGGAAGTTGGCTAATAATGAGCTAGAACATCTTCAACTGCCGCCAGAAAACAGAGGACAACAACTGGGATCGAAATAGAAGTGTTCAGAGATAAAATAAATATGAGTTTTAGTTCGATTGGGATGCTTTAATCAACCGTTACCTTTTGGTAGTGTCAGAAATTGAGGAACCGGGTAAACTCTGAGTCAAACACAATTTCACCTCGGAAATACAAATTTCACAAAACTAAATAATATTACCAATTTGGCCAGATCGATCAGACTGCTTTTGCTAACTGTTCGGACTATCCTGATCATTTTTTTTTTGGTCAACAGAAAAGACTGATTAATGAGTTTCTCACAAGCTAATGACCCTTGGAAAATGCCGTTATATAGTTACAAAAAACTAACTAATATTGTGCAGTAAAGTTGCTACAAAATAAATAAAAAAAAGAAAGCTTAGAGAGTACCGAGAAGATACCTTTTAGATAGTGGAAGGAGGTAGTGCGTCCTTCTGCATCTACCATTGCCGATACAACAAATATTAGTAGAACTAGCTATACCTGCAAGCAGCCTCTGTAGGTTGTAGCTTGCCAGATGCCTTGAATCATATCTTTTTGAGACTATCCGCACTCGTTATACTCTATTCTCATTCTCTAAAAGGAATATTCCGTCCTAGTCATCAATATTCTCTCCTTTATATTCAGTTTTGCTGCACCCGTTCATACTCTATATCGATCCTCTATATCAACTATCTAATATTATTTTATTCAATCATCTCCAACTACCATCTCCTTTCATCTCTCCTATTTTCTTTTCTTTTTCCACATCTTTCTCTTTTTACAATAGATTAAAATTCCAATTTTTAATTAAACAATAAAAGTTTTTCATTTTCCTCATTTCCTCTTTTTTTCTATTTTCCTTTTTCTCTTTTTTCTTTTCCCTTCTTCTCCCTTCTCTCTCCCTCTCTCCTCATTCTCTCCTCCATCTCCCCCACGCCGCGCGCCGGCCGGCCTCGCCTCCCTCCCCGCGCGCGCCGTCCGTGAGCCGCCGCCGGCCGGGCTCGCTCCTCGTGCGCCACCGCCGGCCGGGCTAGCTCCTCGCGCGCCGCCGGCTGGGCTTGCCCCGCGCGCGCCACCGGCCGCCGGGCTCGGCCTCGCTTCCTCCGCCTCGGATCCCGTCGCCGGGCGCCGCCTTGCTTCCTCCGCCCTCCCCACGCGCGCGTGTCGCCGCCCCGGGGACGAGCGCCGCCTCCTCGATCCGGGCCGCCAGGACGGGCCGCGCGCCGGAGGCGAGCCCGGAGCGCGGCCCGGATCTCGAAGGGCACCGCCGCCGGGCGTCGCCTTGCTTCCTCCGCCCTCCCCCGCACCATCGTCCTCCTCCCGCGTGCGCGTGTCGCCGTCCGGCCGGCTCCCTCCCGCGCCGCCCCGGGGACGAGCGCCGCCGAGACGGGCCGCGCGGTGGAGGCGAGCCCGGAGCGCGGCCCGGATCCGAAGGGCACCGCCGCCGGGACCTGCCTCCCCGGCCGCCACCGGCACCGGGCCTCCTCCACGCGCGCGCCGCTCTCTCTCTCTCTCTCTCTCTCTTCCGGGCGGTTGGGATGGCGCACCAGCAGCCGGGCCCCACGCCACGTCGGAGGTAGCGCTGCTTCGCTACCTCCGCCCGATTTGGCGGACGCTGGAGCAACCGGGACGGTCCCGGGTCGTCTACCGCACCCCGGTGCAGCAAAAACCGGTATCCCCGTCCTTCAGGACGGGGTAGAGTTTGACGGTGCGGGTAGTCTGAGACCTTCCACGTCTTTTCTGTTACTGTGGTCAGAAAATCTGGGCCCCCATGCCACGATCGTTGTTTTTTTCCTTCTCTCTTTCCCGAGCTTTCCTAGCGTACATGAAGCTGGCGTAGACATGGCGTACATGAAGCTGGCATACACATGAAGCAATTTCCTTCTCCTTGATCCCCGCAATGGTAGCAGCGAAGAACCGTGGAACCTTGCAGGCCGGCCTGTCAAGCCTCCGAACTACCAGATCAACTGGCTGGAGTTCAGCATCTGCTTAGAGCATCGGATAGATACTTAGTTAGGGCTAATGACAGCGCTAGGGCAACCAAACGTGAGAGGACGATAGCATAAGTCTTTTTTACCAATGTGAATTCGAGGGGTATTTTGAATGTATATTTTAGATGGCAGAAGTGGGTAATTTGAGTCAACTTAAATCCGATGGCTATTTTTAATATGGATGATATGACTGTACCAAGTGGACAGCAAGATGTTTTGCTTTAGAGTAAAATGCATGAATGACCATTATATTTGTTAGCTTGTTTCAATTTGGCCATCGTACTTAGAAAGGTGTAAATCGTGGCCATTCAGGTTGCTCAACTGAATCAATACGGTTATTAGTTTTCCAGAAACACATATAAGTGTGATATGGCATGTATATTTGAAAATTGTTCCCTCTAGTTTAATTTATTTAATAAGCGTAGGCTAAATTAGAAAGCATTTATAGGCTGACATCCTATTATCCAGTAGTATGAGATTGCTCTGGCATTGGTGAGTCTCAGCAAGCGAGCTAAAGCTGCGGGAGGTTGCAGCTGCACTTGGGCATGGTGCAATTACTCAGATAAAATTAGTTGTAATTGTTTCATGAATTAGCATGCTTGAGATATGCTAAGCAATTAGAGCTCAAGTGGGCTGAAATTTGTTGTCGTCAACAGCAGTCACAACTTTTCCAATCTTGTCCACATAATAAGAGCAAGTACAATGCTCCACGTCGGTAGTTTCATAGCCGATATCGTAGAAGGTTACATAGATTTTTTTATGATGTGGAAGAGAGAGAGAGGGAGGTGAGAGAAAGAGCATACGGTAGAGAATCATGACATGAGGGGATAAATGAAAAAAAAATGCAATTGGATGTCAATGTTGGAATTGTCCAAGAGTATGTTTTATCCGGTTAGAGCATAAGTCATTAGCCAAACCTATGCCACAGGTGCTCGAATACAAATTACCGGAGAGCTAATGACCGTATCGACTTAGTTGAGCAACCTTAATGACCACAATTTATATGTTTCTATGTACGATGGCCAAACTGAAACAAGCCAACAGATATAGTGGCCATTCATGCATTTTACTCTTTGCTTTATTCTGAAAATTTCTAGGATTTTCTCTCGATTATTGTGGAGGCCTCAAAAGGAGCCTCCAATTAGTAAATATAAGATTTGTAAAGTCTTGGAATAAGCAACCCAATGAATGAAACAAAAGACTAAATGTGTGTTTGGTTGGGCTGTGGCTATGGAAAAAGCTGCTGTGGATTGTAGGTCGTGAAAAAAGCAGCTTGTGAGTTATGAGCTGTGAGAAAGCTGAAAGTCGTTTGGTAAAACGGCGGTGGCTTTTCGAAATTTACTAGCAGACCCTACTTATCATCATATATACCACCATATATACGTACATATATACATACAAATATATGTATAATATATTTTATATTTATATATTTATTTATATCATATATATAATATAACATATACACATGTATATAAATAAATAGATGAATATATATACATATACATACATAGTCATATGAATAAAAAATATATATTTATACATATAAACATATATATGTGTACATATATTTATTTATTTATTTACATGTATCCTATACATATATATATATATATATAAGATATATATAAATAAATAAGTAAACACATAATATTTATATAAGATATGTGTATATAAATAAATAAAAGTCATATAACATGTATATTACATGTATATATATATATGTATATATATATGTAGGTAATTTCTTCAAACTTGTGAAAACCAAAGCCAAAGCCAAAAAAAAGGACCTCCACACCTGCTTTTATAAATGAACTAGCAAAAAGCTGCTTTTGGCTTTGGCTTTTGTTGACAACCAACCCCTTTGGTTGAGCTACTGGCTTTTCCGAAAAGCCAAAGCCAGAAAAAGCCCAACCAAACACACCCTAAATATAAATCCAATGATTAAATAGACACATTGTTAGCAAAGAGACTCAAGGTCACCACCACCAGTGTTTGGCATTCATGCATCACTACATCATGAATATCGATAATTGGAGCACACTAATTGTTGGTATTTTTCCTAAGACCAGTCTCAGTGGGAGTTTCATTAGCATTAAATAAGTTGCCACATAAGCAAAAGAGGTGACGTGGCATAGCAATTAATATGAAATCGGGTAAATGGGTTTCATAGGGATGAAACTCATTTGGCACTGTTTCATAGGTATGAAACTGCATTGAAACTCCCATTGAGAGCATAGAGTTTCATCCCAACACGTTTTGACCAATCTCAATGCAACAAATAGATATTCATTTAATGCTATAAGTTGCTTATAAAACCGTGAGATGAAACTATGCATTGAGAGAGACCATTACATACATCAAAGTAAATCTTTAAATCTGACGTGGCACTCTTAGAAACAAGTGAAATGAAACTTTGCATTGAGACTGGCCTAAGCCCAATATCACTATGCCATACTTATATCCACCAACACACAAGGACATAAACGCACTAAACAGAAACCAATCACTCATAGACTCTCCATCCCATATTATTTGTTATCCTAGCATCTTCCAGTTTTCTGAAAATATAATGTTTTTCTTACGAATTTATGATAAACATGGATTCATCATAGTATTATTTGTGTTACATTTGCACCGCTATGAAGAATCAACAGAGTATATTATAAACAGCTGAATTTATGATTAATTGTTAATTAAATCACGATTGCAGCATCAATAATTCTATATGCCCATTTCGTGACAGAATCTCTAATACTTTAGAAAATACATGCATTTTTGTGCAAATTAGCCACTCCACATCATAAAAAAATTCACACCCATCAGATCGCTCAGAAATGAGATAAACCATTGGATATGCATTGGATATAAACCGAAACAAGGATTACTCCCTGATCCTCCCACCATCTCTCTACACATTTGCTTCCAGATCCTTCATGAAATATAATTTCGTAGCTAGTCCTCGCTCTACTGGAAACTTGCATCTAGATACTTCACAAAATAAAATTTCATTTCTAGCCCTTCCACTACATTTCATCTTTACATCTAGACCCTTCAAGAATTGAAATGATATGATTCTATCCTCCATCATTTATTTATCTTATATATCTGAATCCACCACTCCATGTAAATGCCATATAAATGCCATGAAAGTTTTATTTTGACATGTTCATATACAATTCTTTGGTTCAGATTGCTCAAGTCAATGCCATAAGCATTGATTTTTTATTTAAATAAATAAAAAATATTTATTGTGCATGTACATCTATGAATGTACCTCATGTTCATTCATATTGCTACGATTAATTACATTAGCATATTTTGCTTATTGATTTTGATCAATAATTTTGTTTACCTAATCATTGATTTCATAATTATATAAAACTAATGATATTATGGTTCAAAATGAAAATATATGTAAACTATTTGAGAAAAACGCTTTACAACTCACATGTTTTGTAAAAAGATATGGCAAATTTTTCTTTGTTTTAAACCACCTTAACAGGGCATGAAATTGACGCAAAAACTCATACAATCTGAATTGTGTCTTGTCGATGCTTCTTTCTACCATCACAATACATCTCTAACTTTGTATCTTTCCTCCATATTTTCTGTAGATCTAGGTTTTACACCAGTCTTGATCCTTATGCTCAGAACTAATGGGAAGTAAATTGAAGTGGAGAAAATAGTTTACTTTGTATCATACTGTTGCTTTTTCCGTTCCCGTTTAGGGCCTCGTTCAGTTATTAGGTTGGATTTGAAGACTGAAAGGGCATGGGCAGGATTAGTTCCTTATGTGACTTGTGGACTCATTCCTCTCCGTTAACAATCTAATCCATATGTGAGTGAGAATAACCGAACGAGGCCTTATAAGTGTTCGGGCCTGCCGAGTCCACCACCCAACACGAGAACGGATCAGATGTTACAAGCGGGTTAGGTGTTACCGTGTTACCAATTTAATTTTGCATCTCTACAATGCTCAAAACACTCTAGAAAAAATATGAATAAATAGTTCATATCATCTTCTACTATCATACAAAAATTGACATGCAATGGTTTCAACTTGCACTGTTCATAGTCTGATTTCTCTTTTTGTTATATTTTTTTGTAAGTCTCCATTGCTACTCAACTTTTGTATGTTAGTAGAAGGTGATATGAGCAATCCATTCATATTTTTGTTGGAATACTTTGAGCATTATAGATGTAAAAAAAATTTAGTAACACGGTAACACCTCAAGCCACTGTAACACCTGAACCTTTCTCCACCCAACACTCCCAAAGCAGCCAAATCTTATCATCTCTTTCTCTTCCATACTTCCTGCTCGATCGCCTGACCTGCCGCACCGCGTGTTGCACCAGTGGGTGGTCGTCCCAATGGCCAATTAATGATGCCCTCACTGCTTGTCCCTAGTACGTACAACCTGTGTTGCCATGGAGAGATGGAGGACTAGGGGCTGGTGCCACCCATCAATGAGCTGCTGCCAAATGGCGACCAGCGAGGAGTCCTCCGATCCACTACCCTTGGGCAAATAATGGAGAACTCGAGTCAGGGGATGAACACGTGTAGCCCAAATAATAAGGGATGACCATGTCAAATTGAGCCAGCAGGCAGCAGCAAGCCAGCAAGCTGCGCTCTTGAACAAATAAAACTGTGGTCATCTTTTCTGACGCCAGCGGTGGTATTGGGGTGTGCTGAGCAGAGGAAACGGCGATGGGTGCAGGAAGCCCCACGTCCTGAGCCCAGCACGTCGCCCCTCAGCGAAGGAGGCCACCATGCATATGCGGCTCCCTCTCACCTTGAGCTTCCTTAGGCCTTCGTCGTTTTTGTGGGAATAGATTCCACATGGATCTGTCCCCAGGTATAGATTGAGTGATTCCAGCTCTTTTACTTCATCCAGGTATGCTGCGTTTTATGGGTTAGAGTTATGGATTGGTGCTAGGCCTTCAAGCCATGGAATGGGCTGGAATCGGGTGGGTTCCCATACCAATCCATGCGCAACCGAACGGTTATTTTGAGTTAGACTGGATTCGTTCCACATTTTTCTATTCCATATGGTTTGGGCTACGATCCATGTTGTTCCGTGTCAAAACGAACAAGACCTTAGAGGGGTTGACGAAGTGGCAACTGGCAACGCAGCTGCGACCTCGCGTTCTTTGTTTTTTTTTCGATAACTGCATTTTGGTGCTTTCATGAGGGGTAGTATGGTCATTACCTCTTTTGGTAGTACTACTAAAATGCTTCCATATTTGGAACCGAGCAAGTTACTCAGCTAGCCGTTTCCTTGTGTTCCAGGTGAGATGACGACCGTAAAGACGCGCTACACGCAAATAGATGACGAGTTCCTCCATGAGCACCAGGAGATGTTGGATCCTGCAGCACCAAGCCTTCCTGGTAGGCTAGACGCCGTGTTGGCTGCTATGCCCAGTCTTGCAGCGGCTGCTGCTACAAAAGCCATCGCCAAGTGGGGCCGCTCGGCTAAAGACATCACCCACCTCGTCTTCAGCACCAGTACCAGCGCCTTCATTCCCTCCATTGACCTTCATATAGCCTCCCTCCTTGAGCTAAGCCCCACAGTGCATCGCACCACGATCTCCTTCCATGGCTGCACCGGCACCTCCAGCGCCCTCCGTGTGGCCAAGGACATCGCTGAAAACAACCGCATAGCACGCATCCTCGTCATTTGTGCCGACATGATGACAATCAACGGTTTCCACGCCCCTGATGAGACCCGCCCCGCCGGAATCATCGCCCACGCCATTTTTGGTGACGGCGCAGGCGCCGTCATCATTGGAGCTGAACCCCAGGGACCCGTGGAGCACCCCATCTTTGAAATGTTGTCCACCTCCCAGGTCACTATACCTGGCACGGAGCACGTAGCTTCGATGAAGTTCACCGCGAGTAGCCTCGACTATAGCCTCTGCCCACAGGGACTGGCAGCACTGGTCAAGGGCAACATCGAGGGCTGCCTGGTCAATGCACTGGAGGCACTAGGAACTGTTAAACCTGAGTGGAACAACCTCTTCTGGGTGGTGCACCCGGGTGGCCCGATCATCATGGACAATGTGGAGGCTGCACTCAAGCTGGAACCGGCGAGGTTGATGGCCAGCCGCTGGGTTCTCAGTGAGTTTGGAAACATGTCGGGTCCAACCTTAATCTTCGTCCTCGACGAAGTTATAAGGCGTCGTCAGCAGCAAGAAGGTGACGAGGAGTGGGGGTCATGGCAAGTTTCGGGCCGGGGTTCACCATAGAGGTGATGGCATTGCATGCATGCACTACTTACAAAGTCGAACCGGGGGCCTAAGAGTGCTTTAATAGCAACTCATAAGTTCGACTGTTGCATGCATTCCCACTATAATAAAGTAGCAAAAATAAAATGGCATCTCTCTGCTTCATTAGCTTGAGAAGAAATAAAGCATACTAATCCAAACATATAAGGTTGTGCGAGCAGCAATAAGTCTTGCGGTGAATGTTACATGTATGTTTGTTATAGTAATATAATCATTGGCCACCACTTGTTAGGCGGTCAAGTTGTGAGAGCACGAATCCAACAATTATTGGTCAAACCTTGCATGGTGACTGGTGTCAGCTATATGATTCAACAATTGTACTCGCTCTATTTTTAAATTGTTGACGCCATTAATTTTTTTTCAATATGTTTGACCGTTCATCTTATTCAAAATATTTTTTCCAAATATGTAAAACTATAAATCGTGTTTCAACTTCTTTTAGTAATAAAATATTTGATAATTTCTAAACTTCTTTGAATAAGACGATCGGCCAAACGTAATGAAAAAGTCAACAGCCTCAACAATTTAAGAATAGAGGGAGTATGCAACTATATGCTTTATGAGTATGTAACCACACTGCACATATTGATTATTGTGTGCAGATATATGTTTTGTGACTTGTACGAAATGTTTATCGTTGTATTATATATTTATATCCTTGTAATCACAAGCTAATAAATAAAACATTCTCTACATATGTTTACATATTTTATTATTCTATCTCAATAAGGTCCAACCTCGTTAACTGGTCTATTTTTCCTTTTAAGTGCATGGGTGTTAGCACTATATATATGTTTGAAACTTTTGTGTTTACTTTGGCAATTTAATGGTGGCAAACTATTGTATTCGTTTCAATATTTATGAATTGCATTTATAGTAAAAATGCATCAACAGTGCTTAGACTATTAGGATTGTCGCCCCAGGTTCGAATCACTCTTAGCATGTTGTTGTGTATACGCGGTGCACCAACAAAGTACAAAAGGGCACTACTACAAAACGATACTTCAGTGACCAGAATCTTTTTTCAGCACTGATGGTTTTCCAAAAATCCACCACTGGATTGTTGAAAAGGGATGTCAATAATGAAAATATCTGCCTTCGAAAATAAACATTGTTGGCAGTGATGAGAACATCACTCCTTTGAATACAAATGACACTCCTCCGCTGAACATTCAAGTACCAATCACTAGAGCTCGCGCCCGACAATTAAATTTAGAGGTGAACTCGTTCCTAAGTCTTTCCTTTCATAATTTTGAGAATAGTTTGCTACCTAATGATTTTATTATGATTAGGAATCAAGGAGAGGACCATAATATGAATGGAATAGGGCTTGGAGGCGTGGAGGTTCAGCAAGAGGCGCAAGGCATTGTGGAGGCCCAAACCAAGTCGACTTCGAGTCTGTTTCGGAGTCCAGGAACAGTCTGAATTAAAACAGACGCCCAGATCGCATACGAAGTCGGATTTGGACGTTCTACATATGGATGGAAAGATAATTTC